>OX439037.1:1862500-2342341 GCA_949317995.1 Acholoe squamosa
GAGGGGTGAATAGTATTAGAAGGTAAATTCACGTAAAAAGGAGAGGAAATTGACATTTCTTTTTTTACTTATATGATATATACTTTTTTGATTATCTCAAAGAAATTAAACTTAAAAAATATTTATTAATTTCATAATTGAAAACATTATATAACATCATAACATAACACTGTTATATTTTTCAACATTTTTATTTTCAAGTAAAGCCATTTTAGGTAACTTGTCTTTCTTCAAAGAAGAGCATGATTCTGATTTTTTTGATAACCATAATAATATATCTTTTTCATACCTATATATTGGCTTCTTTTCAAACCATTTAACATCGCAATATTTACACTTTTTTATTTTATGATTCGTTTTCATAAAGAAAAATTCTAAACATTTTATATGAACAGGTTGCATACAACAATGAATGTAAGTAACATTTGTGCTGTTAGAAGAAATTATCAGCTCTGAAGAACAAAGTTTACAAAACATATAAAGAATAGACATTTTATGTTCTTTTTTTCTTATTTGATCTCTTATTTTTTTCTTCAAAGGACTTAAAACATAATCATTAGGATTAACATTCAAGTAATGTTTTTTGTGAGCAGGTTTCATCAATTCTATTACATCTTCAAAATATGAAATTTCTAAAATAAAACATGAAAAATCCTTTATTCTATAATAAAAATCTGTATATTTTAAAAAAATACAGCACATTTTAATAATTCTAGGCAATAACATGACATCAGATAAAACAATCTTCATTATTTCTTCTAAAAGATATGAAGACTGAAAGAAATCAGAGAAAAAGCATAAAGCTTCTACTCTTATTTCTTTTAAAGATGAAAATGGCTGAATCAAAGAAAGCGCTGTAAATATATGTTTAGCTTCTGTTACACTCATATAATTCTGAACAGGGAAACTGACATCTATTAAATCATCTATTTTACCACCAGTGAAAGTCAACATAGCTTCTAAGTAATAAACACGACTTAAAAGCAAACCAACATTAACTTTAATTGTCATCTTTCATATCAGCAATTTTTTTCTGATATAACTTACTGTGAAATCTCTTCTCAAAACTTGTCACTTTATATCTACTCAATAAATCCTCTTTATTTCAACCCTTATCCAACAACAAATATGGTAAAGGCATATTATCTTCAATAGACTTTATATATCAAAACTTGTTTGATAAATATGGTACAGAATGTTCTGTTTTAAGGTTCTTAACCTGAAATGTCACAGTGCCTAACTAAACACCGAACTTACAGGTTATATACTCTTATGTGATAAAGGATACCTGTTAGAAGTTATCACACAGTAGTTTTTTTACATGCTTATATTTCTTAAACTTTAATAATAATGTAATGCATTTTTTATAGTTTTTTTTCTTAAGCTTCTGAATTTTTTTCTTAGCCATGAACAAAATTCAGGACTACATATTGGCTTTGCTTTTTTCCATTTCATGCCACAATCATAACATGCTATACCTTTCCGATAATGAGTACTGTATGAAGCAAACTTAAAACTACTGTAACATTTATAATTAACTGGACAAGCACAACACAGCATATATGTTACTTTTAATGTTCTAATTTTTTTATTTTTATCAAAAGTATGATATTTCCCACACCCTCCGCAGCGAAACTTAACAATTTCTGCATTAAGGTCTAAATCTTGTAACATATCAGTTATTTTATTTTGTAGTTCATTATCCGAATAACAAAGATAATCACAATAAGCAGATATGCTGTGTTTTGTACAAAGCAAATCGTCTAATATGTCAGAACGATTAACTTTTAGAAGATCTGAAGCAAACCAAAATAATTTTCTACTGCTTACATGAAACATAGTTCCGCAATAAACATAAACTTTCAATGCTTTCCCTATTTCTTTGATTTTTTTCGTAGTCCTTTGATATATATAATTAAACAAAAAATCTGACTGAAAAAAAGAAGCAAAAAATGCTAAGGACTCTATGTTTTTGATTTCATTAAAACGTTCATAACAAGCTTTTTTTGATGAAATATTTAAGAAGGAAATGTATAAAAAACATTTCGATACAGATAATAATGAATGTGCAGGTATTTCAATGTTTAATTTTTCCATCAAAGGTTCACGATAAAAATTGAAATAGTTTTTAAAGTATAAACTTCTCAATGAAAGTAAAAAAAAGTTCAAGTAGAGTTGCTTTTCCATCTTGAACCTATAAAAACAAGACGGATTATTTTAAAATATAAAACAAACATTGAAATTCTTGTATGACATTTTCATACTACATATTTATGATATAGGCTGCACACATGTTCAAATATAACATCATATAAACATTAAAGTAACTTTTCTTGAAGCTTATGTTTTATTTCTTGTGAATTATTTAATCCAAATGTGTTGACGAAATATGCTGAATCAAAAGGAGAGGGGAGCCAAAAAGTTTCAAGCAATAACGGCATGACATCATGCTCTTTTTCTGTGCAGTGAAGTACACTCCCCCTCCAAAGAACAGCTCGTCAGTGCATGTTTCACAAGTGATTTTTTTACATATTTTTGTTCTTGTTTTTGTAGGAACTTTCGTCATCAGCTTCAAGAAAAGAGATCCTGTCTCTGTGTCTTTCTTTTGAGGGAAGACGACAGAAACAGGCAAGCGAGACAGAATTAAACGTTGAAGGTAGTCTCTCGTATTAGCCTGTTGTATAGAATCAGAAAAAGGCTCAGTGACATTGACAACTTTGGCTGAACTTTTATCAGGAAGAGTGATGTTGTTGTCGTCTTTCACGACAACTTCACTAGGAACTAAGTCACTGTCTTGGAGAACAGCTACTTCTTTACCAGCAACATTAACTTCGTTACTGTCAATGATTTCGTCCTTGTCCCCTTCGAGAATAACTTCAACTTCACGATGACTGTAGTGGTCATTGTTGTCTTCAATACCACCAATTTCCTCATAGTCAACGTGAAGTTCATTGTTATCTTCTAAGGAGACAACTTCATTCACAACTTGATAGTCATCTTTTGACAACTCAAGTCCAGAAATCTGAATAGCTTCGTCTAGTAAATCTGAAGAAGCTGGACCATAGTCGCTTTTGCAAAGCTCAGAAAGTTTTTTTTTCTTTACTAGTGGAGGCATAACCTCCAGATCTTCTTTTGATATCATTCTTTTAGTAGGATAAGCTCGACTCGGTCTTACAAGAAGAGGCATTTCCTCTTCAGGCTTCTGAAGAGAAGATGTTTCTTGTACATCATGAACATTTTTAGCAAATTTTGTTCCTTGAAAAAATTGGTTGTTTAACTTGGACAAAATAGGTTCTGGCTCTTGGTTTTCACGTTCCATCTGTAGGTAATAAATAAAATAAAATTCATAACTAAAATTTTAAGTCAAAAAGTTAAGTATAAAAAAATAAAATGTCATATAAAAAAATAAAATGTCACTCAAACATTATGCTAAGCAACTTTTATATAATATTTATTTCATTATTTTTATTTTTTTTGGTTTACAATTTTTAGGACCTCTTCTGTCTTTAGTACACCTGAGAATAGCTGCAGAACAATGTTGCGGACATTTGGCACATTTCTCTATATTTTCAGGTAACATATTAGTTTGTAAGACAATTAAATGCTTATATATTCTATCACATACTTTAATAGAAGATTCTAAGTTAGCCCTACACTGTTCTAGCTGTTCTTTAAATAAGTTAGCAAAAGGTGAAAACTCTCGTAACGAATTTACTTTATCGTCTACATCTATATCTATTTTTTTCTCATGCTTCATTTCTTCATTTTTTTTAAATTTTTTATTCGTTAAACCCTGCTCTTCACTATCTGAATCGCTCTCAGACAATTCTAAATCTTCTTTTAAAAAATTAAATTCAGGATCAGAAGAAGTATCTTGAGAAACGCTTCGTTTAGGTTTAACAGATTTAGATTTTCTCTTTTTTCTTTCTATGTCTAAAGATTTCGAATCATTATCCTCATTTTCACTAGAATCTGACAAATTCTCTTCACTGAAAACATTATCAGAAGCTGGTAATATTTTTTTATTCTTTTTTCTTTTCTTAGTCTCTACATATTCTTTCACTTCCTCGTTCTCAGAATCAAAAAAAATAGAAACAGGTTTGCTTCTCATATTTTCAGAAGGAAAAAAATCTACACTTTGATTTTTTGTGTGAAAAGTTATATTAAGATTCAAAACTTCTGAAATACATTCTAACAATACACTATGAGAAGAAATAAGGTCTAAAAGAATTTTTTCTTTCTCTTGATTTATACAAAATTCATACTCTTTTTTGTAGGCTTCTTCTTTTTTTAACAGAGACAAAAGAAAAAACCAAGTCTCATCTTTCATTAGATCAAATATTTTCTCTTTTGATATAAAAGACTCTTGCTTCTTCCTTTTAATATATTTTAAAATGTAATACAAACAATGTTTCTCTTTAAGCTTAATTTCATTCCAGTAAACTCTGTTAAATTCATTATTTTGACTTAAAATAAAAAATATTGTTAAAAGAATTTCTGAAATCAATTTAATTTCTTTCATTTTTATTATCTGACTTTTCCTTTATTATTTCGTCTAACACAAGTTTTATCTCAGAACATAAAAATAAAAAAATATTACAATCTTTAGTTATACAATTCCCTTTGAAATTATAACCTAAAGTAAAAGTAATATCTTTATTTGAAATTCTTATGACAGAAACATTGTTCACATAATCTTTTAATCCTTCATAATTTACCCAAACAGATTCATATGTGTTAGACTCCTTTAATTTATATGAATATTTGTCTTTAAAATGAAATCGTATTTTTAAAAGAAATTCTATGACTTTAATATTGTTATTTTTTATGTCAATTTCTACACTTATTTGGATATTTAATAATGATACTTTAATTTTATTGTAATTTATTAAAGAAAAATGATTCCAAAAGTTTGAACAAAAAAAGGAAATAAACTTTTTAATGTTGCTTACAATAAAGTTAAAATCATTTCTTAAAAATATATAACAACACCCATTTTTGGTAAATTTTAAAGAAATTACCATGCTGTTGGGTTATGTGGAATTTGAGGTTGCACAGACTGAACACCAGGAGCCTGGAACAGGCTTTGTTGATTGGGTATGATTCCTGCAGCCTGGTACTGTTGTTGTGGGTTAGGAATAACGCCAAACTGATATGAAGCCTGCTGCTGATGGGATGTTGGGACTGGAATCCCATACATATGAGAAGTAGTCGGGTTACCATATACCATAGGTGTAGGTGGGAACTTTAGCCTGCCATCCGGTGCCCTAAATTGACCCACACCAGGCCAACTGACAGTCTGACTAACAGGTGTGACAGGTGGGGAATAAGGTGTGCCATCTCTGTAGAACAGCTGAGGAACAGTGTTAGTAGCTACACCACCACTTCTCCACTGTTTCCACAGTAGGAACTCTTGATAATCATTGTCTAATTCACCATGGGAATGACTTTGACCCACTGGATAGTCAGGTTGATTGTCTCTGGGGACCGGGTGATTGTACCGGGAAGGTGGCTTGTTATCGCGGGTGAGCGACTTGTTTACTTGGGTATTTCCCTCTACTGTAGGCAATTTTTTACTCAAGTTGGGTAATTCAAACATACCTGAGGTGGTTTCAAGGCCGGATTGGCCTGCGGAGGGTCCCATAACTTTAGAATCAGGCCCTAAAACAGTGTTTGCGGCCGAAAACCGGCTTTCCGGAAGTACAGGGCGGCCATTTTGGGCTCCGCAGTTAAAGTTAGAGCTGGCTTGTGATTGGCCAGTTTGGAAGCCTGGTGTGTTCGAGTCCCCACCTTTATTCCTTACTGTATCCAACTCTGATGAGTTCAAATACGTAGCACTAGCAGCAAGAAAAGAAGTTTGGGCCTCGAACGCACCTAGGGCGTTCGACCCACCACTTTCGTTCCTTACCGCATCCAGCCCTGAAGGATTCCAACATGGTGCACTAGCAGTAAGAGAAGAATTTTCACCCTCGAACGCACCCATGGCACCTCGCCAAGCCCGTACGCCTTCGTTTAATTGGCGAAGAGATCTGTTATTTTCAGCCCTAAGGCTGGCCAACTCTAGTTCCAACTCCTTGCGTTTACACATTTCATCAATTTTTGATTTCCTGGCCCTTTCAAGTTCAATCTGATGCAATAATTCATTTTGTGTAGATTCCTCCCCAAGGCTGCTAAGCTCACCATGTTGACCGTCCTTCCCGTGGGGCGGCCGGTCGCTCTGCCTGGCCTCCGTGGCCTCCTGCTCGTCACGCTCGGCTGAATCCGCTGAACCAGGTAATTTTTCCGAATCCTCCGGAGAATGACGTTTCCCCGGATTGGTCACCCCACAATTCGGGCACTTGGCCGCGTTACCATGGTAGGAAGTATCACAGGCCACGCATTTAGTCATGATGACTGAGAAAAAAAATCTCCAATGTGAGACCGGTGGTCCTTCCTGGGGCTAGGCAATATGGCCGACTACAAGGCCACCAGTGAAGGAACCTGTTACATAACAGGTGAGTGGAAGTGGTGACATCTGGTAATACATTTGGGAACTGCTACTGCCCATTTATCACCACTTATATGCGCGCATATAAGTAGCTTAAAAATCTTTTTTTAAAATAACAATAGAACCTCTATATTTAGAAATTTTCCCCTGCAGCTGATATAAATTCTCTATGTCTAACTTAGCACAAGGGTACGTTCTAGCTATTAAAACAATATTATTAGTGTAATACTGAATTGACATAAGAATTAAAACCAAAAAATATGCAAACCAATTAGTTAACACCGAAAGAATGATATATTATACCATAATAGAAGCAAGCCAGCTATATAATTTATTGAATAACTAAATAAACAAGACAACTGAAGCACGTTAACTGAATGACTGATACAAGCTAACTAAATAAAAGCAAGTAAGCAAATAAATAAAATAAAATAATAACCTTATCCAAATTTAATCAGCAATCTTGATGTTGCTAGCAGATCCTCGTCCTAAATGAACTGTGAATAACCTTGTTGATACAGTAAACTGTAAACGACCTCGATGTTAGAGCAAACTGCAGACGACCTTGATGTTACACAGACTAAACGACCTTGATGCTGCTGAGTCCTTAATCAAAAATAAGAAGACAGCACAAGACGTCTATCTGAAAAGAAAAAAGACACTTAATTTCTTTAAATTATCAGCATTATATCATTTCATATATAATCAGTTTCATGTCATCATCTAATTATCGTTATTTTTTCAATATGATATATATAAATTAATCAGTTTCATATCTTCATCTTGTTATTATAAAATAATAATCATCATTATTATAAATCATTATAATAAAACATTATAAATAGTAATTATAATGTTTTTTCAATATAATCTTTTAATAATAAACTCATTTAGATTAAATTTTACATTATAAACTCATTTAGATTAAATTTTAATGTAAAATATAAATAACAATTCGTCTTATCTATGACTAAAATCCAAAACAAAAGAAATTTACCTTTGCTTTTTACAGTAAAACTTTCTGACTCAAGTTCAGTAAGGTCACTCTCGGATTGAGTTTGGATTAAGTATTGATCTGAAAAATAACATTTCATAAAATCTTTAATATATAACTCGAGTTCAGCAAGGTCATTCTTAAATTATTGAGTAAAGTATTAACCTGAAAAAATAAATTTTTATTGAGAAGATTAAAACTAAATCTTCTTAAACTTAAAACATTATTATTAGAACTTGGTTTTATATTCAAATAAAAAAAGTATTTTTCTTTTTTATTTAGTAACAAAAAATAGCTTAATAAATTTACCTCTGTGTACGTAGAAAATATCACGGAACAGATAATTAATTATCAATCTCTTACGGGTCAATAATCTCTGACACGCCTGTATATTTTGCCTTGCTAGTTGTCCTCCTCTATGTTCCTCGTAGTTAGACACAGAGTTTCCTCCACTCATGATACACTAAAACAAAAAAAATAGGAATTCTTTAAAGTAAACTAAGCTCATTAAAGTTCATTAATTGAACAGGGTCTATTTTTTTAAAAGCAGTAAGTAAAAGCATTCAGTTTTTCACTACAGTTTTCGCACAAACACACCAAATAACTATATTTAGTTTGTGACTGTAGTTTTTACTCGAACACTATAAAATAATTTATTTTTACTCTAACGCATAAAAAAACTTGAAACTGTAGTTTCTTCTTCAACGCATAAAATTTGAAGTTTGACATTTTAGTTTCTACTCGAAAGCGTTAAGTTAAAAAGGTCTAACTATATAAATCACCTACCTTACAGTTTTCCTTTTCCTAGGTTCGTTATAAGCTGTAGCGTTTTACATGCTCCTCTCCTGTTCTGCTTTTATCTGAAAAGAAAATTTTGATTCATTATTAAATATCCACTCGAACACAACTAATTTCAATATTCAGTTTATTGCTACAGTTTTCACTTGAACACATCAGTTCAGTTTATTACTACAGTTTTCACTCGAACGCATCAATTCAGTTTATTACTACAGTTTTCACTCGAACGCATCAGACAATTTCCACTCGAACGCATCAGGCAATTTCCACTCGAATGCTTTTACTTAAATGATCTAACACACCTTCAACAAAAGCAATAAGATATTATTTCAATCTCTATTCGAACGCTACAACCTTCCAGCTCATAACCTTATTTTTCACTTGAACGCGAAACATAAAATTACTTAGTATGTTAGTTTTTTCCTCGAACACAATAAGTCATTACGCATGCGTCACTCTGTTATAACAAAATGGCTGACTATACCTTCCACTTTAGGTAAAACCATCTTTAGCAGCAGTGTTTTCTCCGAGAAATCATACTTTTAAGCCCTATCTAGACCTTTCTGATTTATTGTCTTATTCTATGAAAAACATAAAGAATACCATACTTTTGTATATCAAAAATATGTCATAGTTCTAGAGAAAAATGTATTTTCCTAACGCAAATTCCGCAATCGAAAACAAAGTACTTCTTACAAAAATTTACCTAGCCTTATGTTTCTTAGTTAATCCGTTAGATGTCTCTTTCTGTTTCTACCGTGTCTAATGAAATACTTTTGGTTCCTCTACTCCTGTCGTGTCTCATCAAATGTTTATGGTTCCGCTATGTGTTTCTTTCTACCCGATGAGGGTTCAAGGGCAGTACCGCTTTATCAAGGATGAGGGTTAAATTGCACATAAATTTGAAAGACATTTAAAAGAAATCATCTGAATTTAAGGAAAATTTATTTCAAATGAAAACTCTAGTGAAAGCCGAGAAGAGAATCTCAGGAAAATGAAATATTTATAAGGTGGTATAACGTCCGTCCCCCTCCTGATCTCGGACCACCATATAGTGATCCGCAGTAAAAAACAATCATAGAATATAAATATGACACACAGGTCCTTTGGTTAAGCGCTGATAAGTTAATGAAAGCCGAGAAGAGAGTCTCAGGGAAATGAAATATTTATAAGGTGGTATAACGTCCGTCCCCCTCCTGATCTCGGACCACCATATAATGATCCATAGAATATAAATATGACACACAGGTCCTTTGGTTAAGTGCTGATAGGCAATATTAAAAAACTGGTGAGCACTATTGAATCATTAGGCACAGTTCAGACCGAAATATAGGTAGATACACACGCAAACCAACAGAAAAAAAACTGAATTGGTCAAACCTATATTTCATTCATAAAAGATGAAAATAAAAATTTATAGTTATAATGCACGATTAGAATCATTATAAGCTGGTTTTTAAGGTGGTTGAGCTACAATAAATTATAGTGAGAAATATTTTGGTGGTCCGAGCTTTTACGGCTAGGTAAAAAATTTGAAAACTACTAGATAATACAGGAACCAGTATGATTAACTTGAACTTCCGGGTTAATTTTGCCAGAAGCTTCTTCTTCAAAATATAATATTCTAAGACCTAACGTAGGATTTACAGCTTCAAAAGCGGAAAATCATGTCAAGAAACAAGGATTATTTTCTTTTAGGACCTAAAAGATGACAAAGTTTCAGCGAAATCCTCTCATACCATCGACAAGCTGAACTACTTCGTTGTTATCTAGACATGGAAACTCGAAACAGGTACTTATCTATTTTATCTAAGAAGACTATGACTCACCCTACTTTTAGTTAAAGGCTCATTGTCAGTCTTTTCTTATTCACTCGTATTAATACCTTTTTCTACAGCTAAACTAGTTAGGTTAAAGAAAGATCTAGGTTATTCTCTAGTTCATCGTCATCTAGCTCACAGTGAAGATGTGGACTTATATCCTAATATTCGTTCTTGTCCCTGCTTGTCTAGGAGTGGGAACAAAAGAAAATTGTTCATGCTCTTTCTTAGAGGATAGCATTATTTCCTGTCAGAGTCCTAATCTAACATGTTGGATTCAAATGGAACTGACACACAAAACTTTAATCACTTCAGAAATCAGGACACAAAGTAACAACCAAACGCAGGAAATACAATATGGAAGAAACCGATTCCCTTTCTTAGAGCAAGTTTCCTCGAAAGTTGCTCTCTATTCTTGTGAAGCAGGGACATGCAGGTAATTTAAAAGCATTTATTATCCTATTTTACTGAATAGTAATTCGTCGAAATTTTTGCTCTTACACTCTAAAATAATATTTCTTAACCAAAAATACTAATCTCAGAGCAATTTTCTGTTATCAAAGCTCATGTGTAAAATGTAAATTCCTAACTTTTTCTCTGCTAACTAAATAAATAAATATGTATTCAGCTTTGGCTTTAGATCATGCTAAAAGTAGTGCTATTGAAAATATGAGATCATAGACTAGAATCTTTAATTCGACGCTGTCCTGGCACCGTGCCAAATCTGATACTATAAAAGAGATCGTAGTACAATTCTGTTATAACACATTGTCTATACCATCAAATGTTTCAAGGATAATTCTGTTATAACACTGATAAAGTTAACGTTCTATTTTAACAGGAAAACTCATGTCTACCTTCCAACAGAAGGAAAATATATCCGTCTCACAGAATATCATCTGATGAAAGCAAAATCAACCACAACAAAAACTTCTACTCTGTCTACTATAATCTATAAGTCTACTACCACCTACAAACCTACTGTCTACAAGCCTACTTCCACCTTCAAGCCTAGTACCTATATTCCTACTTCGATCATGTATAGAAGCACCATCTATATCCCTGCTTCCACTCCTGCTGCCTATACATCTACTATCATTAACAAAGAGGCTACTTCAAGGTATTTCTATATTTTTACTAATAATTGTAACCCTTTTATTTGTTTTATATGAACTACGACTTGTACGAAAATGCTAACAATGTCAAAATATTTTCTTTAAATCTTTTCGTCACTAAAAAAACTTTACGAGCTTAAAAATGTCTTAAGAAATCCAAAACTATATAAACGTTGTAATGTTTTCTTTAACTCTGTTCTAGTCATTGAAAAAACATTATGACCTTGTAATTTTAGAAATATTTTAAGAAATCCTAAATATCATTTTCTCATACTTGTGCAGGGATTTTAAAATTCAAGGGTCCTGCGCATTCATATAGAAACCTAGGTTTTCAGAGTAAAAAATCAAACCATTTCAGGCATTTTCATGCTAAATGACTTTCATCTCTGTTAATTCATACTTGTGCAGGGATTTTAAAATTCAAGAGTCCTGTGCATTCATATAGAAACCTAAGTTTTCAGAGTAAAAATCAAACCATTTCAGGCATTTTCATGCTAAATAACTTTCATCTCTGTTAATTATATAATAAAATTTACCTGTCATACATTAATATAACATAACCTTTCTTTTCAGAGAAAAACTTACCTTAATTAAGACGTCTGAACAGCAAACCACAACTGCTCCTCAAGAAAAAGACTATCAAAATGAGGATACTATAACAACGTCTTCAGCGTCTGGAGAAGGATTTCATCTGGAAGATCAGCCCAGCACTCCTGCTTCTTATATACCAAACCATGAGGAGCTGTCAACCTTAAGCCCCGCCTTGAAGAGCAGCTCTCCCCTTTCAGCTGTACCAAGAGAGCACCAACTGACAACGTTAAGCCACGCCTTAAGGAGCAGCTCTTCCCTCTCACATACAGTAACAGATCAGAAAATGTCAACTTCAAGCCCCGCCTTTATGAACAGCACAAGAGAGTCTCTTCCAAACAATTCTATTAACTCTTCAATGGCGTCTTCATCTCTTATTGTGTCTGTATCGTTTGGTGTAATCATTCCTTTACTTATGATAACAAGCATTGTTATAATATTAAAGGCTCGAAAAAAAAGAAACAGATCTCCTATATATAGACCAACTTCAGGTCAAGCTAGCACAAGCAGAGAAATTTTCGAGTTAATACCTCTACATTCAAACATACCATAATGTCTTACAAATAAAAGACATTCCCTACTACGTCTTATAATATTTCCTCAAGTTGAAGGGTATATTTACTAAAAAAACAGCATTAAAATTAAAGGTGCTTCTTATATACGCACTGTCTTTTATACATTAGAAATTAAGGTAGTAATTCTGTTTATCCAAAGAAACAATCATATTTTACAGCTACGCTTGTTAATAATTATAAATCACTTAACCAAATTTATATATTTCATTATGTACAACTATATAATCTCATATATGTATCTTGGCTATAAGGTATATTCTACCCTTCTGTATAGCTTTTGAAATTTGTATGTAAGAAACATTAGGTTGCATAATCTGATCTAATTTTACCATATGCCTTATACATAAATATACATATATATATATGCTTACTAGTATAATCTCTTGCATATGAAAGGTATTCTCTACATCAAACAAATCCCTTCTAAGTCTTATAGGATTTACTCAAATTGAGGGGTATATTTTCTGAAAAAAAACAGCATTGAAATTATGGGTGCGTCTTATATGCGCACTGTCTTTTATACATTGGAGATTGAGGCAGTAATTATATTTATCCAAGAAAACAATTATTTTTAACAGCTACGCTTGTTAATAATTATGAATCACTTAACCAAAATTCATATATTTCATTATGTATGGCTATATAACCTAACGTATGTATCTTGGCTATAAGGTATATTCTACCCTTCCGTGTGCCTTTTAAAAGAACACTATTCATTATGCAATACGCTATTCTATTAAAATCTGTATGTGAAAAACAATAAACAATTACTCTGTTATTGAAAATCTTTTAATTATTGGAATAATCAAACTAAAGAACTAAGTACGTATGTACTGATACATAATTTATGTCCTTGTTTTGTTCAGAACGTTATCTGGAAGACATGATTAATATCCTTGTTTTGCTCAAGACATTATCTGAACGCAGTATTCTCTGGGAAAGTTGTGACATTTTGACCTTGGGTCTTTAGCTCTATAAGAAGTAATATAGTGAAAAATCCATCTTTAATCTTCTAAATACAAGACTCATAATTTTTTTTCTATTCAAAAATCACTTTTTTTTAACTTCAAGCATCGTTAACTTTAAAAAACTTATAAAAAATATATGAATTAAAAAAATTATCTTGAGATAATGATTACAATAATGGGTGAGACCAATCCTGATTGGTCTATGTATTGATACGGTCAGTACCACTACTACTCACCCACCTGCTACTCCTACACACACACACACACACACTGCTACTGCTCCCTGAACATACCTGTGGGCAGTGACCCACTACTCCACCCTGCCAGCCTAAGGGCACACACACATGGGACTCTTCCACTGCTTCAATTTTTTGTTTTTTTTATGCATCATGGTGGTTTGTTTGGTATGCCAGCAGTCATACCATGGCAACAAAAAGCACTGCCCCAACTGTGGGGTTCTAAACCACAAACTCACGGAGGAGACCAGGAGTAATGCAGTTTTTCATGAGGAAGAAGGGGGAGACCAAGGAGCTTCCAATATGGCCACCCCCTTGGGAGAGAGAAGGCAAAGTAATACACAACCCCCAAAGTCACCAGAAGCTATTCTCCAGGAGAAGATTGCTATAGCAGAAGAAAAGGCAGGACTACTCAGAAAAAAAGGTGACCTCTTAGCATTAGAAGAAAGGCTAGCCTTAATTGACTTAGAGAATGCAGAACTGGAGGAAGATTACAAAAAATCTCTCAAAGACATACAGCAGAAGCAGCAGAGTGCTGCACACAAGAGGAGGGGTGCATTCGTAAATTTTCATGATTTGACTGCACCTAATAGCAGCTATTACCAGGGAGAAGCGTTTACGAACGCATCCAGGAGCAGCAGCAGATACGCCGACGACCGAGCGGAGTACACAACATTTACGAACGCAGCCAGCAGCGCCAAAGCCGAAGACGCCCGGACCTTGCCGAGCGCCTCCGAAGGCATATCCGACCCGAACACGGCCGGACACATACGGAGATACCCGAACGCCGCCGAAAACGGGCTCGGAGAGAGTCGGGGACGGTCGGCAGCTGCACGGAGAATACCGAACGCCACTTCGGGTTTCTTCGGCGACGTAAACTCCTACAGCGGATTGAAAAAGAACGGTCAAGGCTTGGATTACGATATGTACCAGAGAGCAAACGCAAGCGGCATATTAACCAACGAGGAGACACCGAGCGCTGCCGACAGCCTAGGTCGGAAACTTTCGGATTACGTCGGCTCGGGAAAGTTCGGCAATGTTCGTGAACGCTCGGGAGTGCAAGATGGCGTTCCTTCCGCTTTCGCCGAGGGAGACAATTTACAGCAGGAGTTTATGCATTTTTTGGCTGGAAAACAGCAAAAATTGCTCAATCAGGCCAAGCAGAACCCAGTAGGCAGTGCTCCAGTCCCAACCACAGCAGCACAGGAGGTACCACAGCTGTATTACTTGGATGGGACACCCTACACTGGGTCTTTGCCTGACACACAACATCAACAACACAGGATCACACCACCCAAGCTTCCCCCCTCTGCTACCATCCAGGCTGGATTATCAACTGCAGGCCTGACAGCTGAGAATATGGGCGTGGAGGGGGACCTTGCCGGCTACCTGGATGCAAAGGACCAAGGTGACTTGTTATCCACTTTATTTAAGATAGGTGAAGCTTCTAAGAAAAAGAGGTCACAACACTGGTTAAGGCCAGATTACCACATTCCCACTGACAAAGTCTACTCTGATATGACATACAGAGAGCTAATATATGGTATGACATGTGTCCAGGAGAAGTTAGCTATTGCTAATTTACCACAGTGGTCTGCAAAAAGTTATGGTGACCATATGAGATTCGTAGCTAGGAAGGGCCTCAATGCCACTTATACCTCGAGTGCACTAGCTAAATATGAGCATGATCTCACTACTAGAGTGATTTCAGGGGAGTTACCCGGATTTCAGACAGCTGAGCACGCATCAGTCTCTGATAATTTGGGCTCCGATAACCTACAGGTGGTACAGGATTTGAAGGCTGAATTAGCCAGATTAAAAGCAGGTAACAAACAAGGCACTAAAGGTAAAGGCCCCTCTACTCAAAACAGAATCCATTGCCCTACGGATGTTTGTGCTTTGTTCAATTTCACTAGATGTTGGTATAACCCATGTAACAGGCAACACGTATGCGCGGTGTGCAAGGGCCCCCACCCAGCAAAAGGGGGGTGCAAAAATCAACCAACAACCACAAGCAGTGGAGCAAACAATAATGCGGGAGGGGGGTCAGCCTTTTTCGCACCACCGATCCACTCCCGCGTATCTTGATGTACAAATAATATTGACGGTGCCCATGATATTCCGGATTCCTACGGTCCCGTGGTCAATGTAACAACCGACAATTTACCAGACATTTATTGTGATAGAGACTCGCTTGTGTGTACTTCGGACATATCAGAATTATTGTCAATTTATGTAAGCTATGCTCCATTGTGGGATATTAACTCCACCCATATCCTAAAAGGGGTCAGATCTCAAATGAAACCCGCAGGCTGGTTATCAATGCTTAGTGGAGGCCCTAATTCAGTTTATGGTACAAATGGTTGGGATTATGACGCCGCATTCCTAATGGACGGCATAATGCACGGTTTTAAAGTAGTGGACCCAAACACACATATTAGTGAGTATAGCACTAAGAACTATGTACCCCAAGAAGCAAGGAACTTCATTGATAACCTGCTAAAGACAGAAGTAGACCAAGGCAAATTGTCTATAGTCACAGCAGCGCCTACTTGCATCCACGCCTTAGGTGCGGTTGAGAAAAGAGATGGCGGTTATAGACCGGTAACGGACGCCAGTAGACCAGAAGGTCTATCTATTAATTCACATATGAACGAGACATTCCACCACTTTAGTTACACTAGCATCGATGATGTGACCAAGGTGCTCCGACCCGGTATGTTCATGGCAGTCACAGACATTTCCGCAGCATACCGCTCTATTATGATTAGGCCAAGCGATAGGCAATTCCAGGGCCTACAGTGGACATTCGACTCACAGAAAGTGTATTTAGTGGACAACTTCGTGTCATTCGGCACTAGAATGGCTGCATTCCTCTTTAATAGGATTACTGACAGCATAGCTCGTTATATGAGAGCTAACGGTTATTATTGCTTTAATTATCTCGATGACTTACTTACTATGGGTAACTCATATGCAGAGTGCCAAAAAGCACAGTTGTTTCTACATAGCACACTCCACTCGTTGGGCTTTTTCTTATCCTATAAGAAGGTCCTTTCACCTGCACAAGTTCAAATTTATCTAGGGATAGAAATTGACTCACTAGAAATGTGCCTCAGACTACCGGAGAGCAAGATCAATAAATTGCACAGTGAGCTACGTTTCTTTGTAGGTCGCCGAAGGGCAACCAAGAAACAGCTGCGCCGTTTATGCGGGATCTTAGCACACTGCTCTACTTTAGTCAGGGGGGGCAGGACATTCTCTCACAGAGTCATAGGCATGTTATCTGCGTTCACGAGCTCTAAAAGGTACATAACCCTCTCTACCGGGTTCTTCAAGGACCTAGACTGGTGGCTAAGATTCGCAAAGTGGTTTAATGGCGAAGCAAAAATTGTCAGCACTCTACCGTCCACAAAAAGTGACTTATACATGGACGCATCAGACAGGGGTTACGGTGTCAGGTACGGCAAGGACTGGATATGTGCAGGTTGGGGATGCAGGATCAGTATGAACATAGACAGTCATGGACACTGCCTCCCGCCACCTAGTCAATTCGTGCCTGAAAACATAAACATCAGGGAGCTATACCCCATCTTAATGGCGATTAATAGGTGGGGACCTTTGTGGCGCAATAGGAAAATTGTCTGTTACACGGATAACACCCATGTAGTAAGCGCACTGAATAAGGGCAAAAGTACAAATACAAGAGCGATGGACTTCCTGAGAGAACTGTTTTGGCTTACAGCTCTTTATAACTGCCATATTGTAGCATTACATATCCCAGGACGACTTAATGTCCTTGCAGATGCTTTGTCAAGAGTGTTATATTACCCGCATAACCTTCCTATGTATCTATGTTGTAGCGGCGGCTAAGCTATGCGAAGATTTGGACATGAAAGCGGCAATAGCGAGAGCGCATGCTTGGAGCGTTTCCACCTGGAAAACTAAATGCAGCCAATGGAAAAGATTTATTGTGTTCTGTACCATCTCTGCCTCTACAGTCGTACCCACTTCGGTTCAGACCATGTGTCGATATTCAGTGTACCTGTCTTCGGACTTGAAGTATAGCACTATAGACAATTACGTGAGTGCAGTGATAAGTTTAAATGCACATTATGGCTACGACGTAGCTTGGATAAGGACAAATTTTATGTTTAAGTGTACTATGTCAGGTCTGCGCAGGATCCTCGGTGACCCTATACCCACTAGAGTCACACTGTCAGTTTCGCAACTCTTGGACATGTCTACAAAGGTGAACCTAGCAGTACCTGACCATTTAGCTATGTGGGCATGCATCGTTACTAGCTTCAGGACCCTTCTCAGGAAGAGCAACCTAGTAGTAGACAACGCAGCAAAAGCATCACCACATTTTCTAAGAAGAAAGTCTGTATCATTCACTAGCTGGGGTATGATTGTCACGGTTTCAAGCTCAAAAACAATCCAATTTGGACAGAGAGTCCACCACATCCCGGTCGTAGGAGTCCCTAACTCACCACTTTGTGCAGTATCTTTACTCAAGAGACACTTTGACAGTACCCCCACGACAGACCCTGAAGCACCCGCCTTCCTAGTGCGCAAAGGGAATTCGCTGGTCCCATTACAATACTCAGCACTACTTAAGTTCCTGAAACACCTACTAAGTACTATTGGGATAGATACAAACAGGGCCGGAATACATTCTCTGAGACGTTCAGGCGCTGCCTTTATGCACCTGTGCGGTATCCCACTAGAGGACATCAGATACACCGGTGACTGGACAAGCTTGTCTGCTCTTTTGTACTTAGCCAAACCACTTGGTACCAGGATAGATATAGACAATATAGTCGCCACGGCACTGAAAGCTACTTTTTAGACATACTAATGTGTAGAGTATCAGGACTATATCATTGTTCTGGTGTTGCCGGGTCATTTGGACTCAGTTTAGCCCAGACCGCAGCTACTCGTCCTTCATTACTGTTCCAGAATCAATGGGTGAGACCAATCCTGATTGGTCTATGTATTGATACGGTCAGTACCACTACTACTCACCCACCTGCTACTCCTACACACACACACACACACACTGCTACTGCTCCCTGAACATACCTGTGGGCAGTGACCCACTACTCCACCCTGCCAGCCTAAGGGCACACACACATGGGACTCTTCCACTGCTTCAATTTTTTTTTTTATGTAATTTCTCTGTATTAATATGTTATTACTTGTTAATAAATAGGGCCGGGTCATTTGGACTCAGTTTAGCCCAGACCGCAGCTACTCGTCCTTCATTACTGTTCCAGAATCAATAACATTTATCTTGATATATATAGGATAAGACCTAAAGTGGTTAAGGGTGGGAAAGCTTCCAGTCTTCACCCTTTAAGACTAGCAATATAAAACTGTGTTTAATGCGCAATTCATAAGAAAACAGTGGAAAATAAAAATAAATAGCAAAAATAGAAATAAAAAGCTGACATACCATCTGCCATAAAATATTTAATTAAAAACTTCAATAAAATTTCATTAGAATTTCTCTCTAGCACTTTATTAATTATGATAGTATCGTAACATTCAACAAGTACAAAACATATGCGAACCTTAAAGGATTTCCTACCACATAGGAGACAAACACGTCTGTAACCAACATAAGAGTGCATCATACTCAATATTCATACGATATGTTTTATTTTCAATTATGATACACAGTACATAAAAAAATACTATCATAATATTCTCTCTTAAAAAATAAATAAAAAAGTCAAAAAAAAATAAATAAGACTTTATCAATGTAATATGATAATCTACAGCAAGAAATACAATAATCCATTTTCAGTATTTAAAGGGTGAAGAAAAATATATTGCTTTGTCCTAAGAAAAGATTCTTCCTATAACATAGAGAATAAACACCAGCTCAGCTAGTCTACCATAATACCTTACGTATAAGACGCATCTCAAAACTCAACTATACGTGAGATGTTATAATATGATAAAAAAAAATCCTATGAGGTCAACATTTTACTTCATTAAGAGTTAATAACCACGTAATACGATACTAAATCAACAGGTGGCAGCACTATTCTCTTTTTACATAAAGCTACGTATTAGAACACCACTGTCCTATAGAAATATGATGTTATATAAAGAAATATATCGATACAATATAAATCTTTTATACAATAAACTATAGCCTATACCAATAAAACATTAGGTAACATTTATTTATAACACATCTTCTCTCAAAACATTTATCAATGTAGCACACCCATAATCATAACACTCGTACATGAACATATAGAAATAAATTCATGCATGTATCATACTAATATAACTCAAGTCTAGGCTAACATTAGCTTAAGAGTTCGTAGATCTTCTATTTGGAATTTTTGAAGGTCTGGTCTCTCCAGACCAATATTTAATCCAAAAACATTCTCCTGAGATCTGCATTATACTTCTTCAATCCAACTTACTGGTATAATCCCAAAAAATCCTGAGAGGTCTACATAACACTTCATTAAACGTCATCAAACAGTCTCGATTTATCAATAAAATGATATTCATCATCGCCGTATATAATACTCTACTATATCAACAGGTGGCAGGACTATATACTATTTCAGAGTTTACAGCATAACGAAACTCAGGGTAAGGAAGGTGGGGGGTGTGTGTAATTGATCCCTAATGCTCTCATATTGTATGATTTGGTTAAAACGAAATTCTTTTATAACTAAAATTACACACTTTGTTATAACAGAATTTTACTGCAGTAATTTAACAACATAGAACCTAATGACAAGGACATGGAAAAATGTCATGAGACATGATTATATCCTAAATTCGTCATGTGACACTCAGATCAGTGACAAAGACATGGGATAATAGTAATTTGACGTGTGACATGGAACCTAGTGACAAGGACATGGAAAAAAATGACATGAGACAGGATCATATCCTAAATTCGCCATGTGACACTCAGATCAGTGACAAAGACATGGGATAATAGTAATTTGACATGTGACATGGAACCTAGTGACAAGGACATGGAGAAAAATGACATGAGACATGGTCATATCCTAAATTCGCCATGTGACACTCAGATCAGTGACAAAGTCATGGGATAATAGTAATTTGACGTGTGACATGGAACCTAGTGTCAAGGACGTGGAGAAAAATGGCATGAGACATGATCATATCCTAAATTCGCCATGTGACACTCAGATCAGTGACAAAGACATGGGATAATAGTAATTTGACATGTGACATGGAACCTAGTGACAAGGACATGGAGAAAAATGACATGAGACATGATCATATCCTAAATTCGCCATGTAACACTCAGATCAGTGACAAAGACATGGGATAATAGTAATTTGACGTGTGACATGGAACCTAGTGACAAGGTCGTGGAGAAAAATGACATGAGACATGATCATATCCTAAATTCGCCATGTGACACTCAGATCAGTGACAAAGACATGGGATAATAGTAATTTGATGTGTGACATGGAACCTAGTGACAAGGTCGTGGAGAAAAATGACATGAGACATGATCATATCCTAAATTCGCCATGTGACACTCAGATCAGTGACAAAGACATGGGATAATAGTAATTTGACGTGTGACATGGAACCTAGTGTCAAGGACGTGGAGAAAAATGGCATGAGACATGATCATATCCTAAATTCGCCATGTGACACTCAGATCAGTGACAAAGACATGGGATAATAGTAATTTGACATGTGACATGGAACCTAGTGACAAGGACATGGAAAAAAATGACATGAGACATATCATATCAGTGACAAAGACATGGGATAATAGTAATTTGACATGTGACATGGAGAAAAATGACATGAGACATGATCATATCCTAAATTCGCCATGTGACACTCAGATCAGTGACAAAGACATGGGATAATAGTAATTTGACATGTGACATGGAACCTAGTGACAAGGACATGGAGAAAAATGACATGAGACATGATCATATCCTAAATTCGCCATGTGACACTCAGATCAGTGACAAAGACATGGGATAATAGTAATTTGACGTGTAACATGGAACCTAGTGACAAGGTCGTGGAGAAAAATAACATGAGACATGATCATATCCTAAATTCGCCATGTGACACTCAGATCAGTGACAAAGACATGGGATAATAGTAATTTGACGTGTGACATGGAACCTAGTGACAAGGACATGGAGAAAAATGACATGAGACATGGTCATATCCTAAATTCGCCATGTGACACTCAGATCAGTGACAAAGACATGGGATAATAGTAATTTGACGTGTGACATGGAACCTAGTGTCAAGGACGTGGAGAAAAATGGCATGAGACATGATCATATCCTAAATTCGCCATGTGACACTCAGATCAGTGACAAAGACATGGGATAATAGTAATTTGACATGTGACATGGAACCTAGTGACAAGGACATGGAGAAAAATGACATGAGACATGATCATATCCTAAATTCGCCATGTAACACTCAGATCAGTGACAAAGACATGGGATAATAGTAATTTGACGTGTGACATGGAACCTAGTGACAAGGTCGTGGAGAAAAATGACATGAGACATGATCATATCCTAAATTCGCCATGTGACACTCAGATCAGTGACAAAGACATGGGATAATAGTAATTTGATGTGTGACATGGAACCTAGTGACAAGGTCGTGGAGAAAAATGACATGAGACATGATCATATCCTAAATTCGCCATGTGACACTCAGATCAGTGACAAAGACATGGGATAATAGTAATTTGACGTGTGACATGGAACCTAGTGTCAAGGACGTGGAGAAAAATGGCATGAGACATGATCATATCCTAAATTCGCCATGTGACACTCAGATCAGTGACAAAGACATGGGATAATAGTAATTTGACATGTGACATGGAACCTAGTGACAAGGACATGGAAAAAAATGACATGAGACATATCATATCAGTGACAAAGACATGGGATAATAGTAATTTGACATGTGACATGGAGAAAAATGACATGAGACATGATCATATCCTAAATTCGCCATGTGACACTCAGATCAGTGACAAAGACATGGGATAATAGTAATTTGACATGTGACATGGAACCTAGTGACAAGGACATGGAGAAAAATGACATGAGACATGATCATATCCTAAATTCGCCATGTGACACTCAGATCAGTGACAAAGACATGGGAGAATAGTAATTTGACGTGTAACATGGAACCTAGTGACAAGGTCGTGGAGAAAAATAACATGAGACATGATCATATCCTAAATTCGCCATGTGACACTCAGATCAGTGACAAAGACATGGGATAATAGTAATTTGACGTGTGACATGGAACCTAGTGTCAAGGACGTGGAGAAAAATGGCATGAGACATGATCATATCCTAAATTCGCCATGTGACACTCAGATCAGTGACAAAGACATGGGATAATAGTAATTTGACATGTGACATGGAACCTAGTGACAAGGACATGGAGAAAAATGACATGAGACATGATCATATCCTAAATTCGCCATGTAATACTCAGATCAGTGACAAAGACATGGGATAATAGTAATTTGACGTGTGACATGGAACCTAGTGACAAGGTCGTGGAGAAAAATGACATGAGACATGATCATATCCTAAATTCGCCATGTGACACTCAGATCAGTGACAAAGACATGGGATAATAGTAATTTGACGTGTGACATGGAACCTAGTGACAAGGTCGTGGAGAAAAATGACATGAGACATGGTCATATCCTAAATTCGCCATGTGACACTCAGATCAGTGACAAAGACATGGGATAATAGTAATTTGACGTGTGACATGGAACCTAGTGTCAAGGACGTGGAGAAAAATGGCATGAGACATGATTATATCCTAAATTCGCCATGTGACACTCAGATCAGTGACAAAGACATGGGATAATAGTAATTTGACATGTGACATGGAACCTAGTGACAAGGACGTGGAAAAAAATGACATGAGACATGATCATATCCTAAATTCGCCATGTGACACGCAGATCAGTGTCAAAAACATAGGATAATAGTAATTTGACAACATGTGACATGGAACCTAGTGTTAAGGACATGGAGAAAAATGACATGAGACATGATCTTATCCTAAATTCGTCATGTGACACGCAGATTAGTGTCAAAGAGATGGGAAAAGCTATGTACATAAATTATTTAGTTCCACATAACCTAGAACAGGACAAAGATAGTTCATATTATTCTCGGTAGAGGGAAACCCGAGAATGCGTTCTGCGTTCTAAATACGATGAAATCTAACGTCTCAATTGTAAACTATGAGCAAATATTCTTTATTGATATCAATGAAATATATCAAACAATGAAAAGAAAGAGCTCTATACGTAATTCATTCAAACTGATCAAGAAAATATAAAGAAAAGAGCATTATACATGTAATAATTTAGTTCCACATAACCTACATCATGCCAGAAATAGTTCATATTATTCTCGGTAGAGGGGGACAAAAAATCCGCGTTTTGAATATAAATCTATCGTTTCAATTTAAACTACCGCTGTAAATTCCTCTAATAACTCAGCAAATGTTCTTTGCTGATATCAATGAAACATATCAAAAAATAGAGGAGAAAAAACTCTGTCCCTAAATCACTCAAACTGATGAAAAAAATCTATATCCTCTTAAACTGAATGTCTATTTGTTCATAGACTTAAAGGTGTAACACCACATTTATGATTTCACTGCTGAGGTGGAGTATATAAGGAACGCAATGTCTGGGGTTAATTGGAGAGGTCCGGCCCTCATGTCACGAACCTCCTTGTCTGTAGCTCCAGGTGCAGCTTCAGTGCGTAAAAGATCTCGACTATTCTTGCGACCTTGTCGACCTTAATGCTCCCATTGTTGGTTGAAGCATGAACGGGTGATGCTCCCATTGTTGGTTGAAGCATGAATGGGTGATGCTCCCATCAGTTGGTGGAAGCAACCATACATAATGGTCCTCCTGTTTCAGTAACGCTCACCGTTCCTTAGAGCACTGATCTGGAATTGAACGTGTTCCACAATCCTCCTTCAATCCTTCAATCCTCCTTCAATCCTCCTTCAATCCTTCAATCCTCCTTCAATCCTTCAATCCTCCTTCAATCCTTGGTGCACTTAGTTCATTCCTCTGTACCGAAAGCTCAGCTAAGAACCGTGTGACATGAGAACCACTTGACCTCTCTTTTGTATTTAAAATTTATGATATGATTACTATTTCCAAGAATAATCCTAATATCCAAAATAATAGGTATTTTCTGGATATTCAAAAAATATAGGTCTTCTTTGGATATATTTTTTAGAAATATCCAAAGAAGACCTATATATATACTACTGTTGCCTTAGTACAAGAAGGTTATAGCTGACATTTCGGCAAAGTTTAGTTTTCATCTGTTTTGATATCTATTGATCCTTATCTACCTGCTATGAAAGTACTGAAGCTCTGTCTAAGATATGTGTTCTTACAGTCCAGAGTGTAATAAATTTGTGTTCACTTCGTTCTATAGTACTGTAAATTCTTGTATAAGCTGCACCCCGGAATTTGGGATAAGCTATAGGGCATAGCCAAGGCTTGAAAATTGGGGGTTTACTACTGTTTTATAGTGTAAAATACTCTCATATAAGCTGCACCCTGACTTTTGGCCATTCCCATAAGCCTAATTTTAAGGTGGGTTCTGGTACTAGCCGTGGCTAATACGAGATAATTTACGGTAAGTAACCCTCTCCTGCAGAACTTGGAAAATGCAGTTACAACCTTCTTGCACAAAGGCAAAGAGATGGTGATCAACACTCAAAACCCACCACTTTTGAAAGGTCGTCATAGCTGATAAGTTTAGAGTGACAGCTCTAAGTCCATCATTCTGACTACCCGATATGGTCCACTCGTGCTCATTTATCGTAATACTCCAGGCTATGTGTTGACTCTTATCTGCAACGAAATTTGTTTTATTGTCAACTAGAGAATAATGGGTGTAAGCATCATTTTATATACAACTTCCCTTAAAAGACAAGTCTGGGAGAAGATCTACAGTAGGACACCAACCTTTGCAATCTTGGTACCTTTTTGTGTTTGGGGCTTTACTATAGTGGCCCATTGATTGAATACAGCTGGTAACATATATGCGTGTATTAAAGAGGCTGTAATGGCCAAACCTAGCCATAATACAGGGCAAAAATACCCTGTGAACTGAGGACTATGTGAGGTGAGAACGAATCAAATATGTAATAATGAAATATATCATAGATATGAGGCAACAAGGTTTGTATATTGGAAAATATATTTTCCAATATACAAACCGAGTTGCCTCATATCCATTACCTTTTATGTTCATACCACCAGTCCTCCATTTTGTATGAATTTCTTACCTGATATCCCCAGCATAAATGCAGGAGAAGACATTTTCCAAGTGCAAGCAATCCTCCCCGTTTCGCTTCATCATGGCCACGTTGGACCTCGGTGGGTGCCCAACTTTGCACCCATATTTTGCATAGAATCCCAGCTTGGCATGTTAATTCCTCCAGGTTGTAGCAAATATAGGATCCATAGATGATGTTCGCATCGTGTTTTTCTCCACAACATTCAAAATGTAGGAGGATTCAATGAATTTTCCTGTGAGTGTGTCTTAAACCCCAAGACCTCTCGCACCTCCATACTATATGTATATCCGCAGATAGAATTATAAAGATATCATTTCATGGTATCAACAGAGTGCATTCCTTTCTATCATACAAGTTACCTATGTTCCATTAAGTAATAAAGCTTCAGAAACTCCTTGTGTTGTTGTCTCTGGTTCAAGTGTCGTATTGACAGTTAACCCGACAGGCTTACCAACTGGCTGCCCGATGGTTACATTATTTACAACTGAATCTTACTATTTCTTTGACGGGGAGATGCTTTGTTTTATAAAGGCCCTTCAGATATTGGGAAATCTTGAAGAAAAATGTAATCAACCTTGACTGAGTACTGTACTAATGTGAATAATGAATTGCCAGGGGTCAGGAAAAGGTCAGGTAAACGCTCTTTTTTTTCAGGGTCAGGAAAAATTAGGATTTAGCATGAACAGTTGATAAAATATCAGGGAAAACTAGTTTTTGTGAAAAGTCAGGACTTTTAAACCAAAAGGCTGCTGTATTAGCATCACAACTTTGCAGGATAAAAAACGAATTTTCAACTACACGTTTTCTTTTTTAGTTTTCTCAGTCTTTCAAAGATCTGCCAAAATCACCTTTGTCATTTGTCCATGGAGATTTAAATTTAGCATTTTATGGTATAAGCATGTTCAAGTGTTGTATAAAATGTAAAATATATATATTGTGTGGGTGTTTATTCTATCAGGGCACCATGTGTCTAACATTGTGTGTGTTTATTCTATCAGGGCACCATGTGTCTAACATTGTGTGTGTGTTTATTCTACCAGGCATCATGTGTCTAACATTGTGTGTATGTTTATTCTATCAGGGCACCATGTGTCTAACATTGTGTGGGTGTTTATTCTATCAGGGCACCATGTGTCTAACATTGTGTGTGTTTATTCTATTAGGGCACCATGTGTCTAACATTGTGTGTGTTTATTCTATTAGGGCACCATGTGTCTAACATTGTGTGTGTTTATTCTATCAGGGCACCATGTGTCTAACATTTTGTGTGTTTATTCTATCAGGGCAATATGTGTCTAACATTGTGTGTGTGTTTATTCTACCAGGCACCATGTGTCTAACATTGTGTGGGTGTTTATTCTATCAGGGCACCATGTGTCTAACATTGTGTGTGTTTATTCTATTAGGGCACCATGTGTCTAACATTGTGTGTGTTTATTCTATCAGGGCACCATGTGTCTAACATTGTGTGTTTATTCTATCAGGACACCATGTGTCTTACATTGTGTGTGTGTTTATTCTCTCAGGGCACCATGTGTCTAACATTGTGTGTGTGTTTATTCTACCAGGGCACCATGTGTCTAACATTGTGTGTGTGTTTATTCTATCAGGGCACCATGTGTCTAACATTGTGTGTGTGTTTATTCTACCAGGGCACCATGTGTCTTACATTGTGTGTGTGTTTATTCTACCAGGCACCATGTGTCTAACATTGTGTGTGTGTTTATTCTATCAGGGCACCATGTGTCTAACATTGTGTGTGTGTTTATTCTACCAGGGCACCATGTGTCTTACATTGTGTGTGTGTTTATTCTACCAGGGCACCATGTGTCTAACATTGTGTGTATGTTTATTCTACCAGGGCACCATGTGTCTAACATTGTGTGTGTTTATTCTATCAGGGCACCATGTGTCTAACATTGTGTGTGTTTATTTTACCAGGGATCCATGTGTGTAAGGAGGGTGGCTCAGTCCGTGCGCTGTGTGCCACAGAAGACACATACATAGTCAAGGGATGGATAGAGTGGAGATGGCTTGGCACCCTCCTGAGGCCTCCCAGTGTTATCTACACCCAGTCCAGGGGAGGTACATTGACTACAGGTCCAGGTGCACGACCTGACATAGTCCTCAACCACACAGACTTCAGCCTCACCATCAGCAGTCTGCAGCTCAACGACACTGGGGAGCTGGAGTGTGATGGCTCTACAGGAAGACGGAGTCTGTATTCATCCACATACCTGGTTGTGTACAGTGAGTGCCTCTTTCTATTAAGCTAATAGATGATGCATATCGGGGCCCTAGGGCTGTATATACAGCATATACAGCCCGTGGGGCCCCGATATGCATCACCTAATAGGTTTATACCACCATTTCCTCCATTTTGTATCAATTTCTTACCTGAAATCCAAAGAATATAGCCAGGAGAAGACATTTTGTAAGTGCAAGCGACACGGCCCGTGTCCGCTCTGCGCGAAGCCATTGTTTTGGTTCCTTGCCAGGAGAGGTACCGCTGTGTATACAGTCACTTTTCGTATCGAATCCAACCATGACAAGTGTTCAAATTAAAACATACATATCCTTAGACATTCTAGATGAGTACTCCATGCTTGATATGTCCAATATATTCAAAATAAATAAGAATCCATTGATTTTCCCAACGTACGCGTGCCGCGGTCCGGCCATTCCCACCCGCCTCCTTGTTCGGCGAAAGTGTGTCAGTGGCCCGGATGTAGATATAGGTCAACTGCTCGCCGTACAAGAAAGACGCCGAAAATTTCGGACCCGTTTGGAAAATCAATGGATTCTTATTTATATCGAAGAAAATGGAGAAAACTAGCACGCATTACTCGTCTATGGATCGAAAACTTCTTGTGATTTCAATATTATAACATGAAAAGGTTGGATTCCATACGAAAACTGACTGGAAACATAGCAGGTTAGAACTTATTTATTTTGGCATTGTGTTTCATCACTGTTCAGTGTGGCGCTATGGCTAAGGCCTTCGCCTACCACCACTGCGGCCGGGGTTCAATCCTCATACGAGTTTGGACGATTTTTCACATTGAAACAATGGCGAGGCTAAATTTCTATGTCCACCAGCGTCTCCAAAAATATTCTAAGTCCAACTTGACCTCGAAAAAGTATATACCAAAAATTTCAAAAATGCACATGGGTGGTATATGCAGAATAATGCACAGCTAAACTGCATATAAACCCACCGGAAGTGCCGAAATCGTGGTATAAACATTTACATGTGCAGTATAATGTAGATATATGGATATTGACTTTGTTCCACTTATAATTTAAATAACCTAGCTATGAAAACAATTTAACCTTCATTGGGTCCTTCCTAGTGTATGTCAAGCTAATCTATGTGTCTCAGATGATAAAATATCACAGTAATGATAATGAAATATGTTATGGATATGGGGCAACAAGGGTTGTATTATGAGGGACCTACCTACTGTGACAGATGAGGACCTTCCCTCGGGAAAGACATGCCCACGTCTGTCACAGTAAGGGCCCAAGACGGGGGGTCCCATGTCCCTTGTCCATCATAAGAAATGGGAATGTCACTTGTCCCTACAGAAAATTCCTTGTCCATTTGTCCATAAGGGAGCGGTAATTATTTATCAACGGGGGGGGGGGTAGTGGGTTTAATACCCATCATGGTAATATTTTGGCTGCTGTCGAGGGGGGCATAAAGGGGTGTGATATTTTCTGGTCCCCCCTTTTGTTCTTTAGAACTAAATGTGCAGGCTTATATTCGCTAAATGGGGTGCTTAATTCTTCTATCACCTCTAAGGGAGTGGTCATTATTTTATGTTGGAAACAGTGGAATATGGATGTCCCATAGCTTTAACCTAGGAGCTCTGTAACCCTTCCCCGTATCTCACAGCTAGTAACAGCACCCCAAATCATCCTAAAAATGTAAGATAATCTCCCCCGTGCCTCATACATGAAAGATTACAGAAAATGACAATTTCTATGGACCTTTTTTTAAAAGGTTTTTGAAGATTGAACATGGAATAAATACTAAAGGATCACTCGTGTTGGGTCTGACTGAGCGGTGCATCACTAGGCTTCGCCTCGGCAGATAACCCTCAAGCGGTAAATCCACTAAGACGCATAGGCCATGCATGCGTCTGAAAATGGACGCATGAGCTGGACGCAGAGCCAGTGGAGGCAGGTTCATGCGTCAGATTATTGGAGAAAAGGACAGACACATAGGGTTGAGTCTAGATCCACTGTCCATGCATCTCGCATGCATCCTCCATGCGTCTACAGACGCATGGCAGATGCATGAGTGGAAGCAGATTTTTGTCATGCTTGCGTCAACAAACTTATGAAAGTCAGACACAAACAGACACATACCTCTGTATTTAAATATCAAAAGCAATTAGATATTTCCATGCGTCTGCCTATGCGTCTGCCGAAGGGCGCTCCATCTAGTGTGAGATAAACACAACTTCTAGTTCCTCTCCTTTACACATGTCGGCGCCACTGTAGTGAACGTATCATGTGACCTAGTCTGTCCGTACAAACAGAAAACCAAAATGGCTTCCCGTTGGACCAAACGTGCCTCCAAAGAGGAAGAAATCAATGAAATCCCAGACAGCCCGCCTCTCAAAGACACAAAGAAGGCAGGAAAGAAGAAGGTTGGTTCTTCTAGCACTCCCTTAAAGGCAAGGAAGGCGGCTCCTGTGCCTACTAGAAGTTCCCTGCGGTTTAAGAAGGTCGGCAAATCAAAAGCTCGGGTGGGTCTCCCTCCTCCTAAGAAGAGGGGTAGGCCAAAGAAGTCGACTCCACGGAGAAGAAACTAAACATCATAAATCTACACTGCAAAAATGGTGTTTAGATCCTAAACACAATTCTAAACATGTTCTTGCAACGTTTTTGTAATCACATTAATTCCCTACACATGTTTAGCCAAACAATGTGCTTAGCTCAAGTGTTTAGAAATCTAGGTGTTTAGGTTTAAACTTTGTGTTTAGTTATCTATGAATTTTTGTGTTTAGATGTTTATGAATTTTTGTGTTTAGATGTCTAAATGCTTTGACGGAGAGTTAGGGTGTGCAGACATGTATACATTAAAAAAAAGATGTCTTTTGTTTGTCTATTCCAGAATAACATGAAATAGGTGTCAGTCATTGAGCTTATTGATTATTTCATACTAATGATGGTGGTGAAAGGTGAATCTAGTCAACTTTCTATTGCCCTTTTTATTCTCATGACATTCAATGAAAAGAAACTATAATAAACATGGGATTTGGGTACATTTGTCACAAAAATTGATTATATTTGTGTAAAGATAGTCCATTCAAAGGTAGTGCTGCTACCTGGTGTGGATTCAACAGCCAAGTATCTAAACATAATGATGTTTAAATCTTAACACCTATTATTCAACTGTTTAAACATCTAAACATGTTTAGCAAAAATGTTTATGTAGTTAGAATAAAAGTGTTCATTTCCTAAATGTGTAGTCGATGAGACACCTAACTGACCTGTATGTTTAGGTTTTAAACGTGTTTAGACCTAAACATGTTTAAAATCTAAACACCATTTTTGCAGTGTAGTAAATCCCTGCAGTTTGAAAGACTGCCAGAAGAGTCAGGAGAGGGTGAGTCAGATTCTCAGTCGCAGTCCCTTCTGCCTAAGATGCCTAAATCAAAATATTCCCGCAAGAGGGCAGCTAAGTCCAAGGAGGATGAGCTTGATGTCGACAGCGAGGACAATCCAACCCAGGAAGAAATGGAAGATATCTTGAACCGATCTCAAGGTACTATGGAAGGTGAGTTATAAGTTTGAGTCTGGACCCTAATATTGAAGCCATCCATGAAAGACATCATGCAAAATAGAAATTTATTGTTTCCCAACCTACCTGGAAGTTATTTCTGTTGGCTTTTAAGAAAGGTCTATTATAAAAAAAATAAATATTTTCTTTTCACCTTTACTTCCCCTGAAAAGAAATAAAAATGTACCAAATGCCTACATGTTAAAGAACCTTTTGTGCAAAGTTGGTTTAATTTTGTAGAGGTACACGTTATTAAACCATAGGAGTTGGGTACCGTCTGACGTGGCGGGTGAGTCGAGTCGTCGGACGTTCCTCAGGTTCCGGATAGGTGGCAGCACTGATCCGGGTCTGTGGGGACATCTGACAACGAACACCTGGGTCCGTATATAAAGCCCAGGGCTCAGCCGCTACGTCAGAGGCCCTTCTGGCCTCCACACCATGTGAACCATTATTCCTTGATATTAGCTGCCTCTCTGACATCATCCGGCAGCCGTGAGTGTACAATAAGAAATAAAACTAACCGTTGGCATACACTTGGAATACTGTCTTACTCTTTCTTTTCGAATCGTAAGACCCGAACCCCCCAGGTCCGTAAGGCCACAAACCCTTACACTGGTGCCGTGACCAGTTAATTCTGGTGTATAGCCCGGACGTTATAACGTCCGAACGGCTAGTACATGGGTTAGACACCCTCAGGGAAGCTAACCCAGCAGGGCAATCGGTTGCCCAAGAGAATAGAAATGGATCATTAATGCTCCAAACCCATTCGAACTCACAAGATGCGGAATCTGCATCTTGGAGAGATCCCGGACCCCACTATAATGATAGTGAGGAGAATCTGCCAGACTCTGTACGACGCGAACAGTCTATACAGAGACAGAGTGACTTAATAGGCCAACAATCACTTGTTGACGAGTTAAGTAATTCGATGTTCGAAGTTGGTGGTAGTACTAACCCAGAACATCCGGCACCAATGCCAAAAAGGGTAACATTCGGAGAACTACCTTATAGATTACCCAGGCCCGAATTACCAATATTAGATTACAGCGCTTTAGATGGCGACTTAACCTATGCGGTACCGGAAGGTGAGGAATTCAAACGACCGGATGTCATGTTGTTGAATGAAACTTATGTAACTTTGAACGAGAACCTAAATACCTTGGTCAAAGCTAAAGACGAAGTATTCCATGAAAAACTTCAGTTGGAAGAAGACCTAACCGGCATGCGAAAGGAATTCGAAGCCAGAAGGAGTGAGTACATGAAGGAACTCGAGAATGAAGAATTAAAACTTCATTCCATGAGAGAATCATTCAACAAGGAATATGATAATAGGCACATTCGTATCCAAACATACATAGATACGAATGACCAATTAAACCTTGATAAGGCAAAATTCGAATCCGAAATTCGCCATCATCAGGACGAGTTGGATAAATTGAAACTTCAGTGTAGTAAACAAGCTGAAGACAATGAAACCATCCGGGTAGGCATTATAGCTTACAACAAACAACTGGAGGAGGATAGACAGAAACTCACAAATGAGCTTCAGGAATTGCAGAATACTGCAATAACTCTAGATAAATATGAAGAAGCCGCCCAGTTAACTATAGGCAATATTGATCCAGCTGTGGTATCTACAATGTTGGGAAAGACATCCAAAGATGCAACCCCAATTAGATACAGCCCATTCGTTGATGATGGGGCTGACAAGAATGTAGTATCCGGAATCTACAAGAAACCGGATAATACCGCAGTAAATGGAACCGCACCTAAACCAGCAACCCCGATGTTGGATACGATAGGTCCGGCACCACCCATACCAGATTTGAGTCACAAAATTAAAGCGACTCACGATGGTGCTACAGGGACTAATAATAATACACCCGTGGCACAACCAAGAGCACCCGGACCAATGAGGCATATGTTGACACCACCTTCATATTTCCCCCAACCCGGCCACAGTACACCAGCAGTGCCAAGATTACCGAATCCACCTCCGGGTTCTGGTAATGGTCCTACTGATGGACGTTTCCTAAGACCAAACCCGCCACAAAACAATGCTAATGGCGGTACGTATCAACCAAGAACATCTTCCTATGGATATAGAAATAATTATAATCCATCAGGAAATGGTAATTACCAAAATGGTAATAGCTATAACCAGGGATGGAATCAAAATAATTCTTACCCTAGATATGCGTCTTCTGGAAACGCCGGTTACAATGGTGGATGCTCAGGCGGTTCGTCTGGAAGCTATAATAATAATGGTCCACCAGGAGGAAATCCTCCAGGCGGCCCAGGAGGATCCGGATCCGGAGGATCAGGATCAGGAGGAGATGGCAGGAAGCCAAATAGGAGAACTTCTATGCCTCCAGGGATGCAAACCATCTTTGATAGGAGCCAATGTATCCAAAACCTTGGCATTGACTGCTACCGGAAGGGAGCAGACGGCATGGAAGTCATGAACTGGAGCATGCGAGAAGCAGATAGACTATGCGGATGTAATAATCCGGCACGTAGGCAGGCATGGATACCCCCTCCATATGATTCTAATGATCCATGGAAGGACAGGTATCAAGCTTTTGTCGACGAAGTCAATTGTAGTGGCTGGACAAAAGAAGAGGCTCTGCCATATTTGATCTGTTGGTTAAATAAAGGCGGAAAAGTAGCTCTCAACCAGTGGAGAGCAGCTTACGGATTATACGGTACCTATGACCAATTGGTGGAATGTGCCGCATACCTATTTGGATCAATCGTTAGAGAAGATCCGTGGGTAAGTTTCAAGAAGAGAACACAAAAACCTAAGGAATCACACAAAGTCTTTGGTTTGGAGCTGCAGGATTTACTTTCAAAAGCACGTCCAAATTGGGCTCATGACGATGATTGCTATCTACAAGAATTGTTTATACAATTCTACAGTGGATTGCGGGATCCGGATCACAAGCAAGTGGTCTGGGATTCTTGGAAAGATGACACTTCCTTCAGTGACCTGTTCATAGCAATTGATGGACATGACATGAAGAAACGATTGGTAGGTCTTGGACCTAGTCCAGTAAGAGCAGCTCCATTCCAATATGGAGGTACACCTGCTCCGGTATATGATACTTCCCAATTAGCTCCGATTGAATCGAATGAAGCTGATGAGGAGTATGACTATATCTCCGATGAAAACGGAGAATATATTGGTTCAGTCCAGATAGCTGGAAAGTATTACCGACAAAAACGGTATAGGAAGGTTCATTCGAGAGGGAGAGGAGGATCTGTCGCTGGTAAAACAGCTTCCGGATCAACTCAACCGGGCAGTGTAGCCTCTACGGCGAAACCAACCGTAGCAGCCACTGTTGCTCCGACTAATATGATGGAAACGTTAATAGCCGGATTAACAGAAGCTCTGAAGAGACCAAGAGTTGACAAATCTCAAAGGAGATGTTTCAGATGCCAGAAACTAGGGCATTTTGCTCCAGAATGTATGGCTGAGAAGCCTGTCCCGCGTAAACAGGAGGGTATCTCTGGGATAAGTACAGAGGAAAACTAGAAAGGGATCTCCCGAGGGGCAAAGAAGGGGATCCCAGTGACAAATCTTGCCATAATATCGCCATCCGTGATGATAGTTCGCATGTAGTAACAAGATCGCCTAACACCGAGGTGGTTGTAGACACCCGGAAGGTTAGGGAAGCTGATATAACAGGTGCCATGGGAGCACAGGGGAAACCCAATATCAGTAACGAGGCAGGCGGCTATGAATTAGCCAAGGTCTGTGGTGCCCACCTGCCCCCGGGTCATCCTTGTCTGGAATTCCTGAAAGGATGTGGATCGACTCCTGGTGTGAAAAATGACGTTCCGATCGTCACGGACATGCCCTCTGTTCTAAACGGAAGGCGGTGGTATGTTTGCCTCACTGTTAACGGAAGATCTGCCGAATTCCTTGTGGATACGGGAGCTAGCCACTCTTGTATCTCCAGGGGGTTCTACGATCTTATACCGGATGAACATGATACTCTCAAATCGGGAGGAAGTGCTCAGACGGCCGACGGCAGTACCTTGCAAACGTATGGTAGAACTTGTGTGAAACTACAGTTGGATGGTATACATGACTATGTCATGAGCGCCACCGTTGCGGATATAGCAGATGAGGGGATACTTGGGTTGGATTTCGCATCCCTGTATGGTGCTGTGTTGGAACCTCAAACAGGAGTGTTGAGTGTGAGATACCCGTATCCCGTAAAGGTTAGATGTGTACTGAGACAAGTGAGCAGTATGGCTAGTGTGGCACACACTGTGCGAATCCCCCCGGGAGTAGCCTGTGATGTGCTTGTAAGAAGTGACCCTGCAATGCGTAATAAACCTGCAGTGATAGAACCGGATGTAGTTACTTTGTCAAGTATCGGATTAAATTCTGTAGACACGATAGTAGCGAATGCATCCTGGTCGGTAGTACCTGTCTCCAATACTGGAAACAGTACTATCTACTTGAAAAAGGGACAAGTTTTTGGAAACGTGACCCTTTCGGAAACTGTAACGGATAGTAAGCTAAGCTTACAAAAGGTAACAGGAGATGGTGAACTTTCAGAAGACTTACTTAAGTTGTATGAAGAAACTTCATTAGAAGATCCGGAACACCGGAAAAAGTTCTATGAGATGCTCTGTCAGTATAATACTGCCTTTGCCAAACCTGGTGAAAAACTAGGTACGACAAATAAGGTATTACATAAAATAGATACTGGAGATGCTGCACCCTTTAAGATACCATATAGACGGTTACCTTTAGCGAAAAAGAGAGTAGCTGAAGATGAGATAAACAAGATGTTGGAACAGGATGTAATAGTCCCTTCCAATAGTCCATGGAGTAGTCCTGTGTGTATGGTAACAAAGAAAGACGGTACTATCCGCTTTTGCATAGACTACAGGAAGTTGAATGGAATAACGAAAAAGAATTTGTATCCATTACCGAGAATAGACGAAACCATTGACTCCTTAGGAGGGAACAGTTGGTTTTGTACCCTAGACTTGCAATCAGGTTATTGGCAAGTGGGAATGAACCCTTCAGATATGGAGAAAACTGCATTTTCGAGTCATATTGGACTATTCCAATATAACGTAATGCCGTTTGGATTGTGCAATGCACCGGCAACATTTGAAGCAATGATGGAAACAATCCTAAGTGATTTATTGTGGAAAAGATGTCTTGTATATCTTGACGATGTCATAGTTTTCGGAAAAACATTCGAAGAGTGTTCTAATAACCTAAAAATGGTACTAGAACGTATTATTTCTAATGGTCTCAAATTGAAACCTAAGAAATGCCACATGTTTAGAAAGTCCATAAGTTATTTGGGCCGCATCATTAGTGATGAAGGGATAAAGGCTGATCCGGAAAAAATCGAATCAGTTACGAATTGGAATAGACCTAAAACACCCAAAGAAGTGAGGTCCTTTTTAGGATTCTGTTCCTATTACAGGGAATTTATTCCGAATTATTCTAGAGTCAGTTATCCATTACAAGCAATAGCTAACTGGACTCCAGGAAGTACCAAGGAAAAATTTCCTTGGACGCATGAACAGGAAACCGCTTTTCAAAAGCTAAAAGACCTGTTCACGAGTACTCCTGTATTGCAATATCCGAATGAAACGGATCATTTCATACTGGATACTGATGCTAGTAATGATAGCATTGGTGCAGCTCTCTCGCAAGTCCAAAATGGGAGAGAAGTACCGATCGCCTTTGCCAGCAACACACTGAGCAAGACTCAGCGCAATTACTGCACAACCAAAAGAGAGTTGTTAGCAGTAGTCGTATATACCAAGAAGTTCAAACATTTTCTATGGGGAACGAACTTTACTTTACATACGGATCACTCCTCTTTAAGGTGGCTACTGAACTTCCGAGATGCTGAAGGAATGTTAGGCCGATGGCTAGCCCATTTATCCGAATATGGGATTGAACATCAACAGATTCAGCATAGACCCGGAGTTAAGCATTTAAATGCTGATGCTTTGTCTCGAATACCAATTCAGAAATGTGATAATCCGGATTGCACTGATTGTGGAGCTCATAGGGCAGTGTTAGCAGGGATTCGAAGACCATTCGTACCCCTAGTTGCCAGTATACTGGATTGGTCTATGGATCACATACGACATTTCCAGGAAGCTGACTCGATAACTGCGCAGCTACTGCAATTGGTACCAAAGGGTATACGTCCAGTTAGACCAGAGGTCTCCCTGGAAAATCGAGAAATGAGAAGGTTTCTTGCTCAATGGACCGAGCTTGAAGTCCGGAAAGGCGTGTTATACCGTTGGAAGCCATGCAATAATGGTTAGAGAATCATGCAAGTGGTGATACCACATGCTATGAGGCATGACATTATGTACTTCTGTCTTGGACATCGGACCAGTGGTCATTTCGGAAGGAAACGATCGTTAGCACGACTTTCCAAGAAATACTATTTGCCTGGCATGACACGGGACTTGCAAAGATGGGTAATCACCTGTCCGGATTGTTGTAAAAACAAACCCGGACCCGGGATGGGCAAACTTCCCCTATCCCAAGAACTTTTCGGAGTTAGATTCGCAAGAATCGGGGTAGATATTATTAGTGGATTTAATACAACCGCTAATGATAATACCTGTATGATGGTAGTTTGTGATTATTATACGAAATATACTAAAGTATTTCCACTACCGGACCACAAAGCAATTACTTGTGCCGAAGCCTTTGTAAAAGGTTGGGTACTAAGTTTCGGTGTACCATTGATGTTACACAGTGACCAAGGCAGAGAATTCGAATCAAATCTCTGGCAGGGTATGTGCGAATACTTAGCTATTTGCAAGACTAGAACCAACCCGTATAGGCCACAAAGCGACGGATTAGTAGAAAGGTTCAATAGAACCCTTATCCAAGTCCTAAAGTCACTCGTCAATGAACACATGGACGACTGGGATGAGCAATGCCACTTTGTGACACATGCTTATAACAGTACGGTACATTCAAGTACAAATTGTACTCCGAACCTTTTAGTATTCGGAGAGGATCTGATAATGCCTGCTGACTTAGTATTTGGAGTTGTAGGGATGGACCCGGAACTACCTTGCCATGTAGTTTTTGTGAAATGCTTAATAGACAGATTTAAAAAGGCATATGAGTCTGTCCGAATTGATTTGGAGAAAAGTGCCAAATGGCAGAAAGTAGGATACGATACCGATCTAAAGTATCCGAAATTCCAATCCGGAGACAGAGTTCTCAGATTACATGAACCACTTAGACACATAAAATTAGCGTCTAATTGGGATGGTCCCTTTACTATAACACAAGTTATCAGTGACTGTACCGTAATTATCAAATCTGACCTAGGTCGACTTTATAAGTCTAATGTGGCTAGATTAAGGAAATGGTCTGGGAGGGAGACCTCCACAGAAATGTATGGTGAAGGTTCCGGAAAGATCCTGAACCAGAATCGCATAATAGACCAGGTAAAGTACACTACAGTGAAGCGTGGTCGTGGTAGACCTAAAAAGTGTTCCGAATCAGTGACACCCACGCCAACACCGATTAAGCGTGGGGGAGTTAAAAAAGTCTCGGCAGGTGAAGACATAAAGAAGAGGAAAGGTGTTTCTAAGGCTAAGAAGCACCTAAAGAAAGCTCTTCAGACTGTCAGGTCCGATAAAGAACTATCCGAGATGGGGAGATACGTTCGCCGCAGCCCCCGAATTGCCCAGAGGACTGCAGTGACCTAACCTGTATACACAACGAGTGTAATGTTTACATTTAGATGACCGGATGACAACTGACCCGAAAGGCTTATTTGTCGCCGCCGCATGATGTACCAATGGGTAGTGGACGGATAATCCGGTGGATTTGCTTAAGCTTTCCATAATCTCCACTTAAATCCCCAGACGAGTCATCGGTGTGAGCGATAATTACCTAAAAACAATCAGTTTGTTGATGTACAGTCTGTAGCACGTGCGTTTCCGCATGACGTCACAGTGTCCAGTCTCGGCTGACCTCTCGTGACCCTGCGCGCAACGGGGAAATGACGTCACGAATGCTGGCCTGTCGCCATATTGTTTTTCGGTAACGTCCAAGACGGTCGAGCTCGCTCCCTTCTTGGATTTTACCGGCTAGCAAACCCCTCGCTGCTCCTCCAGAGTCTGTCTCCTGGTAGACAGACTCCGTTTGTGTCGGCCCCGGCGCCGTAAAAGCCGGAAAAAGGAGTAGTTTACTCCCGTGGGCGATTCCCCAGTCATGGCTGAGGAATCCGTAGCTGCAGCCAAGCTATCCGGTGACCCGGATAAGCTGACTCCGTCCGCAGAAGCTTTTCCGGAAGCTTTGTCGCCTGTTACACAGGAAGAGAGCGAGATGATGGACGTGGAGGAATCCACGGATCGCTCGTTCGAGGAGAAACTGGCTTCATTTTCACTAAATGAGCCAGAGAAGATGTTATCTCCACTCCCACCAGAGGGATCCGGAGCGACTGCGAGTGCCGAACCCGCAGCGACAGAGTCCGAGACCACACAAGTCGACGGCGCGGAGGACCAGTGGAAGCCAGCAGTGGCTGACCCGTTCCCAGTAGAGTACGATGGTCGCTACCTGTATGTCCACCCGGAACTGCAGGCACAAGTGACCTACGCGGACGGGACACCAGTCAGGTTGGACCCGAAGGTTAGGATAGCTGTTGAGGGCGTTATGGTTCCCGATCAGCTGACCAGGACGCCTCCCGAGTGGCTTCAAGACTGGCCGTGGTTCCAACGGGGACTTATGGTAGACGCTGACTTCTGCGAGACAGTGTATGAAGCCAACCGAGCCTTCGAGCTCGGAACGTACCCGAAGCCTGACAAGTCCCTGTGGAACGTCAAGGCTACGAATATTAACTGGGTAGGCTGCGTCTCGGATTCCGAGGGGCAGACTTACCCACGCCCTTGTGCTACCCGGCCCCAGTACCAGACCACTAAGGAGTATCGGGAGGCCGCTGCTAACTTCGAGCAGTGGGATGAAGGTATTTATATTACCGAGCAAGTATTAGTGGACGTCCAGAACACGTCACTAATCGGTTTGGACCGAGGCGCAGCCCTTCGGACGGTTCTCATCCGCCGAATGACTGCCGAACGGGAGGCTCAGGAAGAGGCTAAGAGGGCCGCGGAAGTACCCGCACCTCCTATCCCCGACCTGAAACTTGCCACCAGGAGTTCAGCCAGTGCTACACCAGCCACCGGCAGTACTACCACACAGGTAGAAGCCTCGACCTCCAGCGCATCCGGAACCCAGGAACCGGAGGAAGACTGGAAGGTCAGCAAGAACCGAAGGTCCGCTGCTCGGAAGCTTAAGAATCTCCCGGATTCTGCTAGAGCCGAGCCGAAACCCAGCACTTCAGCCACTGGTAGTTCTGCCATGGAGGTTGAATCGTCTGACGAGGAGTCTGTGCACGAGTCCTCGGTTGAGTATGATGAGAAGGCCACTCCATCAACTCAAACCGAGGCCGAACGCTGGGCTAACGCCAAGTCCGGATTCAAATCCCGGATTCCGACATGCTTCTCCGACTGTGCGTATGGAGTAAAGAAGGACGGCTCTACCCTCTATGCCTGCCCGGACTCAGTCAACAAAAATGATGAGTCAGACGATGAAGATTGGATGCGTCTTTCGGACGAGGACCCCAATCCGAGCAAAGCCTATCGAAAGATGTGGCTTATGCTAAACCACACCGAAGGGTATTACACTTATACCCAGAGGAGGAAGCTGCGTTGGGCTTTAGAGAAGTGGTACGGTGACGACTAAAAGTCCTGTCCCTTCTCTATCTGCCAGGATGCGAGTGATGTCACGATCCGGACCTGGAGTACTCCAGCCCGGTTTCAACGGCATCTGGTAGAGGCCCACTTCCACCATCACCCGGTTTACATTTGTGATCCGAGTTATGGTAAGAAGGGCAAGAAGTGTACTACGAAGGTGCAATACAACCGACGTAGTGATCTGGCTAGACACCAGAAGAAATGCCACGCAGAAGGTTTGGACGGGGCACGGAAGCGCATCATGGAGCTTCACCAGGAACTCATGAAAGAGTTCGACAGTCTGAGCGAGGATGCTTGGTCTAAGATCCGACCGGGGGACCAAGTCCTCTGCGAAGTTCCGAAGACCAAGGATTCGAAACTCCGAGCAAAGATAGTCCTGACTCCTGGAAAGGGTAAACTGGACATGCACGAGTCTCTCTGGCAGAAATGCGAGGAATCCGGAAAGGATGCAAAGAGAGCTCGTGAAAGGAGCAGGAGAGATCAGAACCGTGGCGGCAACGGTAATGGTCAGGGCACCACTAAACCGAAAGTCAGAGCAGAAGACCGTTCAGGGCACTCCGGTGTTCAAGAAGCCCGAACCTGCCGGATACGCTGGAGCCGTATCTAAGCCTGGGAAAGTTAGTTCTCGAAACTTTCCGTCCTTAAACCAGGGACCTGGACCTGAGAGCCAGACCTTGGTGGTAGGAAAGGATGGTCGCCTTATGCCAAAGAAGACCACCGCATCTGCTGCCGCCGGATCTGCATCCGCTCCAGCCGCCCCACCAGTTACCTTTACCCAGGAGCAGTTGAACATGTACCTGCAAATGGGGTTGAAACAAAACGCACCACCTGCCTACTGTGTACCAACGGCAGGTGTGTCCGGAAGCCCTAAACCCGGAAGTGGTCCACAGGCCGCCTCGGCTCCTCCCAAGGCTGTCGCTGCACCTGTGAAACCAAAAGACGCTATTACCATTAAAACCGGTAATGCGGAAGTTTGGTTTGAGAAATCTCGCCAGGGAGAGGCAGATGTCCAGAAGGCCATCTACACTCACTGGGAGAAGTGTGTTCGAGAAAAAGCGACCGAGTTCCATCAGGGTCTCCTAAACGACACCCTGTTGTGTATGAAGGAGGTCGCGGATGCTGAAAAGCAGCACCTCGAGACCCTCATCCGGGACGATGTGAAGGCCCAGGAGGAGGCTGCCGCAGCTGCCCAAGAAAAGGCAGCTATGGATGTACACGTGCTGGAGAAACGTGTAAAAGAGGAGATAACTCGGAACACCAACCTGAACACTAAGTTCATGAGGGTGTTCGGAGTCGACTTGGACGAGTGGGACGGCACTCCCGAGTCGGCTCTAGCTCTTCTTAAGAAGAAGCATGCTAAGAAATCTGCTTAAGCATGCTACGGGTTATTTCTCCCATAATTTTTTTCTTTTCTCCATAACCAGATATAGTCTTTGCGGAACCCTGCAGGTCTGCGAATGTTTTCTTCACTAGTGTATGAACACCTATGGCATGTGTTCAGGGTCCCTCTTATGACCAGTCTATTGTATAATTCAGGCTGTATAACCCTTATTGCACCCTGAATAGTCTATTCGGATTTATAACTTCTTCCATGAACAATCCGATAGTAGACTTGCTGCTGTGAGATGTATCCGGATACCAGTTGCAGACTCCTGCTGTTACCCGTGCTAACCACTTACTAGGATGGACTTTACGATTTACCTCTACAACTCATCTATACTCCCAAATGGACTCATACCAACTACTACTATTACTTCCGGATCAACCTATACTGGACTATTCTCTACTTATGTCAACTAAACTTAAAAAAGGATTACGTTTTCTACATAGTTGACACATCCGGACTATTATTCTACATTCTACGCCATTCGGATTTACTTATAAACTTTAGCACTACTAGAGGATTGTGGGTAGCTGCCCCAAATTCATCTACCGTGTTCACTCTATATATGGAAACCATAAACTTTAGCACGTCCATCCCGTGGTTAGCTGACCACACCTACCTACTAGTACCCGGAGGATTACAGCAGAAGACTCCAGCAGCACCTATAATTTCTGTATATTGTATATAATGTCATATTTCTATTTTTCTATAATATTATATGTATGTGCATATCCACTAGATACATATTATGATACGGGTACATAGACATTTCTTAATACGGATCTCTGATTATTATTGATATTCATATTATAAGAATCCGTTAAACTTCACCAGAAAACACACATTATTGTCCTGCGAGACAAATTATACAATAAGTATATTGATCTGGTGCTATAAAGGTTATTAGGTACACGGTGATAATATATTATTATTATATTCATTACTACACCGTGATTTTTTTCTTTTCTTTTCAAGTGTATGGTATAAATGGTCCTATTCGTACTACTCACGGAATCCTTAATGGATTCGTATGTTAATAATATACGACATGTCATTATATAGTGAAGTTACTATAACAGTCTTCTTCAAGACTATATATTTAAATGTGGTGTTAATAACTACAAACACACATACGGATGTTATTATGTGATTTATTTATTATCGACAGTTCCGTTACATATAACTGTCATTATCACATGTATACGATTCATATTACTTGTCTTATTAATTATACCGTAGATATAATATGATATTATATGGTATAGTAATTTAACTAACAGTTCCGTTTCACACAACTGTCACTTATTCAAGTAATTCGTATAATACTTCGACATCCTAATTGTTATTTGTAACTACATTCACTATCGAATATATATATATGACATTCGTTTCATACTCAATTTGGTGTTAATGTTACACCTATGGTTGTACCTCTATTACTAAAGGTTTAGACATATAGAAATGTTATCCTATATTATTATAACTATAACACCCTCCTAAATGTCTGGGGGAGTGGTGTAGAGGTACACGTTATTAAACCATAGGAGTTGGGTACCGTCTGACGTGGCGGGTGAGTCGAGTCGTCGGACGTTCCTCAGGTTCCGGATAGGTGGCAGCACTGATCCGGGTCTGTGGGGACATCTGACGACGAACACCTGGGTCCGTATATAAAGCCCAGGGCTCAGCCGCTACGTCAGAGGCCCTTCTGGCCTCCACACCATGTGAACCATTATTCCTTGATATTAGCTGCCTCTCTGACATCATCTGGCAGCCGTGAGTGTACAATAAGAAATAAAACTAACCGTTGGCATACACTTGGAATACTGTCTTACTCTTTCTTTTCGAATCGTAAGACCCGAACCCCCCAGGTCCGTAAGGCCACAAACCCTTACAATTTTATGTTCGAGCTTTCCTTTGAAGTCATTTTGCTGTAAATTATTTCTTATGTGAACAAGTGTGTTTAATTGAATTTCTTCTCTTTTTTCTCTTCTAAGGTCATGGTGATTACACAAAACATCCAGTTCTAGACCAGGATCAACAAGACGAAGACGGCGAAGAGGTAGACCAAGACGCAGAGGACCTTGCCAACCTCCAATCGACTATGATGAAAATGACTCCATCCAAATTTGACTTGAGTTTTGAAGACAAGGATATGGAAACTTGGTGGACAGAATACCCTACCCGTGAGGAGACTCTATGCAGGCTCTGAGAACAGGAGAGAGCTCTCTATGATATGAGGGCTAATGGCTATCAGGTGGCATCTGTGAAGGATTTGATCTACGCCAAAATGGCAGTTATTCTTAAGGTTCCACGTGAGTAATTATTTTATTGTTCCTTTAATCCCTGTTTCCTATATGTTTTTTTGTTATTCAAAACTTAACATAGGCTATTCAATAAAAACCTGACCTTAAGTTTTTGGTTGACAGTTTCATAACTAAAGTATTTGAAATAATACAAATTTAAAACATTGGTTTATTTTATACAAACATCTGGCTGCAAGATATTGCTTGTCCCTTTTTCCAGCAAAGAAAATCGAAATCAGGATGAGGAGTCTCCGAAACATGTACTCCAAGATACTGAAAACTGCTAAAAGTGGTTCAGCTGCTGTAGGTAAAACCCCTCGACAGAAGGAGATATGCAGGTTGGTCGGGTTCTTAAGAACTTACTTGAACCAGAACGAAACCTACAACACCTACTCTGGACACAGCCCCGGGAAGGCCACCTTCACATCTACCCCTAAGTCAAAGGGAACAGCTTCCCAGCCTATCGACTTAGAGGTAAGAGTGTGCTTTAGTTTATAACTTTTAGCCCCCTTCTGTGTAAGTCTATTTTCCCCCAAAAAATCTCAATCAAGTTCTTATATATATAACCTTAAAAAAATAATTAAGTCTACATTTTTGGTGAAAACAAAGAGGTCCCTTGTTTTTAGTCATGATTTATAATTGTAGAGGTGTTTTTTTAAGCTCATGAAGGGTTAAGATGTCATGGTAAATAATATTAGACAGAGAATGCATAAATTTCCTTTTTTTTCAGACTGACGAGAACTTGGAGGGGTTGTCTCAGATATCATTCCAACCTAAGCGCCGGAAGGTGAAGCAGGAACAAGAACAACTAGCTCAAGAGTTGGATCAAGATGAGGATGAAGGTGAAGGAGACGGTGAGGGTGAGGGTAAGGATGAGGAAGACGATGAGGGTGAGGTTGAAGGTACTCCTGTGTTCCAGTCTAGTAAAAAACATTATAGCAGAAACCAACACATTGGGATGCAGACTGCAGTACACCGATCTAAGCATCTGAGTCCACCACGCAATCCACAGAAGAAACAGAGTCAGCCTGCTAAGTCGGGACAATCATCCAGCTGCAAGGATACAGCACCTGCAGCTTCTACCTCCAAAGACACTATGAAAGGTGCAGGCAAAGAGCTGCATCAGACCTCAAGCAAAGGTAAGGGCCAGGAAACAGCCTTGGATAGGTACAAAAGGTTGTTCAGCAAAGCAGAAGTGAAATCTGGCCTGCATTATTCTGAGGATGGCTCATCCCAGAGAGCTTCTCTCTACCAACCATACACAGGAAAGGAGACCTCCATGCATGGGGGTGAGTCTTCCATGGAGGACGGGTCTACTGACTATGGTGTGGAAACACCGTCTGCACCAAGCAAGGACCTGACCATCGTCGGGCCCAAGAGGCTGAGCTGGACAAAAAGAAAGCCGAGAAGGCCAAGAACAACCTAGTGTTGAGGATGATGGGAAAAAAATCCGAAAACCTAGAAAAAAAGTTTTGTCTAAACCCAAACCCACTAGTCAGCCTCTTACCTCAGACCCTGTTTCATCCGATGCCCAACTGTGGGCCGACTCTTTGGTCAGACAGGTAGAGCAGATGTCACCAAAACTGCAAAGAAAGTTCATGCGTCATGTCGCGTATGATGAATTAGATGGGGACTGGCCTTCTAAGTAAACTTGATTCATGTTTGTCGTTCACGATGATTATGCATAAAAGACAGAAGGTGTCAAATAACACAAGACAACACAAATTTGTTTGGACATTTTGTATAAAAAAGGAAAAGAACTTTGTGTTTATTTATATAATTCTGCAAGAAAACCTTGCACTGTGCTTAATATGGAAAATTACATGTTCATGTCTTATGTTACTATAACAAGTATTATCCAAGTTTTTACAGTTGGTGCTCAAGAACCTTTTGTTTTAGATGAATGATGCATGTGTAGAGGTACGTATTGTTTAACCATAGAGTTGGGTACCGTCTGACGTGGCGGGTGAGGCGAGTCGTCGGACGTTCCTCAGGTTCCGGATAGGTGGCAGCACCGATCCGGGTCTGTGGGGACATCTGACGACGAACACCTGGGTCCTTATATAAAGCCCAGGGCTCAGCCGCTACGTCAGAGGCCCTTCTGGCCTCCCCAGAATATAGATCACCATTAATCATTATTAGCTGCCCCTTCTATACTATCCGGCAGCCGTGAGTGTGCATTAAGTAATAAATCTAACCGTTGGCATACACTTGAAACTCTGTCTTACTCTTTCTTTCTGAATCGTAAGACCCGAACCCCCAGGTCCGTAAGGCCACAACCCCTTACACTGGTGCCGTGACCAGTTAATTCTGGTGTATAGCCCGGACGTTATAACGTCCGAACGGCTAGTACATGGGTTAGATAGCCTCGCGGAAGCTAACCCAGCAGGGCAATTAGTTGCCCAGGAGAATGGCAATGGATCATTAGTGCTCCAAACCCATTCGAACTCCCAAGATGCGGAATCTGCATCTTGGAGAGATCCCAAACCCCACTATAATGATAGTGAGGAAAATCTACCAGACTCTGTACGACGTGAACAGTCCATACAGAGACAGGGTAACTTAATAGGCCAACAATCACTTGTTGACGAGTTAAGTAATTCGATGTTCGAAGTTGGTGGTAGTACTAATCCAGAACATCTGGCACCAATGCCAAAAAGGGTAACATTTGGAGAACTACCTTATAGATTACCCAGACCCGGACTACCAATATTAGATTACAGCGCTATAGATGGCGACTTAACCTATGCGGTACCGGAAGGGGAGGAATTTAAACGACCGGATGTCCTGTTGTTAAATGAAACCTATGTAACTTTGAACGAGAACCTAAATACCTTGGTCAAAGCCAAAGATGAAGTATTCCATGAAAAACTTCAGCTGGAAGAGGACCTGACTGGCATGCGAAATGAATTCGAAGCCAGAAGGAGTGAGTACATGAAGGAACTCGAAAATGAAGAACTAAAACTTCAGAAAATGAGAAAGTCATTCAATAAAGAATATGACAATAGACACATTCGTATCCAAACATACATAGATACGAACGATCAACTAAGTCTTGATAAGGCAAAATTCGAATCCGAAATATGCCATTATCAGAGTAAGTTAGAGAAATTGAAACTTCAGTGCAGTAAACAAGCTGAAGACAATGAAACCATCCGGGTAGGCATTATAGCTTACAATAAACAACTGGAGGAAGATAGACAGAAACTCACGAATGAGCTTCAGGAATTGCAGACTACTACAATAACCTTAGACAAATAAGTAGAAGCCACCCAGCTGACTATAGGTACTATAGATCCAGCTGTGGTGTCTACAATGTTGGGAAAAACATCCAAGGATGCAACTCCAATTAGATACAACCCATTCGTTGATGATGGAGCTGATAAGAATGTAATATCCGGAATCTATAAGAAACCGGATAATACCGCAGGTAATGGAAACGCACCTACACCAGCAACTCCTGTGCTGGATACAATAGGTCCGGCTCCACCTATACCAGATTTGAGTCATAAAATTAAAGCGACTCACGATATTGCTACTGGAGCTAACAATAATACACCTGTAGCACAACCGAGAGCACCGGGACCACCGAGACATATGTTAACACCACCTTCATATTTCTCCCAACCCGGCCACAGTACACCAGCAGGTCCAAGATTACCGAACCCATCTTCGGGTCAAGGTAATGGTCCTAATGACGGACGCTTTCCAAGACCAAACCCGCCACAAAACAATGTTAACAGCGGTACGTACCAACCTAGAACAACTTCCTTTGGATATAGATATAATTATAATCCGACAGGAAGTAGTAATTACCAAAATGGTAATAACTATAATCAGGGATGGAATCAAAATAATTCTTACGCTAGGTATGCATCTTCCGGAACAGCTGGAAATGCCGGTTACAGTAGTGGATACCCTAGCGGTTCATCCGGACACTATCCTAACAACGGTCCACCAGCAGGAAACCCTCCAGGCGGCCCAGGAGGATCCGGATCTGGAGGTTCAGGATCGGGAGGAGATGGCAGTAAGCCAAACAGAAGAACTTCCATGCCTGCAGGGATGCAAACCATCTTTGATAAAAGCCAATGTATCCAAAACCTTGGCATTGACTGCTACCGAAAGGGAGCAGATGGCATGGAAGTCATGAACTGGAGCATGCGAGAAGCAGATAGACTACGCGGATGTAATAATCCGGCACGTAGACAGGCACGGATACCCCCTCCATATGATTCCAATGATCCATGGAAGGATAGGTATCAAGCTTTTGTCGACAAAGTCAATTGTAGTGGCTGGACAAAAGAAGAAGCTCTGCCCTATTTGATCTGTTGGTTGAATAAAGGTGGAAAAGTAGCCCTCAATCAATGGAGAGCAGCATACGGAATATACGGCACCTATGATCAATTGGTCGAATGTGCCGCATGCCTATTTGGATCAATCGTTAGAGAAGATCCATGGGTAAGCTTCAAGAAAAGGACACAGAAACCTAAAGAATCTCACAAGGTCTTTGGTTTGGAGCTACAGGACTTGCTATCAAAAGCGCGTCCGAATTGGGCTCATGACGATGACTGTTATCTACAAGAGTTGTTTATACAATTCTACAATGGATTGCGGGATCCAGATCACAAACAAGTAGTTTGGGATTCTTGGAAGGATGACACTTCCTTCAGTGACCTGTTCATATCAATCGATGGACATGACATGAAGAAACGATTGGTAGGTCTAGGACCTAACCCGGTAAGAGCAGCTCCGTTTCAATACGGAGGTACACCTGCTCCGATATATGAAACTTCCCAGTTAGCCCCGGTGGATTCTCATGAGGCTGATGAGGGGGATGAATATGTCTCCGATGAAAATGGAGAATATATTGGATCAGTCCAGGTAGCTGGAAAGTATTACCGCCAGAAGCGGTATAGGAAGGTACATTCGAAAGGGAGGGGAGGATCCGTTGCTGGTAAAACAGCTTCCGGACCGACTCAATCTGGCAATGTAACCTCTACGGCGAAGCCAACTGTGGCAGCCGCTGTTGCTCCGACTAATATAATGGAAACATTAATAGCCAGATTAACAGAAGCTCTAAAGAGACCGAGAGTTGATAAATCTCAAAGGAGATGTTTCAGATGCCAGAAACTGGGGCACTACGCTCCCGAATGTATGGCTGAGAAACCCTCCTAGACAGGAGGGTGTCTCTGGAATAAGTACAGAGGAAAACTAAGGAGGGGTCTCCCGATGGGCAAAGAAGAGGATCCCAGTGACAAATCTTGCCATGATATCACCATCCGTGATGATAGTTCGCATGTAGTGGCAAACTCGCCTAGCACCGAGGTGGTTGTAGACACCCGGAAGGTTAGGGAAGCTGATATAACAGGTGCCACGGGAGCACAGGGGAAACCCAATATCAGTAACGAGGCAGGCGGCTATGAGTTAGCCAGGGTTGGTAGTGCCCACCTGCCCCCGGGTCATCCTTGTCTGGAATACCTGAAAGGATGTGGATCGACTCCAGGTGTGAACAATGACGTTCCGATCATCACGGATATGCCCTCTGTTTTAAACGGAAGGCGGTGGTATATTTGCCTAACTATTAACGGAAGATCTGCCGAATTTCTCATGGATACGGGAGCTAGCCACTCCTGTATCTCCAAGAGGTTCTATGATCTTATACCGGATAAACATGATACTCTCAAAACGGGAGGAAGTGCTCAGACGGCCGATGGCAGTACCTTGCAAACGTATGGTAGAACTTGTGTGAAGCTACAATTGGATGGAGTACATGACTATGTCATGAGCGCCACCGTTGCGGATATAGCAGATGAGGGGATACTCGGGTTGGATTTCGCATCCCTGTATGGAGTTGTGTTGGAACCCCAATCAGGAGTGTTGAGTGTGAAATACCCGTATCCTGTAAAGGTTAGATGTGTACTGAGACAAGTGAGCAGTATGGCTAGTGTAGCACACACTGTGCGAATCCCTCCGGGAGTAGCCTGTGATGTGCTAGTAAGAAATGATCCTGCAATGCGCAATAAGCCTGCAGTGATAGAACCGGATGTAGCTACTCTGTCAAGTATCGGATTAATATCTGTAGACACTATTGTAGCAAATGCATCCTGGTCGGTAGTACCTGTCTCTAATACTGGAAACAGTACTATCTATTTGAAAAAGGGACAAGTTTTTGGAAATGTGACCCTTTCGGAAACTGTAACGGATAGTAAGTTAAACTTACAAAAGGTAACAGGAAATGATGAAATTTCGGAAGACTTATTCAAGTTGTATGAAGAAACTTCATTAGAAAATCCGGAACACCGGAAAGAATTCTATGATTTGCTCTGTCAGTATAGGACTGCCTTTGCCAAACCTGGTGAGAAACTAGGTACGACAGATAAGGTAGTACATATAACAGATACTGGAGATGCGGAACCCTTTAAAATACCGTATAGACGGTTGCCTTTAGCGAAAAAGAGAGTAGCTGAAGAGGAAATAAACAAGATGTTGGAACAGGATGTAATAGTCCCTTCCAATAGTCCATGGAGTAGTCCTGTGTGTATGGTAACAAAGAAAGACAGTACTATCCGCTTTTGCATAGACTACAGGAAGCTGAATGGATTAACGAAAAAGAATTCGTATCCATTACCGAGAATAGACGAAACCATTGACTCCTTAGGAGGAAACAGTTGGTTTTGTACCCTAGACTTGCAATCAGGTTATTGGCAAGTGGGGATGAATCCTTCAGATATGGAGAAAACTGCATTTTCGAGTCATATTGGGTTATTCCAATATAACGTAATGCCATTTGGTTTGTGCAATGCACCAGCAACATTTGAAGCAATGATGGAAACAATCCTAAGTGATTTATTGTGGAAAAGATGTCTTGTATACCTTGACGATGTCATAGTCTTCGGAAAAACATTCGAAGAGTGTTCTAATAACCTAAAAATGGTACTAGAACGTATTATCTCTAATGGTCTCAAATTGAAACCTAAGAAATGCCACATGTTTAGAAAGTCCATAAATTATTTGGGCTGCATCATCAGTGATGAAGGAATAAAAGCTGATCCGGAGAAAATCGAATCAGTTACGAATTGGAAATTACCTAAAACACTCAAAGAAGTGAGGTCCTTTTTAGGATTCTGTTCCTATTACAGGGAATTTATTCCGAATTATTCTAGAGTCAGTTACCCATTACAAGCAATAGCTAACTGGACTCCAGGAAGTACCAAGGAGAAATTTCCTTGGACGCATGAACAGGAATCTGCTTTTCAAAAGCTAAAAGACCTGTTCACGAGTACTCCGGTATTACAATATCCGAATGAAACGGACCATTTCATACTGGATACTGATGCTAGTAATGATAGCATTGGTGCAGCTCTCTCGCAAGTCCAAAATAGGAGAGAGGTACCTATTGCCTTTGCCAGCAATACACTGAGCAAAACTCAGCGCAATTACTGCACAACCAAAAGAGAGTTGTTAGCAGTAGTCGTATATACCAAGAAGTTCAAACATTTTCTATGGGGAACGAACTTTACTTTACGTACGGATCACTCCTCTTTAAGATGGCTACTGAACTTCCGAGATGCTGAAGGAATGTTAGGCCGATGGCTAGCCCATTTATCCGAATATGGGCTTGAACATCAACAGATTCAGCATAGACCCGGAGTGAAGCATTTAAATGCTGATGCTTTGTCTCGAATACCAATCCGGAAATGTGATAATCCGGATTGTACTGATTGTGGAGCTCATAGGGCAGTGTTAGCAGGGATTCGAAGACCATTCGAACCCCTAGTTGCCAGTATACTGGATTGGTCTATGGATCACATACGACGTTTCCAGGAAGCTGACTCGATAACTGCGCAGCTACTGCAATTAGTACCAAAGGGTATACGTCCAGTTAGACCTGAGGTCTCTCTGGAAAATCGAGAAATGAGAAGGTTTCTTGCTCAATGGACCAAGCTTGAAGTCCGGAAAGGCGTGTTATACCATTGGAAGCCATGTAATAATGGTGAGAAAATCATGCAAGTGATGATACCACATGCCATGAGACATGACATTATGTACTTCTGTCATGGACATCGGACCAGTGGTCATTTCGGAAGGAAACGCTCGTTAGCACGACTTTCCAAGAAATACTACTGGCCTGGCATGACAAGAGACTTGCAAAGATGGGTAATCACCTGTCCGGATTGTTGTAAAAACAAACCCGGACTCGGGATGGGCAAACTTCCCCTATCCCAAGAACTTTTCGGAGTTAGATTCGCAAGAATCGGGGTAGATATCATTAGTGGATTGAATACAACCGCTAATGATAATACCTGTATGATGGTAGTGTGTGATTATTACACAAAATACACTAAAGTATTTCCACTACCGGACCACAAAGCGGTTACTTGTGCCGAAGTTTTGGTAAAAGGTTGGGTACTAAGTTTCGGTGTACCATTAATGCTACACAGTGACCAAGGCAGAGAATTCGAATCAAATCTCTGGCAGGGTATGTGCGAATACTTAGCTATTTGTAAGACTAGAACCAACCCGTATAGGCCACAAAGCGACGGATTGGTAGAAAGGTTCAATAGAACCCTTATCCAAGTTCTAAAGTCACTCGTCAATGAACATATGGACGACTGGGATGAGCAATGTCATTTTGTGACACATGCTTATAACAGTACGGTACATTCAAGTACAAATTGTACCCCGAACCTTTTAGTATTCGGAGAGGATCTGATAATGCCTGCCGACTTAGTATTTGGAGTCGTAGGGATGGACCCGGAACTACCTTGCCATGTAGTTTTTGTGGAATGTTTAAGAGACAGATTTAAAAAAGCATATGAGTCTGTCCGAATTGATTTGGAGAAAAGTGCCAAATGGCAGAAAGCTGGATATGATACCGATCTAAAGCATCGGAAATTCCAATCCGGAGACAGAGTTCTAAGATTACATGAACCACTTAGACACATAAAATTAGCGTCTAATTGGGATGGTCCCTTCACGGTAACACAAGTTATCAGTGATTGTACCGTAATTATTAAATCTGACCTTGGTCGACTTTACAAGTCAAATGTAGCTAGACTGAGAAAAATGGTCTGGGAGGGAGACCTCCACAGAAATGTATGGTGAAGGTTCCGGGAAAATCCTGAACCAGAATCGTATAATAGACCAGGTAAAGAACACTACAGTGAAGCGAGGCCGTGGTAGGCCTAAGAAGTGTTCCGAATCAGTGGCACCCACGCCAACACCGATTAAGCGTGGGGGAGTTAAAAAAGGTGAAGACAAAAAGAAGAGGAAAGGTGTCTCAAAGGCTAAGAAACACCTAGAAAAGGCTCTTCAGACTGTCAGGTCCGATAAAGAACTATCCGAGAAGGGGAGATACGTTCGTCGCAGCCCTCGAATTGCCCAGAGGACTGCAGTGACCTAACCTGTATACACAATGGGTGTAATGTTTACATTTAGAGGAACGGATGACAACTGACCCGAAAGGCTTATTTGTCGCCGCCGCATGATGTACCAATGGGTAGTGGACGGATAATCCGGTGGATTTGCTTAAGCTTTCCATAATCTCCACTTAAATCCCCAGACGAGTCATCGGCGTGAGCGATAATTACCTAAAAACAATCAGTTTGTTGATGTTCCGTTAGTAGCACGTGCATTTCCGCATGACGTCACGACGTCCAGTCTCGGCTGACCTCTTGTGACCTCGCGAGCCGCGGGGAAATGACGTCACGAAAGCTGGCCTGTCGCCATATTGTTTTTCGGTAACGTCCAAGGCGGTCGAGCTCGCTCCCTTCTTGGATTTTACCGGCTAGCAAACTCCTCGCTGCTCCTCCAGAGTCTGTCTCCTAGTAGGCAGACTCCGTAAAAAGCCGGAAAAAGGAGTAGTTTACTCCCATGGCTGATTCCCCAGTCATGGCTGAGGAATCCGTAGCTGCAGCCAAGCTATCCGGTGACCCGGATAAGCTGACTCCGTCCGCAGAAGCTTTTCCGGAAGCTTTGTCACCTGTTACACAGGAAGAGAGCGAGATGATGGACGTGGAGGAACCCACGGATCGCTCGTTCGAGGAGAAGCTGGCCTCATTCTCACTGAATGAGCCAGAGAAACTGTTGTCTCCACTCCCACCCGAGGGATCCGGAGGGGCTACGAGTGCTGAACCCGCAGCGACTGGGTCCGAGACCGCACAGGTCGACGGACCGAAGGACCAGTGGAAGCCAGCAGTGGCTGACCCGTTCCCCGCAGAGTATGATGGTCGCTACCTGTACGTCCACCCGGAACTACAGGCAAAAGTGACCTATGCTGACGGTACACCAGTTAGGTTGGACCCGAAGGTGAGGATAGCTATCGAGGGCGTCATGGCCCCTGACCAGCTGAATAGGACGTCTCCCGAATGGCTCCGAGACTGGCCGTGGTTCCAACGGGGACTCATGGTGGACGCTGCTTTCCGCGAAGTAGTGTATGAAGCCAACAGAGCTTTCCTGCTCGGAGGATATCCGAAGCCGGATAAGACTCTGTGGAACGTCAAGGCAACAAACATTGATTGGGTAGGCTGCGTCTCGGAACCCGAGGGGCAGACTTACCCACGTCCTTGTGCCACCCGGCCCCAGTACCGGACCACAAAGGAGTTTCGGGAAGCTGCTGCCAACTTTGAACAGTGGGATGATGGTTACTACATAACCGAGCAGGAGTTAGTGGATGTCCAAAACAATTCACTAACAGGTATGAACCGAAGTGCAGCCCTTCAGACGGTTCTCGTCCGCCGAATGACTGCAGAACAGGAGGCCCAGGAAGAGGCTAAGAGGACAGCGGAAGTACCTGCACCTCCTATCCCCGACCTGAAGCTTGCCACCCGAAGCACAGCCGGTTCTGCATCAGCCACCGGCAGTACTACCACCCCGGTAGAAGCCTCGACCTCCAGCGCATCCGGAACCCAGGAACCGGAGGAAGACTGGAAGGTCAGTAAGAACAGGAGGTCCGCAGCTCGGAAGCTCAAGCATCTACCGGATTCTGCTAGAGCCGAGCCGAAAGCTAGCACCTCAGCCACTGGTAGTACTGCCATGGAGGTTGAGTCGTCAGACGAGGAGTCGGTGCACGAGTCCTCGGTTGAGTATGATGAGAAGGCCACTCCATCTACTCAAACCGAGGCTGAGCGATGGGCTAACGCCAAATCCGGATTCAAAACCCGGATTCCGACATGTTTCTCCGACTGTGCCTATGGAGTAAAAAAGGACGGCTCTACCCTATATGCCTGCCCGGACTCAGTCAATAAAAATAATGAGTCAGATGATGAAGATTGGATGCGTCTTTCAGACGAGGACCCCAATCCGAGGAAAGCCTATCAAAAGATGTGGCTTATGCTAAACCACACCGAAGGGTACTACACTTATACCCAGAGGAGAAAGCTGCGTTGGGCTCTTGAGAAGTGGTACGGTGACGACCAGAAGTCCTGTCCCTTCTCTATCTGCCAGGATGCGAGTGATGTCTCGGTCCGGACCTGGAGTACTCCAGCCCGGTTCCAAAGGCATCTGGTAGAGGCCCACTTCCACCATCACCCGGTTTACATTTGTGATCCGAGTTATGGTAAGAAGGGCAAGAAGTGTACTAGGAAGGTTCAATATAGCCGACGTAGCGATCTGGCGAGACACCAGAAGAAATGCCACGCAGAAGGTTTAGATGGGGCTCGGAAGCGTATCATGGAGCTTCATCAGGAACTCATGAAGGAGTTCGACAGTCTGAGCGAGGATGCTTGGTCTAAAATCCGACCAGGGGACCAAGTCCTCTGCGAGGTTCCGAAGACCAAGGATTCGAAACTCCGCGCAAAGATAGTCCTGACTCCTGGAAAGGGTAAGCTGGACATGCACGAGTCTCTCTGGCAGAAATGCGAGGAATTCGGCAAGGAGGGAAAGAGAGCTCGTGAAAGGAGCAGAAGGGATCAGAACCGTGGTGGTAACGGTAATGGTCAGACCACCACTACTAAAGTCAGAGCAGATGACCGCTCCAGGTCTCCTCTGGCTCGGCACCCCCACGAGCAGGTTCAGGGCACTCCGGTGTTCAAGAAACCCGAACCTGCCGGATACGCTGGCGCCGTATCAAAGCCTGGGAAAGTTAACCCTCGTAACTTTCCGTCCTTGACCCAGGGACCTGGACCTGAGAGCCAGACCCTGGTCGTTGGAAAGGGTGGTCGACTTGTTCCCAAGAAGACCTCAGCACCTGCTGCCGCCGGATCCGCATCCGCTCCAGCCGCCCTCCCAACCAACTTCACCCAGGAGCAGTTAAGCCTTTACCTGCAAATGGGATTGAAGCAGAACCAGCCTCCTACCTACTGTATGCCAACAGCAGGCGTGTCCGTGAGCCCCACACCCGGAAGTGGTCCTCAGGCCGCATCGACTCCCCCCAAGGCTGTCGCTGCACCAGTGAAACCAAAAGACGCCATTACCATTAAAACCGGTAATGCGGAAGTTTGGTTCGAGAAGTCTCGCCAGGGGCAAGCAGATGTCCAGAAGGCCATCTACACCCACTGGGAGAAATGTGTCCGTGAGAAGGCAACAGAATTCCATCAGGGTCTTCTTAATGATACCCTGTTGTGCATGAAGGAGGTTGCGGATGCTGAAAAGCAGCGCCTCGAGACCCTCATTCGGGACAATGTAAAGTCCCAGGAGGAGGCTGCCGCAGCTGCCCAAGAAAAGGCAGCTATGGACGTACACGTCTTGGAGAAACGTGTCAAAGAGGAAATTACCCGGAATACCAACTTGAACACCAAGTTCATGAGGGTATTCAGAGTCGATCTCGACGAGTGGGACGGCACTCCCGAGTCGGCTCTAGCTCTTCTTAAGAAGAAGCATGCGAAGAAATCCGCCTAAGTATGCTACGGGTTATTTTCTAAAAAAATTTTCTCCACTAAATAACCAGATATAGTCTTTGCGGAACCCTACAGGTCTGCGAATGTTCTTCATTAGTATATGAACACCTGTTCTTTGTGTTCCGGGTTCCTTTTATGACCAGCTTATTGTATAATTCAGGCCATATAATTCTTATTGTACCCTGAATAGTCTATTCGGATTCAGAACTTCACTTACAAACAATCTGATAGTAGACTTGCTGCTGTCAGACGTATCTGGATGCCAGTTCCAGACTTTTGCTGCTATCTGTGCTAACCACTATACTAGGATGGACTTTACGATTTACCTCTACATCTCACCTATACTCCCGAATGGACTTATACTACATGTTACTACTACTTCCGGATCAGCCTATATTGGACTATTTACTTATGTCAACAATACTTAAATGGATTACGATTCTACACTGTTGACAAAACCGGATCTACACTTTACTTCTACTCTACACCATTCGGATATACTTATGAACTATAGCACTTCCAGAGGATTGTGGGTAGCTGCCCCAAATTCATCTACCGTGTTCACTTTAATAACCAGGAATCATAGACTTTAGCACGTCCATCCCGTGGTTAGCTGACCACACTTACCTCCTAGTACCCGGAAAACTACAGCAGAAGACTCCAGCAGCATCTACCATTTTTATATTGTACATAATGTCAAATGTCTATTTTTCTATAATGTTATTTGTATATGCATATTGACATTGTAGTCATAACTTACTATATATTGTGATACAGGTATATACATATCTATTAGTACGGATCTCAAATTACTGTTCATATTCATAATATAAGATCCGGTAAATTACACCAGAACGTACATATTATTGTCCTGCGAGACATATTGTATCATAAATATATTAATCTGGTGTTATATAGGTTATTTGGTACACGGTGATATCATATATATTATCATATTCATTACTACACCGTGATTTTTTTCTTTTTCAAGTGTATAATACAAATGGTTCTACTCGTACTACTCACGGAATCCTTAACGGATTCATATGGTTATATCATGTTATGACAATACATGATTATATGTCATTAGATAGTGTAGTTACTTTTAAAGTCTTTTTCAAGACTATACAATCAAATGTGTTATTAATAACTACAAACACATATGGATGTTATTATGTGATTTATTTAATATTGACAGTTCCGTTACACTTAACTGTTACTATCACATATATACGAATGATGATACTTGTCCTATTTCTTATACCGTAAACATGATATGTTGTCCTAAAGGTATAATACGCTAATTAACAGTTTCGATACATACAACTGTTATTCATTCAAGTAATTCGTATCATATTACAACATCCGATTTGTTATAATGTAACTATATACACTATCAATATATGTATATGACATTTGAATCATATTTAACTTGGTGTTAATGTTATATCTATGGTTGTACCTCTATTACTAATGGTTTAGACATATGGAAATGTTATCCTAGTAATATTACTATAACTATAACACCCTCCTAAATGTCTGGGGGAGTGGTGTAGAGGTACGTATTGTTTAACCATAGAGTTGGGTACCGTCTGACGTGGCGGGTGAGTCGAGTCGTCGGACGTTCCTCAGGTTCCGGATAGGTGGCAGCACCGATCCGGGTCTGTGGGGACATCTGACAACGAACACCTGGGTCCTTATATAAAGCCCAGGGCTCAGCCACTACGTCAGAGGCCCTTCTGGCCTCCCCAGAATATAGATCACCATTAATCATTATTAGCTGCCCCTTCTATACTATCCGGCAGCCGTGAGTGTGCATTAAGTAATAAATCTAACCGTTGGCATACACTTGAAACCCTGTCTTACTCTTTCTTTCCGAATCGTAAGACCCGAACCCCCAGGTCCGTAAGGCCACAACCCCTTACACATGATTCAAACTCAGGATTTCTTATTGTTGGTTCTCTCGATGCTCTAGGACTTAACTTAAAAAGGTGAGCGTCTATATATTAAATGACAGTACAATCAGTGTCTACAAACTAAAAGTGTACATGTATGAAAGACTTTCCCTCAAGGATCACAATCTCATGACTCTGCATTTAAACACATACGGGTACTGAAGTAAAACATAGATAATTTATTCTATACTTACACACATATATTTTTTTTTTGTTCATGTTTGTTCACTTAGCAGGGCTAGAGTTCCTTATATCCTGCCTCACTGAAGGGAGAAGCCTACACATGTAACACAAAAGTGCCTTAAGCGACAGTATATTCCAGTTCAAGAACTTGTGTTGATTTCTTTAATAAAGGTTCATGTTTTTGTTGTAAATCATACTATTTTTTATTTCTATCTGAATGATATGCATACATAAGTTTGACTCATGAACCACAGTGTACATGGCTTACTTAGATGAAAAGGAAATGTCTCTGACATTGTCATTACTGCCCACACACTAAAGTTCATCGACTCCGGGGTCCACACTTAGGGCTCAAAGTAGAAGTCATGTTGCATCACAACGTCCCACTGTTTGGGAAGTTCTCCCTCCTTGGTCAGACACCATCCTGCGAGATTGTTCCTCATTATCTTGGCCCTGTCTGATCGGTTCCGTACAGAAGTAGGCTTTCTGCTTGGGAGGACCTTCTGTGCACGCCACAGACCTTTGTGCTGTTTGTAGTCTTTCCCCTCCCAGTTGCAAGCTTCCTTCGGAAGGTATGCTCCTGTGGCCACCGTTCTAAGATAATTATGGAGAGCCGCACATGCCAGTACTATAATTTCCACATTTTCTGGAGCCATTTCTATTTCTCGGCGGAAAATCCTGAAACGGAGTGGCCAGGATCCCAAAGGCGTTCTCCACACACCGTCTAGACCTGCTGAGGTGGTAGTTGAATATCCTCTGCTGGGGGGTGAGTTTGGTGGAGGGATATGGCTTCATAAGTCTCTCACTCGTCTCGAATGCGTCATCAGCAAGATAATGATAGGGCAAGTCCCCTTTGAAGCCTGGAAATGTTGAGGGTTCTGGCACATTGAGGGGGTTACCTGCGGCATCAATATCCTGAGCAAATGAGGAGTACTAAGGCAAACAGAATTATGCTGTAATATCCTTTGTAATTGTAATAGTTCGAACCAGACTTCTTTGGCTTCTTAATCCGGATGTGCTTCCCATCCAAACAACCCAGAACATGTGGCATGTTCCACTTGTCGTGGTACCCTTCGGCTATGGCTAACCACTCATCCCTCGTGGTAGGCGGCTGAAACATAAAAAAAAAATCACAGTCAGATAGAAGCAGGCTTAGACTTGTGCTTCTCCACATGGGTAATTCTTTTACTCCCACACTCAGACTTCAGGAAATTTTTTTTTATTGAAGAGTTTTATATGGAATGAAAGTTCTATTACCATGTCACAGACAATATTAAATTGGTTCCTTTTATTACATTTTTTAGCAGAGATGTACTTTATTTTCTTTTTTTTTTTGGGGTGGGGGAACATCAACATAGTCTAATGACACATACCTTCAAGTAGGTTTCATGCAGGGCTCTGAAGATGGCTTTGCAAGTGTCTCTCACTATGGGTAGCACTGTCGACTCACCTACAAGGTAACCCTGATGAAGAGTCGTAACACTGTCTTCTGGAGAGAAAAATCACATAATTAAAAATAATTGACTGAAGTTAATCAAATTATTTTGATATAAAGCGACTCACAACTTTTTGGCCATAAATATATTCATCTAATTCTGAACTTGAGATAAACGAGAAGGAAAAATTTCACCCTTTTGTGTCTATACAGACTCAAACTTCTTACCTCGTGTCAGATATCTGATAGTCAAGCTCAGCCTCTCCTCAGCTGTGACTGCATCACGGAAAGATGTGTCCTGGTATGTGATGTACGGTCGCACCATCTCTAGCAGGTCCTTGTACACCTCTGGTGACATGCGTGTAGTCTTCTTGAACTCAGAAATGCAACCGAGCTGGAAATAAGGCAAAAAAATATGTTAATTTTTTTTTTATTTTTAGGTTTATGGTTTTCAAAGAGATGACACTTTTTACATAGGGGTCCATACAGACTCCATCTCATGAGTGTGCACCTGAAATTGTTTTTGAAGACATGGCCAATTCTTTTTATTGATATGTTTTAATTCCATGAAAATTAAAAAATAACAGAGGCATGAGACTAGGCCTTATGTCGACATTGACCTCTGACATGGGGATGACAATAAATGTACTGGTAAAACAGCATAAAAAATTCTCACCCTCAGAAAATCCTCTTCCAGCCTGGCAAGGGATCTTTTCATCCTTTCCTCCTTCCTTGAATGCAGATATGGGTGCATCCAATACGTGTGTGACCTCTGCACCTTGTGGTTGAGCAAGATGTAGTCATCATCCAAGTCATCATCCATGATGACATAGGCTGCCAGATTCCTCAGATTCTGCAGACATTCCTCTTCTATAGACTGCGCCTGTGCCTGAATCTCAACCTGTTTTCTTTTGCGTGACATGATGTTTTCAGTAGCAAAGATTTCCAAACACCACCGACTTTCCTCTCCACGAAAGACGCAAACAGAGGTCACGTGACCACATGCACAGACAGACGCATGCCTAGTGGAAGTAGTCTCAGGCGTGCGTCTTCCACGCGTCTGCTACAGACGCACACTCACGGCCAGTGGAAGCGACTCATGCGTCTACAGACGCAGACCCATGAAGCTGAGTGTTTTTTGAAGACGCACTACCAGACACACGGCTGAGACGCATGCGATTGCCCCCAAAACAGACGCATTGCTGACGCATTAGCCGTGCGTCCTAGTGGATTTAACGCTTCAGTCAGATCCAACACTCATAAACCTTTGTCTATTCATCAAAGGGTGTTTGAGGGGGGGGGGGGCGCGTAAAAAGTGTTGATCCCTCCAATTATGGCCTGTACTCATCAGTTTAGAAATACATAATTAGTTATTGAAATCAACATAACCATAGGAGAATTGACACTTCTGGCCGTAACTCTTAGCCTGCCCCACTCAGAGTTACAATCCATTACTAATGATAATGACCTAATTTGCATATGACAAAGAGGTAAGTATTCGCCAATGTAGTATTAGCCTAGACCTGTATACAAAACTGATCCTGGCAGGAGGGATGGGATTGGCTACATGATTGTATCCAGGGGGATCCAGAAGGGGAGGGGTGGCTCTGGGGGTCCTGGCAACCCCCCTCCCCCACCGCCCACCAAAAAGAATGTCCCCTGGGATCTCCATCCAGGCCTGGACATATTGGTAGACATCCTTGTAATGGGTTGTATCATAGGTCAACTGTGAACTAACCCAACAAACAATAACCATCTACAACTGGCATAGGAAATGACGGGGGGCAAGAGAGAATATTGGGCAGGTCCCATTTCAAGGCCAATTCCAGGGTCGGATCCAGGATTTTACTTTGGCTAAATTCTAAGGTAAAAAGAGCTAAATAAACTCTTAAGTACAGGGGAAAAAAGGGGCATAGACACTGAGAGGCTTATAGGTTCAGGGAGAAAGAAACATTGGGACATATGATTACTGTGTATAGGTCCATGGTTAAAGGATGTGTCAAAAATATACAGTGATAATCAGTGTCATCACAATCATTCTGTCAGTCTTCAATTGACAATGGTAATTGACAATGATAATATTTGCAGCCATGAGAAATCAATCAGTATATGCATATAATGACTAGTAAGAAAACATCACCATGAATAAGTCCCACCACTATGCAAATGTTTATCATTAGATTTGTTTTTCAGTGGAATTGGCATGTGTACTTTGGCCATGATATTGTCAATTAGCAGTGTTTAGCTCTTAATATCGTTTTTGACATTAGAAATTCTTCCATACTTGCATAGATACTATCACCATGCATAGGTCCATCAGATGAATATATGGACAGCAGGTATGATTTTCATCTTCTTTTAACCCTATTGCCAACATGATCTCTTTCTGTTGTCTTTAAATTGAATAAATCAGATTTTTGTAAGCACATCTGCTACTATCAGGGCAGGCAGTAGGCAATAAAAAGATAAACCTGTCTTGTCTCAATCTATTCCATGTGGGACAGTGCTACAAATCAAAGCTGATTGCTAACTTTGATGTCTTTATGTATTATCAGCTGTAACCATGTGAATTAGAAGCACAGCATACATATCCTTTTTTTGTGAATTAACGGACTGAGGAACCCATCGTACATATATGTTTTCTGGGATGCCTATGTTAAAAGAAAAAGAAATAAATGGGAAAATACTGCTCAGAAACAACCCATGAGGCATACTGCAGCTTTTAGGGTCTTCAACCAGAAATTCCTAAACAGTACTATTCTGTCCAAATATTGTGATAGGTAGATTATGGTACTCTATGTACTTCCTTTCAACAAAATACTTGCTGGCAGTTTTCTTTTGTTTCTGCTAGAAAATATGGTCCTCAAACTACGAAATGGCGAAGGCTATTATTAAAATTTATCATAGCTGCCTGGAAGAATGCCATTCAAATTTTTTTATTTACACAAGAGTGAGAGAAGAAATCTATAATATCACATCCTGTATGGTTATAAAAGATTTCATGACTAGTGATAATGTCCTATATATACTGGTAACCTTGAAAAACTATTAGATTGATAGAAGAAACATTACCAAAGAATCTTCCATACATTAAAACCTGTGTATAGACCGTATCAACAAGACCTTTCATTTCATCCCAAACGAATCTATATAGGGTGTGGTTTACTGGTTAAGAAAATGTAAAAATGGCTCGCACTACATTTCTGATATTACAAAATGTGAGACAATTGGAAGCATAATTTCTATGTAATATTTCCCAAATAAAATGAGAAATTGAATCCAAAATTGTTTGTCATTATTTGGCCATAGTGTTGTATAGTTACCAAGTAGGCCTACAGAATAAGGCAAGAATATGTTCACATTTTTTCATTATCAAAATTTGTCAGTCTTGAATTCATGTTCAGTGCACTTTCAATGGGTTGAGTGAGAGTGTATGCTTTGAGCATAGATAATGCCCCATACTGAAAATACAGAGAAAAGCAACTCCTATTACAAGGAAAGTCATGTGTGTAAAGGAAAACACAACTCCGACTACATCCTACCCAGTGCAACTACCCAATGCAACCATCAGCACTGCCCCCAAGTGGTCAAAGTGGCTGAAATGAGTAACCCCAGACTGTACTAATGATACAGTTGGGCGCCAGAGACTGCAGACAGATTAGAGAGCATCCATGTTGGGTATGATTATGACACTGCCGTGTCCTGTGCAGATATACGTCTGTACAAAATATTACTAGTCACTGGTGATTGTACATTTCAGAGAGGAGGATGGACCCCATGTTGGGTAGCAGTGTGTCCATCTAGGGGGAGCTATTCAACTGGCACCCACCCCCTGACAGACCAGAGAGCATCCATGTTGGGTATGATTATGACACTGCAGTGTCCTGTGTAGATATAAGCCTGTACAAAGTATTACCAATCACCAATGTTTGTACATTACAGACAGGAGGGTGGACATCATGTTGGGTATGATTATGACACTGCAGTGTCCTGTGTAGATATAAGTCTGTACAAAGTATGACCAATCACCAATGTTTGTACATTGCAGACAGAAGGGTGGACGTCATGTTGGGTAGCAGTGTGACACTGCAGTGTCCTTGGTAGATATAAGTCTGTACAAAGTATTACCAATCACCAATGTTTGTACATTTCAGACAGGAGGGTGGACGTCATGTTGGGTATGATTATGACACTGCAGTGTCCTGTGTAGATATAAGTCTGTACAAAGTATTACCAATCACCAATGTTTGTACATTTCAGACAGGAGGGTGGACGTCATGTTGGGTACGAATATGACACTGCAGTGTCCTGTGGATGCTGTGGTGTACACCAGCAGACAATGGTACAAAAGGCCAGAGTCATCCTACCTCCTCTACAACCAGACAGCTTCTGGTGTCACTGAGGGCCTGTATGCACGTGATGACATGTTGCTTAATAAGGAGACATTTGAACTCAGCATTTATAATGTGAGTCAGGTGGATTTCTTATTTAGCTGTGCTGTCAGGACATCAGGACAGCCAGTAAGAACTGCTGTCATCTTCAGGGCTGTCTATGGTAAGAGTGTACAGTTCTAATTAGTCACAATATAAACTGTGCAAAGTGAACAAAAACATGGAAAAGCTGTTTTCTGAGTGTTGCAAGAATTTTGAAATAAATAGAAATAACATTTGTTCAACGTTAAATGTTGATTCTTAATGACATAAAAACATAACAATCAAACTTTTGAAACTTAAGAAAATACTGAACAACATTTTTTGTGACATCATTTATGGGGTTTCTAGGTAAGATATGCCATTAAGCTCAGATTTGAATTTCCATGATAAGCTTGACCATGTACATTCCAACCTTGAAAACTGCATGAACGGGACCAAAGAGGGCTGTCCTGTGGAGCTCTACCACACTGCCTCACAGTTAATACAATGTGTTGTGAAGGATTAAGATGAACATGGTTCAATGTTAGCATTGCCATACTCACCTGGGGCATGTCCGTGTATATACTATTGATACTCTCACATGGGCCATTTTCTTCACCACCCTGACAGATATTCCCTTCAAATCCTGTCACCTGGTGTTTCTAAATGACGTCATAGGGTATCGTAATTTTTGTTGCTAGTGGCATCACTTTTGTATTATTGCTTTTGAGAGTAACTCCCCCAAACCTGAGCTACAAAAATGATACGCAGAGAAAGTAAGATTTCTTGAAACTGCACAGAGATTTGTGATTGCGCCTTCGTTCTGCAATATCCATATGATAATATAAATTATAAGCCCTCATTTCAAATAAAGATGCTGCATGTGAGTTGCCATTATATTCCTTGCAGTGTTATAAGTAGAGAACTTCTCGTTACCACTACGCTTATAGAATAGCTATATCCACCCCATAGCTAGATATGACAGCGGATTTACAAGTGTTTGGAGCTTAACTGTGGCAGAGTAACAATTCTCTATGCATTCCCAAAGCCATAAGACACAGAAAATAAAATTAAACAAAGAAATGATGAGCCTATCACATGCACATGACCAATAGCTTGTAATCAATGCCTTTATCATTACTGAGGTATGTTTAGTAAAGTTTTCAGGAGCAAATGAGTAAGACCATGTCTGAGAACTATGCAGAACGCACAGCGAGTGTAACTCCTATCAAGGGGGTCCATGTGTGAGGGCCCTCCTATGGGGTTTTTATTTTAGATATAATCCCCCCCTGAGCAAATAAGAAGACAACAAACAGGGTCAAATCTACAACCAAAGCTTTCCTATATCAATATTCTAAAGAGGTCATATGTCCATTTCAGGTACTGTAGTGGAGGTTGAAGAAGGTACCTCAGTTACACTGCCCTGTGATGAGGTGGACATGATGACCAGGCAAGCCCCCTATTATGAAGACTACACCAGGACATGGCAGCTTGTTACTGGGGAAGTGTTGTACCTCCAGTATCGCTATTATGATGTGTTGTACAAACACAGCCCCACACCACAACCGCACATCTCAATGAACGACTCCACATTTGCACTCACAATCCACAGGGCTCAGCTCTCTGACAGCTCTGTGTTTGTCTGTACATATGGCACTTATATAGAGAGTGTGAAGGTGAAAGTCCATGGTATGTATATTCAGTCATGTTACTTACAATATAAACAAACACCTAGTATGAAAGCATAGTGCATTAATACATTGTGTTAACCATTATAGTGCCACATAGTGCATTAATACATGGTGTTAACCATTATAGTGCCACATATTGCATTAATACATTGTGTTAACCATTATAGTGCCACATAGTGCATTAATACATTGTGTTAACCATTATAGTGCCACATAGTGCATTAATATTTGTACCATTATAGTGCCACATAGTGCATTAATACATTGTGTTAACTATTATAGTGCCACATAGTGCATTAATACATTGTACCATTATAGTGCCACATAGTGCATTAATACATTGTACCATTATAGTGCCACATAGTGCATTAATACTTGTACCATTATAGTGCCATATAGTGCATTAATACATTGTGTTAACCATTATAGTGCCACATAGTGCATTAATACATTGTGTTAACCATTATAGTGCCACATAGTGCATTAATACATTGTGTTAACCATTATAGTGCCACATAGTGCGTTAATACATTGTGTTAACCATTATAGTGCCATATAGTGCAATAATACATTGTGTTAACTATTATAGTGCCACATAGTGCATTATTACATTGTGTTAACCATTATAGTGCCACATAGTGCATTAATACATTGTACCATTATAGTACCACATAGTGCATTTATACATTGTGTTAACCATTATAGTGCCACATAGTGCATTAATAAATTGTACCATTATAGTGCCACATAGTGCATTATTACATTGTGTTAACCATTATAGTGCCACATAGTGCATTAATACATTGTACCATTATAGTGCCACACAGTGCATTAATACATAGTGTTAACCATTATAGTGCCACATAGTGCATTAATACATTGTACCATTATAGTGCCACACAGTGCATTAATACATAGTGTTAACCATTATAGTGCCACATAGTGCATTATTACATTGTGTTAACCATTATAGTGCCACATAGTGCATTAATACATTGTACCATTATAGTGCCACACAGTGCATTAATACATAGTGTTAACCATTATAGTGCCACATAGTGCATTAATACATTGTGTTAACCATTATAGTGCCACATAGTGCATTATTACATTGTGTTAACCATTATAGTGCCACATAGTGCATTAATACATTGTACCATTATAGTGCCACACAGTGCATTAATACATAGTGTTAACCATTATAGTGCCACATAGTGCATTAATACATTGTGTTAACCATTATAGTGCCACATGGTGCAATATTACATTGTACCATTATAGTGCCACATAGTGCATTAATACATTGTGTTAACCATTATAGTGCCATATAGTGCAATAACACATTGTGCCATTATAGTGCCACATGGAGCATTAATACATTGTGTTAAGCATTATAGTGCCACATAGCGCATTAATACATTGTACCATTATAGTGCCACACAGTGCATTAATACATTGTGTTATCCATTATAGTGCCACATAGTGCATTAATACATTATAGTGCCACATGGAGCATTAATACATTGTGTTAACCATTATAGTGCCACATAGTGCATTAATACATTGTACCATTATAGTGCCACACAGTGCATTAATACATTGTGTTAACCATTATAGTGCCACATAGTGCATTAATACATTGTGCCATTATAGTGCCACATGGAGCATTAATACATTGTGTTAACCATTATAGTGCCACATAGTGCATTAATAAATTGTACCATTATAGTGCCACATAGTGCATCAATACATTGTACCATTATAGTGCCACATGGTGCATTAATACATTGTGTTAACCATTATAGTGCCACATAGTGCATTAATACATTGTGTTAACCATTATAGTGCCACATAGTGTATTAATACATTGTGTTAACCATTATAGTGCCACATAGTGCATTAATACATTGTACCATTATAGTGCCACATAGTGCATTAATACATTGTACCATTATATGTAACCTATACGGCACATGGCTATTGTATTATTGACCAATGGGAGGCATCCCTGGCATTAACTGCGGAGTCGGGGGCTAAAGGTGTTAGTCATAGTGGAGTCGGGGTCTAATGGCGGCCAGCTGATAATGGCTATGTGAGCTATATGCCATGCGTGCACGGCATATGTGACTCAATTCAGCATAGTGGAACTTATGTCGCACCGTAGACATTTCTAGTTAGCTAAATGCAGATAATGATTCATATGAAGAGATATTGTAAAAATCTTTAGGTACTCAGCTGTTTGTTGGAAAAAATGCATACATTATGGTGAACCTGACCTGTCATCTAAACAATTTAAAAAATGATATTGACACTGCACTTACCGATAGAAAAATGCAAAGGTGTGCTGGCAGACTTGCTTATTGCCTAGTGTGCTTGAGGTCCTAGTGTGCTTGAGGTCCTTCGTCCCTTTATCACGCTTCTTTCATGTAGAAAGCCTTGCACTATTGTCTGTTAATGCAGCCAGAACCCCCACTAACAGCATGCCGAGCTCATCTGTTAAGTTGAAATGGATAAACATTATTTTCACAATTCTTGACATAATAATAAATAAAGATAATAAAACCACTTGCTTCAGAAATTTCGCTATGCAAAATTGCCACTCACCTGAAGTTGTCACTCAACGCCTTCTCTTTATCACACCACTCCTGCACTAGATCAGTTATAACTAGAGCTATGTCTTCCACATCAGATGATTCCTCAACATCCCCCCATCATTTTCCTCAGTCTCAGAGTCATTATCAGAGTCAGAATTCTCAGAATCGTCAAACTTGTCAGGGAATAAAAAATAATCACTGACGACTTGACGCCATTGTTCCTGGTTAGCCACAGCTGACGATAAGTTTGCCCTATTTATGTCATTTAGAGCAGTTGCTGCCTTGTCCAGCCCTGCCATACTTTGTTCTCCAATGTGTAAGGATCCAAAGTAAACTGTTTAGGTTAATCCTTAATGATGATACATGGTTAAACAGGTAAGTGCGAAATTCCAACTTGCAGCCGACATGTGACAATAACACAAACTGGAAGACGATGCTGGGTGCTCGGCCAATCACAGGACTGCATTCACATCACGTCGGCCCTTGACAACAAATGTTTAGGTCGAGTTGGTCCTAAAGGCACTTGAAAAACAGCCTGTGATTGGTTGAATGTCGACTTAAATTTATGACAGAGCCTGCCATTAGGTAGACGAATTCGCGCCACACAGAAGCATACCAAACATGGGCATGGGGCTCCAGGCCACTGTCAGAGCATAAAAATAGAGTAAAAATGCGTCTTTGGTCATGATGAAATGTAGGGTGTCTAAAATTGCGAATTAGCACTGTTAGCAATTAAATTTGGATATGAAAGTATGGGGTTAGGTAATCAACACTATAAACTAAAGGAATCCGCTGAAAACAAAATTTCATTAAAAAAAATCATTTTCCCCTTCAGAACCCATTTCTGAGGTTCGCGCCGATGCAACATAAGGTCCACTGTGCTATATTGAGTCACATATAGGTGCAGATAAATAGAAGGAAATGCTGTCCTACCTCCGCGACTTCTAGGGGGAGCTACAGTCACCACACACAGGTGTGCTGGACAGGTGTGTCAGGTGGCCATATTGTATCATAAACAGTAACCCATTTTCATGATGGCGTTTTTTGATAGAATTGATATCAAATGAAAAGATTCTGTCAGAGTTTGTGACATAGTTAACATTTCAGAGGAAAAGAATGGGCATATCTGATACATCTGTTGACCTCACCATTGGGCAAAATGCATCCAAGCAGTGCATTTTATGTCAGGCAGACGTTATGCAACCTTACAGAAGTGACAGTGCGCACTACAGTTTATCATATTTAGAACACATTTAGTAAAGCTATTTGCACAAACAATGCAGCACCTAAAGCATTAAATTTTGGACAATCTCCTCTACAGTGACAATTATTTCAATAACTATACCAAAATCTTTTTACTTGACATATATGCCATCAAAATACCTTATCATAAAAAAATTGTACTCTTTCCCTTTAACATTAGAGTAGACAAATGGTGGATAGAGAATAGGGAGTTTTCTGAGACAAATGCAGCATAATTCACAGCGGTTATTCTATTTTTGCAGCCTATCATGATGACTGCAGTCCTGATCCATGCATGAACCAAGCCACATGTGTAGATCGTCTGAATGGTTATACCTGCATGTGCGTCGAAGGGTTCACAGGAGACAATTGTGAAAGTAAGGTTCCTTTCCATTTGATTGCAGTTTCTCTTGAAGCGTTTTGTTTATTTCAGCGTTGAAATTGATAGAGTCAGGATTAGTGCTGCAGCGTTCAAAGTCTCAGGGCATGATTTCTGGTGCCACCCATCACCAAGTTTTAGAGTTTTAAAAGATAGGGTTTTCGTCAATATTGTGTTCAAAGGCCAAGGTAGATTCATCAGAAGGTAGACAATTTCTGCTTCCAAATGCACCAAATCCCAAGTCAATCTGACCAGCGGTTGTTGATACAATACAATTTAAAGGTTTTCAGGGGGAAGAATTGTAAAGGAATCCCTTAGAAAGCAGTGGATTTTCAAATATTTTTGTGGAAAGTAAGTGTGAAAATTTCCAGCAGGACTAAACTGCATACTAGGTTTAGAACTGAGTGTGTCTGGACAGTCAGGGACGAGTCCGCCCGATGTGCCTACACTGCAGTGATGTGATGCCATGGCTGCATAGAAACATTTGGTTATTTTACAACCTCTGAAAACCTTTAAAATTAGATATCTCAACAACTGCTGGTCCAATTGACTGTGGCATTGGACCATTTGAAAATAAAAAATGTTTAATTTCTGACGGATTTGACCATTACCTTGATGAAAGCCTTATCTCTTAAAATTCTTACAACCAGCATATCTGAAATCTCTGAAACAAGGCATTTCTGGCAGTACCTTTTAGTATATTTTGGTGATGGGTGGTCACCTACTGTGGTCTTCCCTGCTGTAGCACTAGATGTGGTTTAAATGGAAGTAGATGAATCCTTATAGCAGTGACTCCAGCCCACTAATGGGACTAGGAGTACACAGTCTGCTATTAAAATGTAGTATAATTCACAGCTGTTGTTCTATTCTTGCAGCTGATGTCGATGATTGTACTCCAAATCGATGCTCAAATGAGGCCACGTGTGTAGATGGTGTAAATGCCTATACCTGTACATGTGTACCAGGGTTCACAGGAAACAATTGTGAAAGTAAGATTCCTTTCCATTTGATTGCAGTTTCTCTTGAAGCGTTTTGTTTATTTCAGCGTTGAAATTGATAGAGTCAGGATTAGTGCTGCAGCGTTCAAAGTCTCAGGGCATGATTTCTGGTGCCACCCATCACCAAAATATACTAAAACACACTATATACCACTGGAAAGCTCTTGTTTCAGAAATATGCTGGCTGTCAGAATTTTAAAAGATAGGGTTTTCGTCAATATTGTGTTCAAAGGCCAAGGTAGATTCATCAGAAGGTAGACAATTTCTGCTTCCAAATGCACCAAATCCCAAGTCAATCTGACCAGCGGTTGTTGATACAATACAATTTAAAGGTTTTCAGGGGGAAGAATTGTAAAGGAATCTCTTAGAAAGCAGTGGATTTTCAAATACTTTTGTGGAAAGTAAGTGTGAAAATTTCCAGCAGGACTAAACTGCAAACTAGGTTTAGAACTCAGTGTGTCTGGACAGTCAGGGACGAGTCTGCCCGATGTGCCTACACTGCAGTGATGTGATGCCGTGGCTGCATAGAAACATTTGGTTATTTCACCACCTCTGAAAACCTTTAAAATTAGATATCTCAACAACCGCTGGTCCAATTGACTGTGGCATTGGTGCATTTAAGAGCAAAAATAATGCCTGCCTTCTGATGGATTTGACCATGACCTTGACCAAAAATCTATCCCTTATAATTCTTACAGCCAGCTCCTTCTCTTCTATCCTATCATCTATATTGTTTACCCCTCAGTATCATTGGTTGCATCCGGCTCTGCCTCCAAGGCATCCTGGGATACAACCAATACCATCTATTTAAGATATTCCATGGTCGAGGACATTTGGTTATGTATTTTTAATTTCATTGTTCCAGATACCTGTAACTCAGGCACACCTAAATTTGGAAATATCAATCCACTTGTGGGGCCAATATCAGGAGGTACAACGCTGACATTGACAGGCTTGTATCGTAATGTGTGTGATCTCACCATTAGATTGGCCAATGTAGAGTGTCCTAGAAACAATATGTAAGTACATAACACTGACACTGACAGGCTTGTACCTCAGTGTGTCCTACAACCATTATGTAAGTACATAACACTGACACTGACAGGCTTGTACCTCAGTGTGTCCTACAACCGTTATGTAAGTACATAACACTGACAGGCTTGTACCTCAGTGTGTCCTACAACCATTATGTAAGTACATAACACTGACACTGACAGGCTTGTACCTCAGTGTGTCCTACAACCGTTATGTAAGTACATAACACTGACAGGCTCGTACCTCAGTGTGTCCTACAACCATTATGTAAGTACATAACACTGACAGGCTTGTACCTCAGTGTGTCCTACAACCATTATGTAAGTACATAACAATGACAGGCTTGTACCTCAGTGTGTCCTACAACCATTATGTAAGTACATAACACTGACACTGACAGGCTTGTACCTCAGTGTGTCCTACAACCATTATGTAAGTATATCACACTGACACTGACAGGCTTGTACCTCAGTGTGTCCTACAACCATTATGTAAGTACATAACACTGACACTGACAGGCTCGTACCTCAGTGTGTCCTACAACCATTATGTAAGTACATAACACTGACACTGACAGGCTCGTACCTCAGTGTGTCCTACAACCATTATGTAAGTACATAACACTGACAGGCTTGTACCTCAGTGTGTCCTACAACCATTATGTAAGTACATAACACTGACAGGCTTGTACCTCAGTGTGTCCTACAACCATTATGTAAGTACATAACACTGACACTGACAGGCTTGCACCTCAGTGTGTCATACAACCATTATGTAAGTACATAACACTGACACTGACAGGCTCGTACCTCAGTGTGTACTACAACCATTATGTAAGTACATAACACTGACACTGACAGGCTTGTACCTCAGTGTGTCCTACAACCGTTATGTAAGTACATAACACTGACAGGCTTGTACCTCAGTGTGTCCTACAACCATTATGTAAGTACATAACACTGACAGGCTTGTACCTCAGTGTGTCCTACAACCATTATGTAAGTACATAACACTGACACTGACAGGCTCGTACCTCAGCGTGTCCTACAACCATTATGTAAGTACATAACACTGACACTGACAGGCTTGTACCTCAGTGTGTCCTACAACCATTATGTAAGTACATAACACTGACACTGACAGGCTCGTACCTCAGTGTGTCCTACAACCATTATGTAAGTACATAAGACTGACAGGCTTGTACCTTAGTGTGTCCTACAACCATTATGTAAGTATATAACACTGACACTGACAGGCTCGTACCTCAGTGTGTCCTACAACCATTATGTAAGTACATAACACTGACAGGGTCGTACCTCAGTGTGTCCTACAACCATTATGTAAGTACATAAGACTGACAGGCTTGTACCTTAGTGTGTCCTACAACCATTATGTAAGTATATAACACTGACACTGACAGGCTCGTACCTTAGTGTGTCCTACAACCATTATGTAAGTACATAACACTGACACTGACAGGCTTGTAACTCAGTGTGTCCTACAACCATTATGTAAGTACATAACACTGACAGGCTCGTACCTCAGTGTGTCCTACAACCATTATGTAAGTACATAACACTGACAGGCTTGTACCTCAGTGTGTCCTACAACCATTATGTAAGTACATAACACTGACACTGACAGGCTCGTACCTCATTGTGTCCTACAACCATTATGTAAGTACATAAGACTGACAGGCTTGTACCTTAGTGTGTCCTACAACCATTATGTAAGTATATAACACTGACACTGACAGGCTCGTACCTTAGTGTGTCCTACAACCATTATGTAAGTACATAACACTGACACTGACAGGCTTGTACCTCAGTGTGTCCTACAACCGTTATGTAAGTACATAACACTGACAGGCTTGTACCTCAGTGTGTCCTACAACCATTATGTAAGTACATAACACTGACACTGACAGGCTTGTACCTCAGTGTGTCATACAAACATTATGTAAGTACATAACACTGACAGGCTCGTACCTCAGTGTGTCATACAAACATTATGTAAGTACATAAGACTGACAGGCTTGCACCTCAGTGTGTCCTACAACCATTATGTAAGTACATAACACTGACACTGACAGGCTTGTACCTCAGTGTGTCCTACAACCGTTATGTAAGTACATAACACTGACACTGACAGGCTTGTACCTCAGTGTGTCCTACAACCATTATGTAAGTACATAACACTGACACTGACAGGCTTGTACCTCAGTGTGTCCTACAACCATTATGTAAGTACATAACACTGACACTGACAGGCTTGTACCTTAGTGTGTCCTACAACCATTATGTAAGTACATAACACTGACACTGACAGGCTCGTACCTCAGTGTGTCATACAAACATTATGTAAGTACATAACACTGACAGGCTTGTACCTTAGTGTGTCCTACAACCATTATGTAAGTACATAACACTGACAGGCTTGTACCTCAGTGTGTCCTACAACCATTATGTAAGTACATAACACTGACACTGACAGGCTTGTACCTCAGTGTGTCCTACAACCATTATGTAAGTACATAACACTGACAGGCTTGTACCTCAGTGTGTCCTACAACCATTATGTAAGTACATAACACTGACACTGACAGGCTTGTACCTCAGTGTGTCCTACAACCATTATGTAAGTACATAACACTGACAGGCTTGTACCTCAGTGTGTCCTACAACCATTATGTAAGTACATAACACTGACAGGCTTGTACCTCAGTGTGTCCTACAACCATTATGTAAGTACATAACACTGACACTGACAGGCTTGTACCTCAGTGTGTCCTACAACCATTATGTAAGTACATAACACTGACAGGCTTGTACCTCAGTGTGTCCTACAACCATTATGTAAGTACATAAGACTGACAGGCTTGTACCTTAGTGTGTCCTACAACCATTATGTAAGTATATAACACTGACACTGACAGGCTCGTACCTCAGTGTGTCCTACAACCATTATGTAAGTACATAAGACTGACAGGCTTGTACCTTAGTGTGTCCTACAACCATTATGTAAGTATATAACACTGACACTGACAGGCTCGTACCTTAGTGTGTCCTACAACCATTATGTAAGTACATAACACTGACAGGCTTGTACCTCAGTGTGTCCTACAACCGTTATGTAAGTACATAACACTGACAGGCTTGTACCTCAGTGTGTCCTACAACCATTATGTAAGTACATAACACTGACACTGACAGGCTTGTACCTCAGTGTGTCATACAAACATTATGTAAGTACATAACACTGACAGGCTCGTACCTCAGTGTGTCATACAAACATTATGTAAGTACATAAGACTGACAGGCTTGCACCTCAGTGTGTCCTACAACCATTATGTAAGTACATAACACTGACACTGACAGGCTTGTACCTCAGTGTGTCCTACAACCGTTATGTAAGTACATAACACTGACACTGACAGGCTTGTACCTCAGTGTGTCCTACAACCATTATGTAAGTACATAACACTGACACTGACAGGCTTGTACCTCAGTGTGTCCTACAACCATTATGTAAGTACATAACACTGACACTGACAGGCTTGTACCTTAGTGTGTCCTACAACCATTATGTAAGTACATAACACTGACACTGACAGGCTCGTACCTCAGTGTGTCATACAAACATTATGTAAGTACATAAGACTGACAGGCTTGTACCTTAGTGTGTCCTACAACCATTATGTAAGTACATAACACTGACAGGCTTGTACCTCAGTGTGTCCTACAACCATTATGTAAGTACATAACACTGACACTGACAGGCTTGTACCTCAGTGTGTCCTACAACCATTATGTAAGTACATAACACTGACAGGCTTGTACCTCAGTGTGTCCTACAACCATTATGTAAGTACATAACACTGACACTGACAGGCTTGTACCTCAGTGTGTCCTACAACCATTATGTAAGTACATAACACTGACAGGCTTGTACCTCAGTGTGTCCTACAACCATTATGTAAGTACATAACACTGACAGGCTTGTACCTCAGTGTGTCCTACAACCATTATGTAAGTACATAACACTGACACTGACAGGCTTGTACCTCAGTGTGTCCTACAACCATTATGTAAGTACATAACACTGACAGGCTTGTACCTCAGTGTGTCCTACAACCATTATGTAAGTACATAACACTGACAGGCTCGTACCTCAGTGTGTCCTACAACCATTATGTAAGTACATAACAATGACAGGCTTGTACCTCAGTGTGTCCTACAACCATTATGTAAGTACATAACACTGACACTGACAGGCTTGTACCTCAGTGTGTCCTACAACCATTATGTAAGTACATAACACTGACACTGACAGGCTCGTACCTCAGTGTGTCCTACAACCATTATGTAAGTACATAACACTGACAGGCTCGTACCTCAGTGTGTCCTACAACCATTATGTAAGTACATAACACTGACACTGACAGACTTGTACCTCAGTGTGTCCTACAACCATTATGTAAGTACATAACACTGACACTGACAGGCTTGTACCTCAGTGTGTCCTACAACCATTATGTAAGTACATAACACTGAAACTGACAGGCTTGTACCTCAGTGTGTCCTACAACCATTATGTAAGTACATAACACTGACACTGACAGGCTCGTACCTTAGTGTGTCCTACAACCATTATAATGATCATCATATTTATTATATGTATCTCACCATAAATTTTCCATGCCACTCCAGGTTTCAGGGTGTGAAATTATTTCATTACAGGAACATGACAGCCCTACTGTGTGTAACACCACAAGGTGCAGCTGTGGTCTTGAACGCACCTCTCAGTATCACCGTCACCTGGAACGGTGGTATGCATGTACACGCCATGATGCAGACCTTCACATATAAGACAGACCCGACCATTACCAAGCTGGAACCCACCGAGACCATACTCAGGTATTAACTGCTATACAATCTATATCTAAATATTCACGTACAAAACAGACCCAACCATTACCAAGCTGGAACCCACCGAGACCATACTCAGGTATTTACTGCTATACAATCTATATCTAAATATTCACGTACAAAACAGACCAACCATTACAAAGCTGGAACCCACCGAGACCATACTCAGGTATTTACTGCTGTACACTCTATATCTAAATATTTACCTACAAAACAGACCCAACCATTACCAAGCTGGAACCCACCGACACCATACTAAGGTATTTATTGCTATTTGCAACTTGGGATATAGCTCTCAAGTAATACACATTAATGGAGGGTGCAGTTGGTTCGTAAAATCCCCAATTTAACATATGCCTAAAATGTGAAAATGAGATTCAACATATGTTCAAATAAATCTACATATGTCTAATTGATTTCCGTTTTTGTTGTTGTTCATAATCATGATATACAAGTTGCCTATATAACCTATTTGTTATGTTTGCTAGTGGAGGTACACGATTGACGGTGACAGGGCACAGGTTTGACGTTGTGGGAGAAGCCAGACTTACCATCAGTGTCTTGTATGAGTCTGTACCTTGTACATTCTTTGAGTCAGTAAGTGCAAACATTACCTCTATATTAATATAGATAGAAACTCGACAAACATACACTTTGTGTACATTCAACTCTACTATTGGCCCTGGTTATAATAATAGTGCAAGTCATGGCTATCCAATGTAGTTTTAGATCAGTGGATATGCCAACTGGAACATTGGCGGATTCTAAAAGTTGCACTAGGGGTCCAACATTGTCTACAGGCCACACCCTATACACACAGGGGTCCAACATTGTCTACAAAACACACCCTATACACACAGGGGTCCAGCATTGTCTATAAGCCACACCCTATACACACAGGGGTCCAACATTGTCTACAGGCCACACCCTATACACACAGGGGTCCAACATTGTCTACAGGCCACATCCTATACACACAGGGGTCCAACATTGTCTACAGGCCACCCTATACACACAGGGGTCCAACATTGTCTACAGGCCACACCCTATACACACAGGGGTCCAACATTGTCTATAGGCCACACCCTATACACACAGGGGTCCAACATTGTCTACAAGCCACACCCTATACACACAGGGGTCCAACATTGTCTATAAGCCACACCCTATACACACAGGGGTCCAACATTGTCTACAGGCCACACCCTATACACACAGGGTCCAACATTGTCTACAGGCCACACCCTATACACACAGGGGTCCAACATTGTCTACAAAACACACCCTATACACACAGGGGTCCAACATTGTCTATAAGCCACACCCTATACACACAGGGGTCCAACATTGTCTACAGGCCACACCCTATACACACAGGGGTCCAACATTGTCTACAGGCCACACCCTATACACACAGGGGTCCAACATTGTCTATAAGCCACACCCTATACACACAGGGGTCCAACATTGTCTATAAGCCACACCCTATACACACAGGGGTCCAACATTGTCTACAGGCCACACCCTATACACACAGGGTCCAACATTGTCTACAGGCCACACCCTATACACACAGGGGTCCAACATTGTCTATAAGCCACACCCTATACACACAGGGGTCCAACATTGTCTATAAGCCACACCCTATACACACAGGGTCCAACATTGTCTACAGGCCACACCCTATACACACAGGGGTCCAACATTGTCTACAGGCCACACCCTATACAAACAGGGGTCCAACATTGTCTACAGGCCACACCCTATACACACAGGGGTCCAACATTGTCTACAGGCCACACCCTATACACACAGGGGTCCAACATTGTCTATAAGCCACACCCTATACACACAGGGTCCAACATTGTCTACAGGCCACACCCTATACACACAGGGGTCCAACATTGTCTATAAGCCACACCCTATACACACAGGGGTCCAACATTGTCTATAAGCCACACCCTATACACACAGGGGTCCAACATTGTCTACAGGCCACACCCTATACACACAGGGGTCCAACATTGTCTACAGGCCACACCCTATACACACAGGGGTCCAACATTGTCTATAAGCCACACCCTATACACACAGGGGTCCAACATTGTCTACAGGCCACACCCTATACACACAGGGTCCAACATTGTCTACAGGCCACACCCTATACACACAGGTGTCCAACATTGTCTATAAGCCACACCCTATACACACAGGGGTCCAACATTGTCTATAAGCCACACCCTATACACACAGGGGTCCAACATTGTCTACAGGCCACACCCTATACACACAGGGGTCCAACATTGTCTATAAGCCACACCCTATACACACAGGGTCCAACATTGTCTATAAGCCACACCCTATACACACAGGGGTCCAGCATTGTCTATAAGCCACACCCTATACACACAGGGGTCCAACATTGTCTACAAGCCACACCCTATACACACAGGGGTCCAGCATTGTCTATAAGCCACACCCTATACACACAGGGGTCCAGCATTGTCTATAAGCCACACCCTATACACACAGGGGTCCAACATTGTCTATAAGCCACACCCTATACACACAGGGGTCCAACATTGTCTATAAGCCACACCCTATACACACAGGGGTCCAACATTGTCTACAAGCCATACCCTATACACACAGGGGTCCAACATTGTCTACAGGCCACACCCTATACACACAGGGGTCCAACATTGTCTATAAGCCACACCCTATACACACAGGGGTCCAACATTGTCTATAAGCCACACCCTATACACACAGGGGTCCAACATTGTCTATAAGCCACACCCTATACACACAGGGGTCCAACATTGTCTACAGGCCACACCCTATACACACAGGGGTCCAATATTGTCTATAAGCCACACCCTATACACACAGGGGTCCAACATTGTCTATAAGCCACACCCTATACACACAGGGGTCCAACATTGTCTACAGGCCACACCCTATACACACAGGGGTCCAACATTGTCTATAAGCCACACCCTATACACACAGGGGTCCAACATTGTCTATAAGCCACACCCTATACACACAGGGGTCCAACAATGTCTATAAGCCACACCCTATACACACAGGGGTCCAACAATGTCTATAAGCCACACCCTATACACACAGGGGTCCAACATTGTCTATAAGCCACACCCTATACACACAGGGGTCCAACATTGTCTATAAGCCACACCCTATACACACAGGGGTCCAGCATTGTCTATAAGCCACACCCTATACACACAGGGGTCCAACATTGTCTATAAGCCACACCCTATACACACAGGGGTCCAACATTGTCTACAGGCCACACCCTATACACACAGGGGTCCAACATTGTCTATAAGCCACACCCTATACACACAGGGGTCCAACATTGTCTACAAGCCACACCCTATACACACAGGGGTCTAACATTGTTTATAGGCCACACCCTATACACACAGGGGTCCAACATTGTTTATAAGCCACACCCTATACACACAGGGGTCCAACATTGTCTATAAGCCACACCCTATACACACAGGGCCCAACATTGTCTATAAGCCACACCCTATACACATAGGGGTCCAACATTGTCTACAAGCCACACCCTATACACACAGGGGTCCAACATTGTCTACAGGCCACACCCTATACACACAGGGGTCCAACATTGTCTACAGGCCACACCCTATACACACGGGGGTCCAACATTGTCTATAAGCCACACCCTATACACACAGGGCCCAACATTGTCTACAGGCCACACCCTATACACACAGGGGTCCAACATTGTCTATAGGCCACACCCTATACACACAGGGGTCCAACATTGTCTATAAGCCACACCCTATACACACAGGGGTCCAACAATGTCTATAAGCCACACCCTATACACACAGGGGTCCAACATTATCTATAAGCCACACCCTATACACACAGGGGTCCAACATTGTCTACAGGCCACACCCTATACACACGGGGGTCCAACATTGTCTATAGGCCACACCCTATACACACAGGGGTCCAACATTGTCTATAAGCCACACCCTATACACACAGGGGTCCAACATTGTCTATAGGCCACACCCTATACACACAGGGGTCCAACAATGTCTATAGGCCACACCCTATACACACAGGGGCATTAGGGCATCCACTGTAGTCATGTCCTGTTGACGTGCACAAGACTGACAGGTTATATTAATCTATATTTAGTAGATTCTGTATAATCATCAAACATTTGTAGCAGTTGGTGAATCTAGTGTCATCATTCAGTATGTATATGCGATGTGTGTTTTACTTCTAATCTAGTACACTTGGTACTAAGTAGTTACAGGTATGTGTGTACATGTATAGCATCTATTGATACTTGTGTGTTTCACATAATTGCACTGTTTAATCCACACACTGTATAACCCTCGTAGATCTAGGAGAGTGACAGTGCCTGACTGTCAGACACACTGTATAACCCTCATAGATCTAGGAGAGTGACAGTGCCCCTCTTACTGTCAGACCGCTTGTTAAAAATTGCTATTGCCATTACAGTAAAACCTCATCTTTAAGTGGAATGTTTTTGGTCATTGATTTTTCATAGAGTAAAGAGAAGATCAAGGGTGAATCTTTTTCCTATAAGCCTGATTTTCTCTCTCAAACTCAGATTTGCATCATAGCTGAGGTAGGCTTATAGGTGACGTTTTACAATATAAGATAATTGCTACAGGTGTGCCAGATTGTGTCATCGTCAACTCTGTATTGCCCGGTTCCAAAGCTTGACATACTTGGTCCTGACGGCAGTCTTAACATCTCCGCCTGCAGAACATCCTCACTGACAGTAATTAATGGATTATTATATTTAGCTTATAATCAGCTTGAATTAAATGATTTATTTCTGCCTAGATATTCGGCTATTGCAGTTCAACACATTAAATATAGTACATTATCAACTTACATTCAATGTCAATAACCTATTTTTCAATTTAAGCAGATACCATTCGTCACTCTCACACCTAAATCTATCATGTTGGCATAGTTACATATATATGTGTTCACACATATATATGTGTGAACTCTGAACTCTGGGAGTAAAAAAAGACAAAACGTAACAATCCTGTAGTTGGACGGTTGTAAAGTTCATATACTTTCTGATAGATGTTACACTGTAGCTATATATATCGTTCACACAGCTTGCTCGGTATCGACGTCAGGCGCTTGGAAATAAGACAATTGTCATTAACAATGACAAGTTTGACTTCCATATTGGAGTTGTGCTGGATGGGGTTCCCACATATATCAATTTGACTCAAGTACTACCAGAGTATTCTAAGATGACGGTGTACACCGACCCTGTCATCTACCGCTGGACTGAACTGAAGGTGGTCACCAGCACCAACAGGAAACTAGAAGTGAAGGTAATGTAACAACATTTAACTATTGAGCCTATTGTAGTTTTCAAAGACTGTTACCCATAGGTTTAGCATAGGCTGGACCCCAGAAACAAAACTTGACATGTAAAATCTATTAGGAATATGTGTAAAAGGTGTCTCCCCCATCACATTCCTTCCATCAGGCCATTATAAGTTGGTTTCAGCTCTTTTCCACTTGAGTAGTCACTTGAATATCAATATTCATTCAGGAGGGGGCTTTTTTCTTTACTGCATATTTCAATTATTCAGGTCTATATAGATACAGCTGTTCAAAAATGCATGGTTACAACAACGTGGTAGACTTTTAAAATAAAATGGGTTGAAAATATTGGCAATTACCATATTTCATTACCTATACCTTTTTAATTGGAATATCAAATACCGAAAACGGCCTCATAAGATCTGATAACGACATCTGAATTTTATCCCATACTGCTGTTCAAAGAGAAAGCAGTTAATAAGTTGTTTACATTCCACAGTCATTTAAATATCTTTTAAGTGCTTTTAATGCATTAATGAACAATTGGTCATCATGATACATGGTGAACGCCAGGCTTAATTCTTGAAGAATATCCAACTTATAAACTAGATACATTCCCTTTGGGTTGACATGATTCTCCAACAAGGTGCTGGTGAACAGACTCGCCAGCACTTCATAGATGCATCATGACAACTAATGATCATGATGCACTCCTACAACAGTTACTTCATTGATGCATCATGATGCACTCCTGCAGCAGTTACTTCATTGATGTATCATGACAACTAATGATCATGATGCACTCCTGCAGCAGTTACTTCATTGATGCATCATGATGCACTCCTGCAGCAGTTACTTCATTGATGCATCATGACAACTAATGATCATGATGCACTCCTGCAGCAGTTACTTCATTGATGCATCATGATGCACTCCTGCAGCAGTTACTTCATTGGTGCATCATGATGCACTCCTGCAGCAGTTACTTCATTGATGCATCATGATGCACTCCTGCAGCAGTTACTTCATTGATGGATCATGATGCACTCCTGCAGCAGTTACTTCATTGATGCATCATGATCCACTCCTGCAGCAGTTACTTCATTGATGCATCATGATCCACTCCTGCAGCAGTTACTTCATTGATGCATCATGATGCACTCCTGCAGCAGTTACTTCATTGATGCATCATGACAACTAATGATCATGATGCACTCCTGCAGCAGTTACTTCATTGATGCATCATGATGCACTCCTGCAGCAGTTACTTCATTGATGCATCATGATGCACTCCTGCAGCAGTTACTTCATTGATGCATCATGATGCACTCCTGCAGCAGTTACTTCATTGATGCATCATGATGCACTCCTGCAGCAGTTACTTCATTGATGCATCATGATGCACTCCTGCAGCAGTTACTTCATTGATGCATCATGATGCACTCCTGCAGCAGTTACTTCATTGATGCATCATGATGCACTCCTGCAGCAGTTACTTCATTGATGCATCATGATGCACTCCTGCAGCAGTTACTTCATTGATGCATCATGATGCACTCCTGCAGCAGTTACTTCATTGATGCATCATGATGCACTCCTGCAGCAGTTACTTCATTGATGCATCATGACAACTAATGATCATGATGCACTCCTGCAGCAGTTACTTCATTGATGCATCATGATGCACTCCTGCAGCAGTTACTTCATTGATGCATCATGATGCACTCCTGCAGGAGTTACTTCATTGATGCATCATGATGCACTCCTGCAGCAGTTACTTCATTGATGCATCATGATGCACTCCTGCAGCAGTTACTTCATTGATGCATCATGATGCACTCCTGCAGCAGTTACTTCATTGATGCATCATGACAACTAATGATCATGATGCACTCCTGCAGCAGTTACAGAGTTAACAATAGATGCAATATGATGAAAACATCTTGCACAATGAAAGTCAGTTTTATTGTTTTTGTCAACTTAAGCAATCTTTACACAGGGTCGTAGACTGCTAACGGGAATAAAGAGTATAGATTACCGCACGGTGATTGGTCAGACAGAGTGTGATACACTGGACGTGTACACCAACCTCATTGTCTGTATCGCACCCAGTAACGCCCCCACACCTGACCACAGTGACACAACGCCACGACTCTACAGTGTCAGGGTGGGTGATTAACCTTTTCTTTTATCTATCATCTTCAACATAAATTTTGGATTAACATAAGATCTGTTCATAACATGACCTCAGTTAAAACCCAGTATTCGGCAATTTGTTTTTTTCATCTATATAATTGGTCACAGTGGTCCACATGGGCCAAATTAAACTTGCAAAGCACAAAATAGCCCCTCCTCCAGCCCTGCCATCGAATTATTGATACCAATTCCATTTACATGTGCAGGCCTACATAAGGGCATGTATAAGATGAAGTTTATGTCAACTTTCTTTTTGATAATCCAAAATTGAAAAATCAAAAGAAGTTAGGCCATGTTTATTTTGCTGTTGTCTTATGAGGTTTCTTCCAAGGTTTCCATGTCTGAAATCAGGGCTTTCCCCCAGAATGGTGCACACTGTCGGCTGTTTACAAAGGTTTATTCTGAATGAACACAACTGTGGCACCCAATACACCATCCATCACAGAGACCTTGCATTACCTAAGTGTGAGCATCAGGAAGGACCCCACCACCAGCTGCCTGCTACAACGAACCCCCACATAACACGGCAGCCCTCTTGTCCATAGAAACCAATGCTGCTTTTCTTGGAGACTTGTGTCTGCAGGTGAAAACAGACAGTGAGTTTGCCAGATTGCACCCTCAATATCCCAACCAATCGGGATTGGTCACTCACAATGCTTTCCTATTTGTCCCAAGTTAATTTGCATAAGTTGATAGATTGACGGTTTGACAACCATGAAGTTGAAATTGAAACTCAACTTCCACATGACATTTTGCATTTTTACTCTGACGTTTTTGGAAAGTTGAATTCGTCTTGCAAATTTGATTTGGCCCTTCTGGGCAACTGTATTATTTGACCACAGAGATGAACAAATGGGGATTCTAGACATTTCTGATATTTTTATATGGAAAATTGTTAGCTTTTTTTTGTGTTTAGATGGATTGAATCTCGGTCTGGAGAATTTCCCATTATCGTTTTTTTGAAAGTAAGACAATTACCGATTGATCATACTGGAATATGATTATATATCAATCAATTTTTCAAAATAACAATGTTGTCACTTTGATCTTTTAAAATCATTTTCAGTTTCATCTTGTTCACTAGTTTGTCCCATGTTATTCAAGTTCCCCTCTAATGTCCTTGTCCTCAGGTCCACATTGGGGTAAACAAAGAATTCCGGGTGGGAACTCTCCAATACATAGTCCCCTTCTTTGATGACCCGGTCGCCAAGTGGGGCATCATTGGGGCTGCTTGTCTGGTTGGTGCTCTACTTGTCCCAGTTATTTGCATCATGAGGAAATGTCGGAAGACAAGGCAATATACCCCCAAAGGTGAGTGACATGGATTTAGCCTTTGTATGAATGTTGGAATTACATAGCGTAAAACCTCTGTCGTAAGCTGACCTTTATTGATATGACATCAAAATTACCAACATACACTGTTACCTAAAGTACGAGGCTGGCATAAGGGAGGTTTGCTTCTGGGAAAGGTTTTATGGTCACTGACTTTGATACACAATGTTGTTTTCAATTAGAATTTAGACCCCTTATAATATAAAAATTAAAAGCAGTTGTATAATTTAACGCTGCTAGCACATCTCATAAGATGGGGTAAACAAAGAATTATCTACGTCAGAAAGCATTTTGACAGGGGACCTGAAGGGCCTGTACCAAGTTATCTAGATCAACCAAGGCACCCAGGATATCTATAGAACGTACCTGCAGCACCCAGGGTGTGTATAGGACGTATCTGCAGCACCCAGGGTGTGTATAGGACGTACCTGCAGCACCCAGGGTGTGTATAGGACTTACCTGCAGCATCCAGGGTGTGTATAGGACGTATCTGCAGCACCCAGGGTGTGTATAGGACGTATCTGCAGCACCCAGGGTGTGTATAGGACGTACCTGCAGCACCCAGGGTGTGTATAGGACGTATCTGCAGCACCCAGGGTGTGTATAGGACGTACCTGCAGCACCCAGGGTGTGTATAGGACATACCTGCAGCACCCAGGGTGTGTATAGGACATACCTGCAGCACCCAGGGTGTGTATAGGATGTACCTGCAGCACCCAGGGTGTGTATAGGACTTACCTGCAGCATCCAGGGTGTGTATAGGACGTATCTGCAGCACCCAGGGTGTGTATAGGACGTATCTGCAGCACCCAGGGTGTGTATAGGACGTACCTGCAGCACCCAGGGTGTGTATAGGACGTATCTGCAGCACCCAGGGTGTGTATAGGACGTACCTGCAGCACCCAGGGTGTGTATAGGACATACCTGCAGCACCCAGGGTGTGTATAGGACATACCTGCAGCACCCAGGGTGTGTATAGGATGTACCTGCAGCACCCAGGGTGTGTATAGGACATATCTGCAGCACCCAGGGTGTGTATAGGACATACCTGCAGCACCCAGGGTGTGTATAGGATGTACCTGCAGCACCCAGGGTGTGTATAGGACGTATCTGCAGCACCCAGGGTGTGTATAGGACGTACCTGCAGCACCCAGGGTGTGTATAGGACATACCTGCAGCACCCAGGGTGTGTATAGGACATACCTGCAGCACCCAGGGTGTGTATAGGATGTACCTGCAGCACCCAGGGTGTGTATAGGACATATCTGCAGCACCCAGGGTGTGTATAGGATGTATCTGCAGCACCCAGGGTGTGAATAGAACGTATCTGCAGCACCAAGGGTGTGTATAGGATGTATCTGCAGCACCCAGGGTGTGTAAAGGACGTACCTGCAGCACCCAGGATGTGTATAGGACGTATCTGCAGCACCCAGGGTGTGTATAGGATGTATCTACAGCACCCAGGGTGTGTATAGGACGTATCTACAGCACCCAGGGTGTGTATAGGACGTATCTACAGCACCCAGGGTGTGTATAGGATGTATCTGCAGCACCCAGGGTGTGTATAGGACGTACATGCAGCACCCAGGGTCTGTATAGGATGTATCTACAGCACCCAGGGTGTGTATAGGACGTATCTAGAGCACCCAGGGTGTGTATAGGACGTATCTGCAGCACCCAGGGTGTGTATAGGATGTATCTGCAGCACCCAGGGTGTGTATAAGACGTATCTACAGTACCCAGGGTGTGTATAGGACATATCTGCAGCACCCAGGGTGTGTATAGGACGTACCTGCAGCACCCAGGGTGTGTATAGGACATACCTGCAGCACCCAGGGTGTGTATAGGACATATCTACAGCACCCAGGGTGTGTATATGACGTATCTACAGCACCCAGGGTGTGTATAGGACGTATCTACAGCACCCAGGGTGTGTATATGACATATCTACAGCACCCAGGGTGTGTATAGGACGTATCTACAGCACCCAGGGTGTGTATAGGATGTATCTGCAGCACCCAGGGTGTGTATAGGATGTATCTGCAGCACCCAGGGTGTGTGTAGGACGTATCTACAGCACCCAGGGTGTGTATAGGACATATCTACAGCACCCAGGTAGTGTATAGGATGTATCTGCAGCACCCAGGGTGTGTATAGGACATATCTACAGCACCCAGGGTGTGTATAGGACATACCTGCAGCACCCAGGGTGTGTATAGGACATACCTGCAGCACCCAGGGTGTGTATAGGACGTATCTGCTGCACCCAGGGTGTGTATAGGACATATCTGCAGCACCCAGGATGTGTATAGGACGTATCTACAGCACCCAGGTAGTGTATAGGACATACATGCAGCACCCAGGGTGTGTATAGGACGTATCTACAGCACCCAGGGTGTGTATAGGACATACATGCAGCACCCAGGGTGTGTATAGGACGTATCTACAGCACCCAGGGTGTGTATAGGACGTATCTGCAGCACCCAGGGTGTGTATAGGATGTATCTGCAGCACCCAGGGTGTGTGTAGGACGTATCTACGGCACCCAGGGTGTGTGTAGGACGTATCTACAGCACCGAGGTTGTGTGTAGGATGTATCTGCAGCACCCAGGGTGTGTATAGGACATATCTGCAGCACCCAGGGTGTGTATAGGACGTATCTACAGCACCCAGGGTGTGTATAGGATGTATCTACAGCACCCAGGGTGTGTATAGGATGTATCTGCAGCACCCAGGTAGTGTATAGGACATACATGCAGCACCCAGGGTGTGTATAGGATGTATCTGCAGCACCCAGGGTGTGTATAGGATGTATCTACAGCACCCAGTGTGTGTATAGGATGTACCTGCAGCACCCAGGGTGTGTATAGGACGTATCTACATCACCCAGGGTGTGTATAGGATGTATCTGCAGCACCCAGGGTGTGTATAGGACGTATCTACAGCACCCAGGGTGTGTATAGGATGTATCTGCAGCACCCATGTAGTGTATAGGACGTATCTGCAGCACCCAGGGTGTGTATAGGACGTACCTGCAGCACCCAGGGTGTGTATAGGACGTACCTGCAGCACCCAGGGTGTGTATAGGATGTATCTGCAGCACCCAGGTAGTGTATAGGACGTATCTGCAGCACCCAGGGTGTGTATAGGACGTATCTGCAGCACCCAGGGTGTGTATAGGACGTATCTGCAGCACCCAGGGTGTGTATAGGATGTATCTACAGCACCCAGGGTGTGTATAGGACTTACCTGCAGCACCCAGGTTGTGTATATTACGTATCTACAGCACCCAGGGTGTGTATAGGATGTATCTACAGCACCCAGGGTGTGTATAGGATGTATCTGCAGCACCCAGGGTGTGTATAGGATGTATCTGCATCACCCAGTGTGTGTATAGGATGTTTCTGCAGCACCCAGGGTGTGTATAGGATGTACCTGCAGCACCCAGGGTGTGTATAGGACGTACCTGCAGCACCCAGGGTGTGTATAGGACGTATCTGCAGCACCCAGGGTGTGTGTAGGACATATCTACAGCACCCAGGGTGTGTATAGGACGTATCTGCAGCACCCAGGGTGTGTGTAGGACATATTTACAGCACCCAGGGTGTGTATAGGATGTATCTGCAGCACCCAGGGTGTGTATAGGACGTATCTGCAGCACCCAGGGTGTGTATAGGACGTATCTGCAGCACCCAGGCCTAGTATAGGAGGTATCTACAGCACCCAGGGTGTGTATAGGACGTATCTGCAGCACCCAGGGTGTGTATAAGACGTATCTACAGCACCCAGGGTGTGTATAGGATGGATCTGCAGCACCCAGGGTGTGTATAGGACGTACCTGCAGCACCCAGGGTGTGTATAGGACGTACCTGCAGCACCCAGGGTGTGTATAGGATGTATCTGCAGCACCCAGGGTGTGTATAGGACGTATCTACAGCACCCAGGGTGTGTATAGGATGTATCTGCAGCACCCAGGTAGTGTATAGGACGTATCTGCAGCACCCAGGGTGTGTATAGGACGTACCTGCAGCACCCAGGGTGTGTATAGGACGTATCTGCAGCACCCAGGGTGTGTATAGGATGTATCTGCAGCACCCAGGGTGCGTATAGGACGTATCTGCAGCACCCAGGGTGCGTATAGGACGTATCTGCAGCCCCCAGGGTGTGTATAGGACGTACCTGCAGCACCCAGGGTGTGTATAGGATTTTTCTACAGCACCCAGGGTGTGTATAGGATGTATCTGCAGCACCCAGGGTGTGTATAGGACGTACCTGCAGCACCCAGGGTGTGTATAGGACGTATCTGCAGCACCCAGGGTGTGTATAGGACGTATCTGCAGCACCCAGGGTGTGTATAGGATGTATCTATAGCACCCAGGGTGTGTAGGACTTACCTGCAGCACCCAGGTTGTGTATAGGACGTATCTACAGCACCCAGGGTGTGTATAGGATGTATCTACAGCACCCAGGGTGTGTATAGGATGTATCTGCAGCACCTAGGGTGTGTATAGGATGTTTCTACAGCACCCAGGGTGTGTATAGGACGTATCTGCAGCACCCAGGGTGTGTGTAGGACATATCTACAGCACCCAGGGTGTGTATAAGACGTATCTGCAGCACCCAGGGTGTGTATAGGATGTATCTATAGCACCTAGGGTGTGTAGGACTTACCTGCAGCACCCAGGTTGTGTATAGGACGTATCTACAGCACCCAGGGTGTGTATAGGATGTATCTACAGCACCCAGGGTGTGTATAGGATGTATCTGCAGCACCTAGGGTGTGTATAGGATGTATCTACAGCACCCAGGGTGTGTATAGGATGTATCTGCAGCACCCAGGGTGTGTATAGGACGTATCTACAGCACCCAGGGTGTGTATAGGACGTACCTGCAGCACCCAGGGTGTGTATAGGATGTATCTACAGCACCCAGGGTGTGTATAGGATGTATCTGCAGCACCCAGGGTGTGTATAGGATGTATCTACAGCACCCAGGGTGTGTATAGGATGTATCTGCAGCACCCAGGGTGTGTATAGGACGTATCTACAGCACCCAGGGTGTGTATAGGACGTATCTACAGCACCCAGGTAGTGTATAGGACGTATCTACAGCACCCAGGGTGTGTATAGGACGTATCTACAGCACCCAGGGTGTGTATAGGATGTATCTGCAGCACCCAGGTAGTGTATAGGACGTATCTGCAGCACCCAGGGTGTGTATAGGACGTACCTGCAGCACCCAGGGTGTGTATAGGACGTACCTGCAGCACCCAGGGTGTGTATAGGACGTATCTGCAGCACCCAGGGTGTGTATAGGACGTATCTGCAGCACCCAGGGTGTGTATAGGGCGTATCTGCAGCACCCAGGGTGTGTATAGGATGTATGTACAGCACCCAGGGTGTGTATAGGACTTACCTGCAGCACCCAGGTTGTATATAGGACGTATCTACAGCACCCAGGGTGTGTATAGGATGTATCTACAGCACCCAGGGTGTGTATAGGATGTATCTGCAGCACCCAGGGTGTGTATAGGATGTTTCTGCAGCACCCAGGGGGTGTATAGAACGTATCTACAGCACCCAGGGTGTGTATAGGATGTATCTGCAGCACCCAGGGTGTGTATAGGACGTACCTGCAGCACCCAGGGTGTGTGTAGGACATATCTACAGCACCCAGGGTGTGTATAGGACGTATCTACAGCACCCAGGGTGTGTGTAGGACATATCTACAGCACCAAGGGTGTGTATAGGACGTATCTGCAGCACCCAGGGTGTGTGTAGGACATATTTACAGCACCCAGGGTGTGTATAGGATGTATCTGCAGCACCCAGGGTGTGTATAGGATGTATCTGCAGCACCCAGGGTGTGTATAGGATGTATCTGCATCACCCAGTGTGTGTATAGGATGTTTCTGCAGCACCCAGGGTGTGTATAGGATGTACCTGCAGCACCCAGGGTGTGTATAGGACGTACCTGCAGCACCCAGGGTGTGTATAGGACGTATCTGCAGCACCCAGGGTGTGTGTAGGACATATCTACAGCACCCAGGGTGTGTATAGGACGTATCTGCAGCACCCAGGGTGTGTGTAGGACATATTTACAGCACCCAGGGTGTGTATAGGATGTATCTGCAGCACCCAGGGTGTGTATAGGACGTATCTGCAGCACCCAGGGTGTGTATAGGACGTATCTGCAGCACCCAGGCCTAGTATAGGAGGTATCTACAGCACCCAGGGTGTGTATAGGACGTATCTGCAGCACCCAGGGTGTGTATAAGACATATCTACAGCACCCAGGGTGTGTATAGGATGGATCTGCAGCACCCAGGGTGTGTATAGGACGTACCTGCAGCACCCAGGGTGTGTATAGGACGTACCTGCAGCACCCAGGGTGTGTATAGGATGTATCTGCAGCACCCAGGGTGTGTATAGGACGTATCTACAGCACCCAGGGTGTGTATAGGATGTATCTGCAGCACCCAGGTAGTGTATAGGACGTATCTGCAGCACCCAGGGTGTGTATAGGACGTACCTGCAGCACCCAGGGTGTGTATAGGACGTATCTGCAGCACCCAGGGTGTGTATAGGATGTATCTGCAGCACCCAGGGTGCGTATAGGACGTATCTGCAGCACCCAGGGTGCGTATAGGACGTATCTGCAGCCCCCAGGGTGTGTATAGGACGTACCTGCAGCACCCAGGGTGTGTATAGGATTTTTCTACAGCACCCAGGGTGTGTATAGGATGTATCTGCAGCACCCAGGGTGTGTATAGGACGTATCTGCAGCACCCAGGGTGTGTATAGGACGTATCTGCAGCACCCAGGGTGTGTATAGGACGTACCTGCAGCACCCAGGGTGTGTATAGGACGTATCTGCAGCACCCAGGGTGTGTATAGGACGTACCTGCAGCACCCAGGGTGTGTATAGGACATACCTGCAGCACCCAGGGTGTGTATAGGACATACCTGCAGCACCCAGGGTGTGTATAGGATGTACCTGCAGCACCCAGGGTGTGTATAGGACATATCTGCAGCACCCAGGGTGTGTATAGGACATACCTGCAGCACCCAGGGTGTGTATAGGATGTACCTGCAGCACCCAGGGTGTGTATAGGACGTATCTGCAGCACCCAGGGTGTGTATAGGACGTACCTGCAGCACCCAGGGTGTGTATAGGACATACCTGCAGCACCCAGGGTGTGTATAGGACATACCTGCAGCACCCAGGGTGTGTATAGGATGTACCTGCAGCACCCAGGGTGTGTATAGGACATATCTGCAGCACCCAGGGTGTGTATAGGATGTATCTGCAGCACCCAGGGTGTGAATAGAACGTATCTGCAGCACCAAGGGTGTGTATAGGATGTATCTGCAGCACCCAGGGTGTGTAAAGGACGTACCTGCAGCACCCAGGATGTGTATAGGACGTATCTGCAGCACCCAGGGTGTGTATAGGATGTATCTACAGCACCCAGGGTGTGTATAGGACGTATCTACAGCACCCAGGGTGTGTATAGGACGTATCTACAGCACCCAGGGTGTGTATAGGATGTATCTGCAGCACCCAGGGTGTGTATAGGACGTACATGCAGCACCCAGGGTCTGTATAGGATGTATCTACAGCACCCAGGGTGTGTATAGGACGTATCTAGAGCACCCAGGGTGTGTATAGGACGTATCTGCAGCACCCAGGGTGTGTATAGGATGTATCTGCAGCACCCAGGGTGTGTATAGGACGTACATGCAGCACCCAGGGTCTGTATAGGATGTATCTACAGCACCCAGGGTGTGTATAGGACGTATCTAGAGCACCCAGGGTGTGTATAGGACGTATCTGCAGCACCCAGGGTGTGTATAGGATGTATCTGCAGCACCCAGGGTGTGTATAAGACGTATCTACAGTACCCAGGGTGTGTATAGGACATATCTGCAGCACCCAGGGTGTGTATAGGACGTACCTGCAGCACCCAGGGTGTGTATAGGACATACCTGCAGCACCCAGGGTGTGTATAGGACATATCTACAGCACCCAGGGTGTGTATATGACGTATCTACAGCACCCAGGGTGTGTATAGGACGTATCTACAGCACCCAGGGTGTGTATATGACATATCTACAGCACCCAGGGTGTGTATAGGACGTATCTACAGCACCCAGGGTGTGTATAGGATGTATCTGCAGCACCCAGGGTGTGTATAGGATGTATCTGCAGCACCCAGGGTGTGTGTAGGACGTATCTACAGCACCCAGGGTGTGTATAGGACATATCTACAGCACCCAGGTAGTGTATAGGATGTATCTGCAGCACCCAGGGTGTGTATAGGACATATCTACAGCACCCAGGGTGTGTATAGGACATACCTGCAGCACCCAGGGTGTGTATAGGACATACCTGCAGCACCCAGGGTGTGTATAGGACGTATCTGCTGCACCCAGGGTGTGTATAGGACATATCTGCAGCACCCAGGATGTGTATAGGACGTATCTACAGCACCCAGGTAGTGTATAGGACATACATGCAGCACCCAGGGTGTGTATAGGACGTATCTACAGCACCCAGGGTGTGTATAGGACATACATGCAGCACCCAGGGTGTGTATAGGACGTATCTACAGCACCCAGGGTGTGTATAGGACGTATCTGCAGCACCCAGGGTGTGTATAGGATGTATCTGCAGCACCCAGGGTGTGTGTAGGACGTATCTACGGCACCCAGGGTGTGTGTAGGACGTATCTACAGCACCGAGGTTGTGTGTAGGATGTATCTGCAGCACCCAGGGTGTGTATAGGACATATCTGCAGCACCCAGGGTGTGTATAGGACGTATCTACAGCACCCAGGGTGTGTATAGGATGTATCTACAGCACCCAGGGTGTGTATAGGATGTATCTGCAGCACCCAGGTAGTGTATAGGACATACATGCAGCACCCAGGGTGTGTATAGGATGTATCTGCAGCACCCAGGGTGTGTATAGGATGTATCTACAGCACCCAGTGTGTGTATAGGATGTACCTGCAGCACCCAGGGTGTGTATAGGACGTATCTACATCACCCAGGGTGTGTATAGGATGTATCTGCAGCACCCAGGGTGTGTATAGGACGTATCTACAGCACCCAGGGTGTGTATAGGATGTATCTGCAGCACCCATGTAGTGTATAGGACGTATCTGCAGCACCCAGGGTGTGTATAGGACGTACCTGCAGCACCCAGGGTGTGTATAGGACGTACCTGCAGCACCCAGGGTGTGTATAGGATGTATCTGCAGCACCCAGGTAGTGTATAGGACGTATCTGCAGCACCCAGGGTGTGTATAGGACGTATCTGCAGCACCCAGGGTGTGTATAGGACGTATCTGCAGCACCCAGGGTGTGTATAGGATGTATCTACAGCACCCAGGGTGTGTATAGGACTTACCTGCAGCACCCAGGTTGTGTATATTACGTATCTACAGCACCCAGGGTGTGTATAGGATGTATCTACAGCACCCAGGGTGTGTATAGGATGTATCTGCAGCACCCAGGGTGTGTATAGGATGTATCTGCATCACCCAGTGTGTGTATAGGATGTTTCTGCAGCACCCAGGGTGTGTATAGGATGTACCTGCAGCACCCAGGGTGTGTATAGGACGTACCTGCAGCACCCAGGGTGTGTATAGGACGTATCTGCAGCACCCAGGGTGTGTGTAGGACATATCTACAGCACCCAGGGTGTGTATAGGACGTATCTGCAGCACCCAGGGTGTGTGTAGGACATATTTACAGCACCCAGGGTGTGTATAGGATGTATCTGCAGCACCCAGGGTGTGTATAGGACGTATCTGCAGCACCCAGGGTGTGTATAGGACGTATCTGCAGCACCCAGGCCTAGTATAGGAGGTATCTACAGCACCCAGGGTGTGTATAGGACGTATCTGCAGCACCCAGGGTGTGTATAAGACGTATCTACAGCACCCAGGGTGTGTATAGGATGGATCTGCAGCACCCAGGGTGTGTATAGGACGTACCTGCAGCACCCAGGGTGTGTATAGGACGTACCTGCAGCACCCAGGGTGTGTATAGGATGTATCTGCAGCACCCAGGGTGTGTATAGGACGTATCTACAGCACCCAGGGTGTGTATAGGATGTATCTGCAGCACCCAGGTAGTGTATAGGACGTATCTGCAGCACCCAGGGTGTGTATAGGACGTACCTGCAGCACCCAGGGTGTGTATAGGACGTATCTGCAGCACCCAGGGTGTGTATAGGATGTATCTGCAGCACCCAGGGTGCGTATAGGACGTATCTGCAGCACCCAGGGTGCGTATAGGACGTATCTGCAGCCCCCAGGGTGTGTATAGGACGTACCTGCAGCACCCAGGGTGTGTATAGGATTTTTCTACAGCACCCAGGGTGTGTATAGGATGTATCTGCAGCACCCAGGGTGTGTATAGGACGTACCTGCAGCACCCAGGGTGTGTATAGGACGTATCTGCAGCACCCAGGGTGTGTATAGGACGTATCTGCAGCACCCAGGGTGTGTATAGGATGTATCTATAGCACCCAGGGTGTGTAGGACTTACCTGCAGCACCCAGGTTGTGTATAGGACGTATCTACAGCACCCAGGGTGTGTATAGGATGTATCTACAGCACCCAGGGTGTGTATAGGATGTATCTGCAGCACCTAGGGTGTGTATAGGATGTTTCTACAGCACCCAGGGTGTGTATAGGACGTATCTGCAGCACCCAGGGTGTGTGTAGGACATATCTACAGCACCCAGGGTGTGTATAAGACGTATCTGCAGCACCCAGGGTGTGTATAGGATGTATCTATAGCACCTAGGGTGTGTAGGACTTACCTGCAGCACCCAGGTTGTGTATAGGACGTATCTACAGCACCCAGGGTGTGTATAGGATGTATCTACAGCACCCAGGGTGTGTATAGGATGTATCTGCAGCACCTAGGGTGTGTATAGGATGTATCTACAGCACCCAGGGTGTGTATAGGATGTATCTGCAGCACCCAGGGTGTGTATAGGACGTATCTACAGCACCCAGGGTGTGTATAGGACGTACCTGCAGCACCCAGGGTGTGTATAGGATGTATCTACAGCACCCAGGGTGTGTATAGGATGTATCTGCAGCACCCAGGGTGTGTATAGGATGTATCTACAGCACCCAGGGTGTGTATAGGATGTATCTGCAGCACCCAGGGTGTGTATAGGACGTATCTACAGCACCCAGGGTGTGTATAGGACGTATCTACAGCACCCAGGTAGTGTATAGGACGTATCTACAGCACCCAGGGTGTGTATAGGACGTATCTACAGCACCCAGGGTGTGTATAGGATGTATCTGCAGCACCCAGGTAGTGTATAGGACGTATCTGCAGCACCCAGGGTGTGTATAGGACGTACCTGCAGCACCCAGGGTGTGTATAGGACGTACCTGCAGCACCCAGGGTGTGTATAGGACGTATCTGCAGCACCCAGGGTGTGTATAGGACGTATCTGCAGCACCCAGGGTGTGTATAGGGCGTATCTGCAGCACCCAGGGTGTGTATAGGATGTATGTACAGCACCCAGGGTGTGTATAGGACTTACCTGCAGCACCCAGGTTGTATATAGGACGTATCTACAGCACCCAGGGTGTGTATAGGATGTATCTACAGCACCCAGGGTGTGTATAGGATGTATCTGCAGCACCCAGGGTGTGTATAGGATGTTTCTGCAGCACCCAGGGGGTGTATAGAACGTATCTACAGCACCCAGGGTGTGTATAGGATGTATCTGCAGCACCCAGGGTGTGTATAGGACGTACCTGCAGCACCCAGGGTGTGTGTAGGACATATCTACAGCACCCAGGGTGTGTATAGGACGTATCTACAGCACCCAGGGTGTGTGTAGGACATATCTACAGCACCAAGGGTGTGTATAGGACATATCTGCAGCACCCAGGGTGTGTGTAGGACATATTTACAGCACCCAGGGTGTGTATAGGATGTATCTGCAGCACCCAGGGTGTGTATAGGATGTATCTGCAGCACCCAGGGTGTGTATAGGATGTATCTGCATCACCCAGTGTGTGTATAGGATGTTTCTGCAGCACCCAGGGTGTGTATAGGATGTACCTGCAGCACCCAGGGTGTGTATAGGACGTACCTGCAGCACCCAGGGTGTGTATAGGACGTATCTGCAGCACCCAGGGTGTGTGTAGGACATATCTACAGCACCCAGGGTGTGTATAGGACGTATCTGCAGCACCCAGGGTGTGTGTAGGACATATTTACAGCACCCAGGGTGTGTATAGGATGTATCTGCAGCACCCAGGGTGTGTATAGGACGTATCTGCAGCACCCAGGGTGTGTATAGGACGTATCTGCAGCACCCAGGCCTAGTATAGGAGGTATCTACAGCACCCAGGGTGTGTATAGGACGTATCTGCAGCACCCAGGGTGTGTATAAGACATATCTACAGCACCCAGGGTGTGTATAGGATGGATCTGCAGCACCCAGGGTGTGTATAGGACGTACCTGCAGCACCCAGGGTGTGTATAGGACGTACCTGCAGCACCCAGGGTGTGTATAGGATGTATCTGCAGCACCCAGGGTGTGTATAGGACGTATCTACAGCACCCAGGGTGTGTATAGGATGTATCTGCAGCACCCAGGTAGTGTATAGGACGTATCTGCAGCACCCAGGGTGTGTATAGGACGTACCTGCAGCACCCAGGGTGTGTATAGGACGTATCTGCAGCACCCAGGGTGTGTATAGGATGTATCTGCAGCACCCAGGGTGCGTATAGGACGTATCTGCAGCACCCAGGGTGCGTATAGGACGTATCTGCAGCCCCCAGGGTGTGTATAGGACGTACCTGCAGCACCCAGGGTGTGTATAGGATTTTTCTACAGCACCCAGGGTGTGTATAGGATGTATCTGCAGCACCCAGGGTGTGTATAGGACGTACCTGCAGCACCCAGGGTGTGTATAGGACGTATCTGCAGCACCCAGGGTGTGTATAGGACGTATCTGCAGCACCCAGGGTGTGTATAGGATGTATCTATAGCACCCAGGGTGTGTAGGACTTACCTGCAGCACCCAGGTTGTGTATAGGACGTATCTACAGCACCCAGGGTGTGTATAGGATGTATCTACAGCACCCAGGGTGTGTATAGGATGTATCTGCAGCACCTAGGGTGTGTATAGGATGTTTCTACAGCACCCAGGGTGTGTATAGGACGTATCTGCAGCACCCAGGGTGTGTGTAGGACATATCTACAGCACCCAGGGTGTGTATAAGACGTATCTGCAGCACCCAGGGTGTGTATAGGATGTATCTATAGCACCCAGGGTGTGTAGGACTTACCTGCAGCACCCAGGTTGTGTATAGGACGTATCTACAGCACCCAGGGTGTGTATAGGATGTATCTACAGCACCCAGGGTGTGTATAGGATGTATCTGCAGCACCTAGGGTGTGTATAGGATGTATCTACAGCACCCAGGGTGTGTATAGGATGTATCTGCAGCACCCAGGGTGTGTATAGGACGTATCTACAGCACCCAGGGTGTGTATAGGACGTACCTGCAGCACCCAGGGTGTGTATAGGATGTATCTACAGCACCCAGGGTGTGTATAGGATGTATCTGCAGCACCCAGGGTGTGTATAGGATGTATCTACAGCACCCAGGGTGTGTATAGGATGTATCTGCAGCACCCAGGGTGTGTATAGGACGTATCTACAGCACCCAGGGTGTGTATAGGACGTATCTACAGCACCCAGGTAGTGTATAGGACGTATCTACAGCACCCAGGGTGTGTATAGGACGTATCTACAGCACCCAGGGTGTGTATAGGATGTATCTGCAGCACCCAGGTAGTGTATAGGACGTATCTGCAGCACCCAGGGTGTGTATAGGACGTACCTGCAGCACCCAGGGTGTGTATAGGACGTACCTGCAGCACCCAGGGTGTGTATAGGACGTATCTGCAGCACCCAGGGTGTGTATAGGACGTATCTGCAGCACCCAGGGTGTGTATAGGGCGTATCTGCAGCACCCAGGGTGTGTATAGGATGTATGTACAGCACCCAGGGTGTGTATAGGACTTACCTGCAGCACCCAGGTTGTATATAGGACGTATCTACAGCACCCAGGGTGTGTATAGGATGTATCTACAGCACCCAGGGTGTGTATAGGATGTATCTGCAGCACCCAGGGTGTGTTTCTATTCTGCAGCACCCAGGGTGTGTATAGAACGTATCTACAGCACCCAGGGTGTGTATAGGATGTATCTGCAGCACCCAGGGTGTGTATAGGACGTACCTGCAGCACCCAGGGTGTGTGTAGGACATATCTACAGCACCCAGGGTGTGTATAGGACGTATCTACAGCACCCAGGGTGTGTGTAGGACATATCTACAGCACCAAGGGTGTGTATAGGACGTATCTGCAGCACCCAGGGTGTGTGTAGGACATATTTACAGCACCCAGGGTGTGTATAGGATGTATCTGCAGCACCCAGGGTGTGTATAGGACGTATCTGCAGCACCCAGGGTGTGTATAAGACGTATCTGCAGCACCCAGGCCTAGTATAGGAGGTATCTACAGCACCCAGGGTGTGTATAGGACGTATCTACAGCACCCAGGGTGTGTATAGGACGTATCTGCAGCACCCAGGGCATGTATAGGACGTATCTACAGCACCCAGGGTGTGTATAGGATGTATCTACAGCACCCAGGGTGTGTATAGGACGTATCTGCAGCACCCAGTGTGTGTATAGGACGTATCTACAGCACCCAGGGTGTGTATAGGACATACCTGCAGCACCCAGGGTGTGTATAGGATGTATCTGCAGCACCCAGGGTGTGTATAGGACGTACCTGCAGCACCCAGGGTGTGTATAGGATGTATCTACAGCACCCAGGGTGTGTATAGGACGTATCTACAGCACCCAGGGTGTGTATAGGATGTATCTGCAGCACCCAGGGTGTGTATAGGATATATCTACAGTCCCCAGGGTGTGTATAGGATGTATCTGCAGCACCCAGGGTGTGTATAGGACGTATCTGCAGCACCAAGGGTGTGTATAAGACGTATCTACAGCACCCAGGGTGTGTATAGGATGTATCTGCAGCACCCAGGGTGTGTATAGGACGTATCTACAGCACCCAGGGTGTGTATAGGACGTACCTGCAGCACCCAGGTTGTGTATAGGATGTATCTACAGCACCCAGGGTGTGTATAGGATGTATCTGCAGCACCCAGGGTGTGTATAGGACGTATCTACAGCACCCAGGGTGTGTAAAGGATGTATTTGCAGCACCCAGGTAGTGTATAGGACGTATCTGCAGCACCCAGGGTGTGTATAGGACGTACCTGCAGCACCCAGGGTGTGTATAGGATGTATCTGCAGCACCCAGGGTGTGTATAGGATGTATCTGCAGCACCCAGGGTGTGTATAGGATGTTTCTGCAGCACCCAGGGTGTGTATAGGACGTATCTGCAGCACCCAGGGTGTGTGTAGGACATATCTACAGCACCCAGGGTGTGTATAGGACGTATCTGCAGCACCCAGGGTGTGTATAGGATGTACCTGCAGCACCCAGGGTGTGTATAGGACGTACCTGCAGCACCCAGGGTGTGTATAGGACGTATCTGCAGCACCCAGGGTGTGTGTAGGACATATTTACAGCACCCAGGGTGTGTATAGGATGTATCTGCAGCACCCAGGGTGTGTATAGGACGTATCTGCAGCACCCAGGGTGTGTATAGGACGTATCTGCAGCACCCAGGCCTAGTATAGGAGGTATCTACAGCACCCAGGGTGTGTATAGGACGTATCTACAGCACCCAGGGTGTGTATAGGACGTATCTGCAGCACCCAGGGCATGTATAGGACGTATCTACAGCACCCAGGGTGTGTATAGGATGTATCTACAGCACCCAGGGTGTGTATAGGACGTATCTGCAGCACCCAGGGTGTGTATAAGACGTATTTACAGCACCCAGCGTGTGTATAGGATGGATCTGCAGCACCCAGGGTGTGTATAGGACGTACCTGCAACACCCAGGGTGTGTATAGGACGTACCTGCAGCACCCAGGGTGTTTATAGGATGTATCTACAGCACCCAGGGTGTGTATAGGATGTATCTGCAGCACCCAGGGTGTGTATAGGACATATCTACAGCACCCAGGGTGTGTATAGGATGTATCTGCCTCACCCAGGTAGTGTATAGGACCTTTCTGCAGCACCCAGGGTGTGTATAGGACGTACCTGCATCACCCAGGGTGTGTTTAGGATGTATCTGCAGCACCCAGGTAGTGTATAGGACGTATCTGCAGCACCCAGGGTGCGTATAGGACGTATCTGCAGCACCCAGGGTGTGTATAGGACGTACCTGCAGCACCCAGGGTGTGTATAGGACGTATCTACAGCACCCAGGGTGTGTATAGGATGTATCTGCAGCACCCAGGGTGTGTATAGGACGTACCTGCAGCACCCAGGGCTTGTATAGGACGTATCTGCAGCACCCAGGGTGTGTATAGGACGTATCTGCAGCACCCAGGGTGTGTATAGGATGTATCTATAGCACCCAGGGTGTGTATAGGACTTACCTGTAGCACCCAGGTTGTGTATAGGACGTATCTACAGCACCCAGGGTGTGTATAGGATGTATCTACAGCACCCAGGGTGTGTATAGGATGTATCTGCAGCACCCAGGGTGTGTATAAGATGTTTCTACAGCACCCAGGGTGTGTATAGGACGTATCTGCAGCACCCAGGGTGTGTTTAGGACATATTTACAGCACCCAGGGTGTGTATAGGATGTATCTGCAGCACCCAGGATGTGTATAGGACGTATCTGCAGCACCCAGGGTGTGTATAGGAGGTATCTGCAGCACCCAGGCTGTGTATAGGAGGTATCTACAGCACCCAGGGTGTGTATAGGACGTATCTACAGCACCCAGGGTGTGTATAGGACGTATCTGCAGCACCCAGGGCATGTATAGGACGTATCTACAGCACCCAGGGTGTGTATAGGATGTATCTACAGCACCCAGGGTGTGTATAGGATGTATCTGCAGCACCCAGGGTGTGTGTAGGACATATCTTCAGCACCCAGGGTGTGTATAGGACGTATCTACAGCACCCAGGGTGTGTATAGGAAGTATATGCTGCACCCAGGGTGTGTATAGGACGTATCTACAGCACCCAGGGTGTGTATAGGACGTATCTGCAGCACCCAGGGTGTGTATAGGATGTATCTACAGCACCCAGGGTGTGTATAGGACTTACCTGCAGCACCCAGGTTGTGTATAGGACGTATCTACAGCATCCAGGGTGTGTATAGGATGTATCTACAGCACCCAGGGTGTGTATAGGATGTATCTGCAGCACCCAGGGTGTGTATAGGATGTATCTGCAGCACCCAGGGTGTGTATAGGATGTTTCTGCAGCACCCAGGGTGTGTATAGGACGTATCTGCAGCACCAAGGGTGTGTGTAGGACATATCTACAGCACCCAGGGTGTGTATAGGATGTATCTGCAGCACCCAGGGTGTGTATAGGATGTATCTGCAGCACCCAGGGTGTGTATAGGATGTTTCTGCAGTACCCAGGGTGTGTATAGGACGTATCTGCAGCACCCAGGGTGTGTGTAGGACATATCTACAGCACCCAGGGTGTGTATAGGACGTATCTACAGCACCCAGGGTGTGTGTAGGACATATTTACAGCACCCAGGGTGTGTATAGGATGTATCTGCAGCACCCAGGGTGTGTATAGGACGTATCTGCAGCACCCAGGGTGTGTATAGGACGTATCTGCAGCACCCAGGCCTAGTATAGGAGGTATCTACAGCACCCAGGGTGTGTATAGGACGTATCTACAGCACCCAGGGTGTGTATAAGATGTATCTGCAGCACCCAGGGTGTGTATAGGATATATCTACAGTCCCCAGGGTGTGTATAGGATGTATCTGCAGCACCCAGGGTGTGTATAGGACGTATCTGCAGCACCCAGGGTGTGTATAAGACGTATTTACAGCACCCAGGGTGTGTATAGGATGGATCTGCAGCAACCAGGGTGTGTATAGGACGTACCTGCAACACCCAGGGTGTGTATAGGACGTACCTGCAGCACCCAGGGTGTGTATAGGATGTATGTACAGCACCCAGGGTGTGTATAGGATGTATCTGCAGCACCCAGGGTGTGTATAGGACGTATCTACAGCACCCAGGGTGTGTATAGGACGTACCTGCAGCACCCAGGGTGTGTATAGGATGTATCTACAGCACCCAGGGTGTGTATAGGATGTATCTGCAGCACCCAGGGTGTGTATAGGACGTATCTACAGCACCCAGGGTGTGTAAAGGATGTATTTGCAGCACCCAGGTAGTGTATAGGACGTATCTGCAGCACCCAGGGTGTGTATAGGACGTACCTGCAGCACCCAGGATGTGTATAGGATGTATCTGCAGCACCCAGGGTGTGTATAGGATGTATCTGCAGCACCCAGGGTGTGTATAGGATGTTTCTGCAGCACCCAGGGTGTGTATAGGACGTATCTGCAGCACCCAGGGTGTGTATAGGATGTACCTGCAGCACCCAGGGTGTGTATAGGACGTACCTGCAGCACCCAGGGTGTTTATAGGACGTATCTGCAGCACCCAGGGTGTGTGTAGGACATATTTACAGCACCCAGGGTGTGTATAGGATGTATCTGCAGCACCCAGGGTGTGTATAGGACGTATCTGCAGCACCCAGGGTGTGTATAGGACGTATCTGCAGCACCCAGGCCTAGTATAGGAGGTATCTACAGCACCCAGGGTGTGTATAGGACGTATCTACAGCACCCAGGGTGTGTATAAGATGTATCTGCAGCACCCAGGGTGTGTATAGGATATATCTACAGTCCCCAGGCTGTGTATAGGATGTATCTGCAGCACCCAGGGTGTGTATAGGACGTATCTGCAGCACCCAGGGTGTGTATAAGACGTATTTACAGCACCCAGGGTGTGTATAGGATGGATCTGCAGCACCCAGGGTGTGTATAGGACGTACCTGCAACACCCAGGGTGTGTATAGGACGTACCTGCAGAGCCCAGGGTGTGTATAGGATGTATCTACAGCACCCAGGGTGTGTATAGGATGTATCTGCAGCACCCAGGGTGTGTATAGGACATATCTACAGCACCCAGGGTGTGTATAGGATGTATCTGCAGCACCCAGGTAGTGTATAGGACCTTTCTGCAGCACCCAGGGTGTGTATAGGACGTACCTGCAGCACCCAGGGTGTGTATAGGATGTATCTGCAGCACCCAGGTAGTGTATAGGACGTATCTACAGCACCCAGGGTGCGTATAGGACGTATCTGCAGCACCCAGGGTGTGTATAGGACGTAACTGCAGCACCCAGGGTGTGTATAGGACGTATCTACAGCACCCAGGGTGTGTATAGGATGTATCTGCAGCACCCGGGGTGTGTATAGGACGTACCTGCAGCACCCAGGGTGTGTATAGGACGTATCTGCAGCACCCAGGGTGTGTATAGGACGTATCTGCAGCACCCAGGGTGTGTATAGGATGTATCTATAGCACCCAGGGTGTGTATAGGACTCACCTGCAGCACCCAGGTTGTGTATAGGACGTATCTACAGCACCCAGGGTGTGTATAGGATGTATCTACAGCACCCAGGGTGTGTATAGGATGTATCTGCAGCACCCAGGGTGTGTATAGGATGTTTCTACAGCACCCAGGGTGTGTATAGGACGTATCTGCAGCACCCAGGGTGTGTGTAGGACATATTTACAGCACCCAGGGTGTGTATAGGATGTATCTGCAGCACCCAGGATGTGTATAGGACATATCTGCAGCACCCAGGGTGTGTATAGGAGGTATCTGCAGCACCCAGGCTGTGTATAGGAGGTATCTACAGCACCCAGGGTGTGTATAGGACGTATCTACAGCACCCAGGGTGTGTATAGGACGTATCTGCAGCACCCAGGGCATGTATAGGACGTATCTACAGCACCCAGGGTGTGTATAGGATGTATCTACAGCACCCAGGGTGTGTATAGGATGTATCTGCAGCACCCAGGGTGTGTGTAGGACATATCTTCAGCACCCAGGGTGTGTATAGGACGTATCTACAGCACCCAGGGTGTGTATAGGAAGTATCTGCTGCACCCAGGGTGTGTATAGGACGTATCTACAGCACCCAGGGTGTGTATAGGACGTATCTGCAGCACCCAGGGTGTGTATAGGATGTATCTACAGCACCCAGGGTGTGTATAGGACTTACCTGCAGCACCCAGGTTGTGTATAGGACGTATCTACAGCACCCAGGGTGTGTATAGGATGTATCTACAGCACCCAGGGTGTGTATAGGATGTATCTGCAGCACCCAGGGTGTGTATAGGATGTATCTGCAGCACCCAGGGTGTGTATAGGATGTTTCTGCAGCACCCAGGGTGTGTATAGGACGTATCTGCAGCACCCAGGGTGTGTGTAGGACATATCTACAGCACCCAGGGTGTGTATAGGATGTATCTGCAGCACCCAGGGTGTGTATAGGATGTATCTGCAGCACCCAGGGTGTGTATAGGATGTTTCTGCAGCACCCAGGGTGTGTATAGGACGTATCTGCAGCACCCAGGGTGTGTGTAGGACATATCTACAGCACCCAGGGTGTGTATAGGACGTATCTACAGCACCCAGGGTGTGTGTAGGACATATTTACAGCACCCAGGGTGTGTATAGGATGTATCTGCAGCACCCAGGGTGTGTATAGGACGTATCTGCAGCACCCAGGGTGTGTATAGGACGTATCTGCAGCACCCAGGCCTAGTATAGGAGGTATCTACAGCACCCAGGGTGTGTATAGGACGTATCTACAGCACCCAGGGTGTGTATAAGATGTATCTGCAGCACCCAGGGTGTGTATAGGATATATCTACAGTCCCCAGGGTGTGTATAGGATGTATCTGCAGCACCCAGGGTGTGTATAGGACGTATCTGCAGCACCCAGGGTGTGTATAAGACGTATTTACAGCACCCAGGGTGTGTATAGGATGGATCTGCAGCACCCAGGGTGTGTATAGGACGTACCTGCAACACCCAGGGTGTGTATAGGACGTACCTGCAGCACCCAGGGTGTGTATAGGATGTATCTACAGCACCCAGGGTGTGTATAGGATGTATCTGCAGCACCCAGGGTGTGTATAGGACGTATCTACAGCACCCAGGGTGTGTATAGGATGTATCTGCAGCACCCAGGTAGTGTATAGGACGTATCTGCAGCACCCAGGGTGTGTATAGGACGTACCTGCAGCACCCAGGGTGTGTATAGGATGTATCTGCAGCACCCAGGTAGTGTATAGGACGTATCTGCAGCACCCAGGGTGCGTATAGGACGTATCTGCAGCACCCAGGGTGTGTATAGGACGTACCTGCAGCACCCAGGGTGTGTATAGGACGTATCTACAGCACCCAGGGTGTGTATAGGATGTATCTGCAGCACCCAGGGTGTGTATAGGACGTACCTGCAGCACCCAGGGTGTGTATAGGACGTATCTGCAGCACCCAGGGTGTGTATAGGACGTATCTGCAGCACCCAGGGTGTGTATAGGATGTATCTATAGCACCCAGGGTGTGTATAGGACTTACCTGCAGCACCCAGGTTGTGTATAGGACGTATCTACAGCACCCAGGGTGTGTATAGGATGTATCTACAGCACCCAGGGTGTGTATAGGATGTATTTACAGCACCCAGGGTGTGTATAGGATGTTTCTGCAGCACCCAGGGTGTGTATAGGACGTATCTACAGCACCCAGGGTGTGTATAGGACGTATCTGCAGCACCCAGGGTGTGTGTAGGACATATTTACAGCACCCAGGGTGTGTGTAGGATGTATCTGCAGCACCCAGGGTGTGTATAGGACTTACCTGCAGCACCCAGGTTGTGTATAGGACGTATCTGCAGCACCCAGGGTGTGTATAGGATGTACCTACAGCACCCAGGGTGTGTATAGGATGTATCTGCAGCACCCAGGGTGTGTATAGGATGTATCTGCAGCACCCAGGGTGTGTATAGGACGTATCTGCAGCACCCAGGGTGTGTATAATACGTATCTGCAGCACCCAGGCCTAGTATAGGAGGTATCTACAGCACCCAGGGTGTGTATAGGACGTATCTACAGCACCCAGGGTGTGTATAGGATGTATCTGCAGCACCCAGGGTGTGTATAGGATATATCTACAGTCCCCAGGGTGTGTATAAGATGTATCTGCAGCACCCAGGGTGTGTATAGGACGTATCTGCAGCACCCAGGGTGTGTATAAGACGTATCTACAGCACCCAGGGTGTGTATAGGATGGATCTGCAGCACCCAGGGTGTGTATAGGACATACCTGCCACACCCAGGGTGTGTATAGGACGTACCTGCAGCACCCAGGGTGTGTATAGGATGTATCTACAGCACCCAGGGTGTGTATAGGATGTATCTGCAGCACCCAGGGTGTGTATAGGACGTATCTACAGCACCCAGGGTGTGTATAGGATGTATCTGCAGCACCCAGGGTGTGTATAGGACATACCTGCAGCACCCAGTGTGTGTATAGGACGTACCTGCAGCACCCAGGGTGTGTATAGGACATATCTGCAGCACCCAGGGTGTGTATAGGGCGTATCTGCAGCACCCAGGGTGTGTATAGGATATACCTGCAGCACCCAGGGTGTGTAGAGGACGTATCTACAGCACCCAGGGTGTGTATAGGACGTATCTACAGCACCGAAGGTGTGTATAGGATGCATTTACATCACCCAGGGTGTGTATAGGACGTATCTGCAGCACCCAGGGTGTGTATAGGATGTATCTACAGCACCCAGGGTGTGTATAGGACGTACCTGCAGCACCCAGGGTGTGTATAGGATGTATCTATAGCACCCAGGGTGTGTATAGGACATATCTGCAGCACCCAGGGTGTGTATAGGATGTATCTACAGCACCCAGGGCATGTATAGGACGTATCTACAGCACCCAGGGTGTGTATAGGACGTATCTACAGCACCCAGGGTGTGTATAGGACATATCTGCAGCACCCAGTTGTGTATAGGACGTATCTACAGCACCCAGGGTGTGTATAGGATGTATCTGCAGCACCCAGGTAGTGTATAGGACGTATTTGCAGCACCCAGGGTGTGTATAGGACATACCTGCAGCACCCAGTGTGTATATAGGACGTATCTACATCACCCAGGGTGTGTATAGGACGTATCTGCAGCACCCAGGGTGTGTATAGGACGTATCTGCAGCACCCAGGGTGTGTATAGGACGTATCTACAGCACCCAGGGTGTGTATAGGACGTATCTACAGCACCCAGGGTGTGTATAGGACGTACCTGCAGCACCCAGGGTGTGTATAGGATGTACCTACAGCACCCAGGGTGTGTATAGGATGTATCTGTAGCACCCAGGGTGTGTATATGACGTATCTGCAGCACCCAGGGTGTGTATAGGATGTATCTGCAGCACCCAGTTGTGTATAGGACGTATCTACAGCACCCAGGATGTGTATAGGATGTATCTGCAGCACCCAGGTAGTGTATAGGACGTATCTGCAGCACCCAGGGTGTGTATAGGACATACCTGCAGCACCCAGTGTGTGTATAGGATGTACCTGCAGCACCCAGGGTGTGTATAGGACATATCTGCAGCATCCAGGGTGTGTATAGGACGTACCTGCAGCACCCAGGGTGTGTATAGGACGTATTTGCAGAACCCAGGGTGTGAATAGGATGTATCTACAGCACCCAAGGCATGTATAGGACATACCTGCAGCACCCAGGGTGTGTATAGGATGTATCTACAGCACCCAGGGTGTGTATATGACGTATATACAGCACCGAGGGCATGTATAGGACATATCTGCAGCACCCAGGGTGTGTATAGGATATATCTACAGCACCCAGGGTGTGTCTAGGACGTATCTGCTGCACCCAGGGTGTGTATAGGACGTATCTGCTGCACCCAGGGTGTGTATAGGACGTATCTACAGCACCCAGGGTGTGTATAGGACGTATCTACAGCACCCAGTTGTGTATAGGATGTATCTACACCACCCAGGGTGAATATAGGACATTTCCACAGCACCCAGGGTGTGTATAGGACGCATCTACAGCACCCAGGGTGTGTATAGGATGTATCTGCAGCACCCAGGTAGTGAATAGGACGTATCTGCAGCACCCAGGGTGTGTATAGGACATACCTGCAGCACCCAGGGTGTGTATAGGACATACCTGCAGCTCCCAGGGTGTGTATAGGACGTATCTACAGCACCCAGGGTGTTTATAGGACGTATCTACAGCACCCAGGGCATGAAAGGACGTATCTACAGCACCCAGGGTGTGTATAGGATGTATCTGCAGCACCCAGTTGTGTATAGGACGTATCTACAGCACCCAGGGTATGTATAGAACGTATCTGTAGCACCCAGGGCATGTAAAGGACGTATCTACAGCACCCAGGGAATCTTAACATAGGACATATCTGCATCACCCAGTTGTGTATAGGACGTATCTACAGCACCCAGGGTGTGTATAGGACATACCTGCAGCACCCAGGGTGTGTATAGGATGTATCTGAAGTACCCAGGTTGTGTATAGGACGTATCTACAGCACCCAGGACATGTATAGGACGTATCTGCAGCACCCAGTCGTGTATAGGACATATCTGCAGCACCTAGGGTGTCGCAAGTGCACCGGTCAGGACATCTCCAGTGCATCGCTACAAGATCAGTGAGCCCATATGTAATATAGGAAGTCTTAGTGCATCTCTACACCATCTATGATGTCCTTAGTACAGTCCCACACCATCTATGACGTCCTTAGTACAGTCCTACCCCATCTAAGGACGTCATAGTTGGTGTAGGACTGTACTAAGGACGTCATAGATGGTGTAGGACTGTACTAAGGACCACAAAGATGGTGTAGGACTGCACTAAGGACATCATAGATGGTGTAGGACTGTACTCAGGACATCATATAGGGTGTAGGGACTGTACTAAGGACGTCATAGATGGTGTAGGACTGTTCTAAGGATGTCATAGATGGTGTAAGACTGTACTAAGGACGTCATAGTTGGTGTAGTACTATACTAAGGACATCATAGATGGTGTAGGACTGTACTAAGGACGTCATAGATGGTGTAGGACTGTACTAAGGACGTCATAGATGGTGTAGGACTGTACTAAGGACGTCAAAGATGGTGTAGGACTGCACTAAGGACATCATAGATGGTGTAGGACTGTACTCAGGACGTCATAGCTGGTGTAGGACTGTACTAAGGACATCATAGATGGTGTGGGACTGTACTAAGGACATCATAGATGGTGTAGAGATGCACTAAGACTTCCTATATTACATATGGGCTCACTGATCTTGTAGCGATGCACTGGAGATGTCCTGACCGGTGCACTTGCGACACCCTAGGTGCTGCAGATATGTCCTATAAACGACTGGGTGCTGCAGATATGTCCTATACATGTCCTGGGTGCTGTAGATACGTCCTATACACAACCTGGGTACTGCAGATACATCCTATACACACCCTGGGTGCTGCAGGTACGTCCTATACACACCCTGGGTGCTGTAGATACGTCCTATACACAACTAGGTGATGCAGATATGTCCTATGTTAACATGCCCTGGGTGCTGTAGATACGCCCTTTACATGCCCTGGGTGCTACAGATACGTTCTATACATACCCTGGGTGCTGTAGATACGTCCTATACACAACTGGGTGCTGCAGATACATCCTATACACAACCTGGGTGCTGTAGATACGTCCTTTACATGCCCTGGGTGCTACAGATACGTTCTATACATACCCTGGGTGCTGGAGATACGTCCTATACACAACTGGGTGCTGCAGATACGTCCTATACACACCCTGGGTGCTGCAGATACGTCCTATACACAACTGGGTGCTGCAGATATGTTCTATACACGAGTGGGTGCTGCAGATATGTCCTATTCATGCCCTGGGTGCTGTAGATACGTCCTATACACACCCTGGGTTCTGCAGATACGTCTTATATACACCCTGGGTGCTGCAGGTACATCCTATACACACCCTGGGTGCTGCAGATACGTCCTATTTACACGCTGGGTGCTGTAGATACGTCCTATACACACGCTGGGTGCTGTAGATATATCCTATACACACCCTGGGTGCTGCAGATATGTCCTATACATGCCCTGGGTGCTGTAGATGCGTCATATACACACCCTGGGTGCTGTAGATACATCCTATACACACCCTGGGTGCTGCAGGTATGTCCTATACATGCCCTGGGTGCTGTAGATACATCCTATTCACACCCTGGGTTCTGCAGATACGTCCTATACACACCCTGGGTGCTGCATCTATGATGTCCTTAGTACAGTCCCACATCATCTATGACATCCTTTGTACAGTCCTACACCATCTATGATGTCCTTAGTACAGTCCTACACCATCTATGACCTCCTCAGTACAGTCCTACACCATCTATGACGTCCTTAGTACAGTCCTACACCATCTATGATGTCCTTACTACAGTCCTACACCATCTATGACGTCCTTAGTATAGTCCTACACCATCTATGATGTCCTTAGTACAGTCCTACACCATCTATGACGTCCTTAGTACAGTCCTACACCATCTATGACGTCCTTAGTACAGTCTTACACCATCTATGATGTCCTTAGTACAGTCCTACACCATCTATGACGTCCTTAGTACAGTCCTACACCATCTATGACGTCCTTAGTACAGTCCTACACCATCTATGACGTCCTTAGTACAGTCCTACACCATCTATGACGTCCTTAGTACAGTCCCTACACCATCTATGATGTCCTTAGTACAGTCCTACACCATCTATGACGTCCTTAGTACAGTCCTACACCATCTATGACGTCCTTAGTACAGTCTTACACCATCTATGATGTCCTTAGTACAGTCCTACACCATCTATGACGTCCTTAGTACAGTCCTACACCATCTATGACGTCCTTACTACAGTCCTACACCATCTATGACGTCCTTAGTACAGTCCTACACCATCTATGATGTCCTTAGTACAGTCCTACACCATCTATGACGTCCTTATTACAGTCCTACACCATCTATGATGTCCTTAGTACAGTCCTACACCATCTATGACGTCCTTATCACAGTCCTCCACCATCTATGACGTCCTTAGTACAGTCCTACACCATCTATGACGTCCTTAGTACAGTCCTAAACCATCTATGACATCCTTAGTACAGTCCTACACCTTCTATGACATCCTTAGTACAGTCCTACACCAACTATGACGTCCTTAGTACAGTCCCACATCATCTATGACGTACTTAGTACAGTCCTACACCATCTATGATGTCCTGAGTACAGTCCTACACCATCTATGACGTCCTTAGTACAGTACTACACCAACTCTGACATATTTAGTACAGTCCTACACCATCTATGACGTCCTTAGTACAGTCCTACACCATCTATGATGTCCTGAGTACAGTCCTACACCATCTATGACGTCCTTAGTATAGTCCTACACCATCTATGACGTCCTTAGTGCAGTCTTACACCATCTATGACGTCCTTAGTGCAGTCCTACACCATCTATGATGTCCTTAGTATAGTCCTACACCAACTATGACGTCCTTAGTACAGTCCTACACCATCTATGATGTCCTTAGTACAGTCCTACACCATCTATGACGTCCTTAGTACAGTCCTACACCATCTATGATGTCCTTACTACAGTCCTACACCGTCTATGACGTCCTTAGTACAGTCCTACACCATCTATGACGTCCTTAGTACAGTCATACACCATCTATGACCTCCTTAGTACAGTCCTACACCATCTATGACGTCCTTAGTGTAGTCATACACCATCTATGACGTCCTTAGTACAGTCCTACACCATCTATGACGTCCTTAGTACAGTCCTACACCATCTATGACGTCCTTAGTACAGTCCTACACCATCTATGACGTCCTTAGTACAGTCCTACACCATCTATGACCTCCTTAGTACAGTCCTACTCCATCTATGACGTCCTTAGTACAGTCTTACACCATCTATGACGTCCTTAGTACAGTCCTACACCATCTATGACATCCTTTGTACAGTCCTACACCATCTATGATGTCCTTAGTACAGTCCTACACCATCTATGACGTCCTTAGTACAGTCATACACCATCTATGACGTCCTTAGTACAGTCCTACACCATCTATGACATCCTTAGTACAGTCCTACACCATCTATGATGTCCTTAGTACAGTCCTACACCATCTATGACGTCCTTAGTACAGTCCTACACCATCTATGATGTCCTTAGTATAGTCCTACACCATCTATGACGTCCTTAGTACAGTCCTACACCATCTATGATGTCCTTAGTACAGTCCCTACACCGTCTATGACGTCCTTAGTACAGTCCTACACCATCTATGACGTCCTTAGTATAGTCCTACACCATCTATGACGTCCTTAGTACAGTCCTACACCATCTATGACGTCCTTAGTACAGTCCTACACCATCTATGACGTCCTTAGTATAGTCCTACACCATCTATGACGTCCTTAGTACAGTCCTACACCATCTATGACGTCCTTAGTACAGTCCTACACCATCTATGATGTCCTTAGTATAGTCCTACACCATCTATGACGTCCTTAGTACAGTCCTACACCATCTATGACGTCCTTAGTACAGTCCTACACCATCTATGACATCCTTAGTACAGTCCCTACACCATCTATGATGTCCTTAGTACAGTCCTACACCATCTATGATGTCCTTAGTACAGTCCTACACCATCTATGATGTCCTTAGTACAGTCCTACACCATCTATGACGTCCTTAGTACAGTCCCTACACCGTCTATGACGTCCTTAGTACAGTCCCTACACCATCTATGACGTCCTTAGTACAGTCCAACACCATCTATGACTTCCTTAGTACAGTCCTACACCATCTTCGACGTCCTTAGTACAGTCTTACACCATCTATGACATCCTTAGTACAGTCTTACACCATCTATGACGTCCTTAGTACAGTCCTACACCATCTTCGACGTCCTTAGTACAGTCTTACACCATCTATGACATCCTTAGTACAGTCCTACACCATCTATGACGTCCTTAGTACAGTCCTACACCATCTATGACGTCCTTAGTATAGTCCTACACCATCTATGACGTCCTTAGTACAGTCCTACACCATCTATGATGTCCTTAGTATAGTCCTACACCATCTATGACGTCCTTAGTACAGTCCTACACCATCTATGACGTCCTTAGTATAGTCCTACACCATCTTCGACGTCCTTAGTACAGTCCTACACCATCTATGATGTCCTTAGTATAGTCCTACACCATCTATGACGTCCTTAGTACAGTCCTACACCATCTATGATGTCCTGAGTATAGTCCTACACCATCTATGACGTCCTTAGTACAGTCCTACACCATCTATGACGTCCTTAGTACAGTCCTACACCATCTATGACGTCCTTAGTACAGTCCTACACCAACTATGATGTCCTTAGTACAGTCCTACACCATCTATGACATCCTTAGTACAGTCCTACACCTTCTATGACGTCCTTAGTACAGTCCTACACCATCTATGACATCCTTAGTACAGTCCTACACCATCTATGATGTCCTTAGTACAGTCTTACACCATCTATGACTTCCTTAGTATAGTACTACACCAACTATGACGTCCTTAGTACAGTCCTACACCATCTATGATGATCTTAGTACAGTCCTACACCATCTATGACGTCCTTAGTACAGTCCTACACCATCTATGATGTCCTTACTACAGTCCTACACCATCTATGATGTCCTTAGTGCAGTCCTACACCATCTATGATGTCCTTAGTACAGTCCTACACCATCTATGACATCCTTTGTACAGTCCTACACCATCTATGATGTCCTTACTACAGTCCTACACCATCTATGAGGTCCTTAGTACAGTCCTAAACCATCTATGACATCCTTAGTACAGTCCTACACCTTCTATGACATCCTTAGTACAGTCCTACACCAACTATGACGTCCTTAGTACAGTCCCACATCATCTATGACGTACTTAGTACAGTCCTACACCATCTATGATGTCCTGAGTACAGTCCTACACCATCTATGACGTCCTTAGTACAGTCCTACACCATCTATGATGTCCTTACTACAGTCCTACACCATCTATGACGTCCTTAGTACAGTCTTACACCATCTATGACGTCCTTAGTACAGTCCTACAACATCTATGACGTCCTTAGTACAGTCCTACACCATCTATGACGTCCTTAGTACAGTCCTACACCATCTATGACGTCCTCAGTACAGTCCTACACCATCTATGATGTCCTTAGTACAGTCCTACACCATCTATGACGTCCTTAGTACTGTCCTACACCATCTATGACGTCCTTAGTACAGTCCTACACCATCTACGACGTCCTTAGTACAGTCCTACACCATCTATGATGTCCTTAGTACAGTCCTACACCATCTATGATGTCCTTAGTACAGTCCTACACCATCTATGACGTCCTTAGTACAGTCCTACACCATCTATGATGTCCTTAGTAGTCCTACACCATCTATGACATCCTTTGTACAGTCCTACACCATCTATGATGATCTTTGTACAGTCCTACACCATCTATGACGTCCTTAGTACAGTCCTACACCATCTATGATGTCCTTACTACAGTCCTACACCATCTATGATGTCCTTAGTGCAGTCCTACACCATCTATGATGTCCTTAGTACAGTCCTACACCATCTATGACATCCTTTGTACAGTCCTACACCATCTATGACATCCTTAGTACAGTCCTACACCTTCTATGACATCCTTACTACAGTCCTACACCATCTATGAGGTCCTTAGTACAGTCCTAAACCATCTATGACATCCTTAGTACAGTCCTACACCGTCTATGACATCCTTAGTACAGTCCTACACCAACTATGACGTCCTTAGTACAGTCCCACATCATCTATGACGTACTTAGTACAGTCCTACACCATCTATGATGTCCTGAGTACAGTCCTACACCATCTATGACGTCCTTAGTACAGTACTACACCAACTCTGACATATTTAGTACAGTCCTACACCATCTATGACGTCCTTAGTACAGTCCTACACCATCTATGATGTCCTTACTACAGTCCTACACCATCTATGACATCCTTAGTGCAGTCTTACACCATCTATGACGTCCTTAGTGCAGTCCTACACCATCTATGATGTCCTTAGTATAGTCCTACACCAACTATGACGTCCTTAGTACAGTCCTACACCATCTATGATGTCCTTAGTACAGTCCTACACCATCTATGACATCCTTAGTACAGTCCCTACACCATCTATGATGTCCTTAGTACAGTCCTACACCATCTATGATGTCCTTAGTACAGTCCTACACCATCTATGATGTCCTTAGTACAGTCCTACACCATCTATGACGTCCTTAGTACAGTCCCTACACCGTCTATGACGTCCTTAGTACAGTCCCTACACCATCTATGATGTCCTTAGTACAGTCCAACACCATCTATGACGTCCTTAGTACAGTCCTACACCATCTTCGACGTCCTTAGTACAGTCTTACACCATCTATGACATCCTTAGTACAGTCTTACACCATCTATGACGTCCTTAGTACAGTCCTACACCATCTTCGACGTCCTTAGTACAGTCTTACACCATCTATGACATCCTTAGTACAGTCCTACACCATCTATGACGTCCTTAGTACAGTCCTACACCATCTATGACGTCCTTAGTATAGTCCTACACCATCTATGACGTCCTTAGTACAGTCCTACACCATCTATGATGTCCTTAGTATAGTCCTACACCATCTATGACGTCCTTAGTACAGTCCTACACCATCTATGACGTCCTTAGTATAGTCCTACACCATCTTCGACGTCCTTAGTACAGTCCTACACCATCTATGATGTCCTTAGTATAGTCCTACACCATCTATGACGTCCTTAGTACAGTCCTACACCATCTATGATGTCCTGAGTATAGTCCTACACCATCTATGACGTCCTTAGTACAGTCCTACACCATCTATGACGTCCTTAGTACAGTCCTACACCATCTATGACGTCCTTAGTACAGTCCTACACCAACTATGATGTCCTTAGTACAGTCCTACACCATCTATGACATCCTTAGTACAGTCCTACACCTTCTATGACGTCCTTAGTACAGTCCTACACCATCTATGACATCCTTAGTACAGTCCTACACCATCTATGATGTCCTTAGTACAGTCTTACACCATCTATGATGTCCTGAGTATAGTCCTACACCATCTATGACGTCCTTAGTACAGTCCTACACCATCTATGACGTCCTTAGTACAGTCCTACACCATCTATGACGTCCTTAGTACAGTCCTACACCAACTATGATGTCCTTAGTACAGTCCTACACCATCTATGACATCCTTAGTACAGTCCTACACCTTCTATGACGTCCTTAGTACAGTCCTACACCATCTATGACATCCTTAGTACAGTCCTACACCATCTATGATGTCCTTAGTACAGTCTTACACCATCTATGACTTCCTTAGTATAGTACTACACCAACTATGACGTCCTTAGTACAGTCCTACACCATCTATGACGTCCTTAGTACAGTCCTACACCATCTATGACGTCCTTAGTACAGTCCTACACCATCTATGACGTCCTTAGTACAGTCCTACACCATCTATGACGTCCTTAGTACAGTCCTACACCATCTACGACGTCCTTAGTACAGTCCTACACCATCTATGATGTCCTTAGTACAGTCCTACACCATCTATGATGTCCTTAGTACAGTCCTACACCATCTATGATGTCCTTAGTACAGTCCTACACCATCTATGACGTCCTTAGTACAGTCCTACACCATCTATGATATCCTTAGTAGTCCTACACCATCTATGACATCCTTTGTACAGTCCTACACCATCTATGATGATCTTAGTACAGTCCTACACCATCTATGACGTCCTTAGTACAGTCCTTCACCATCTATGATGTCCTTACTACAGTCCTACACCATCTATGATGTCCTTAGTGCAGTCCTACACCATCTATGATGTCCTTAGTACAGTCCTACACCATCTATGACATCCTTTGTACAGTCCTACACCATCTATGATGTCCTTACTACGGTCCTACACCATCTATGAGGTCCTTAGTACAGTCCTAAACCATCTATGACATCCTTAGTACAGTCCTACACCTTCTATGACATCCTTAGTACAGTCCTACACCAACTATGACGTCCTTAGTACAGTCCCACATCATCTATGACGTACTTAGTACAGTCCTACACCATCTATGATGTCCTGAGTACAGTCCTACACCATCTATGACGTCCTTAGTACAGTCCTACACCATCTATGATGTCCTTACTATAGTCCTACACCATCTATGACATCCTTAGTACAGTCTTACACCATCTATGACGTCCTTAGTACAGTCCTACAACATCTATGACGTCCTTAGTACAGTCCTACACCATCTATGACGTCCTTAGTACAGTCCTACACCATCTATGACGTCCTTAGTACAGTCCTACACCATCTATGATGTCCTTAGTACAGTCCTACACCATCTATGACGTCCTTAGTACAGTCCTACACCATCTATGACGTCCTTAGTACAGTCCTACACCATCTACGACGTCCTTAGTACAGTCCTACACCATCTATGATGTCCTTAGTACAGTCCTACACCATCTATGATGTCCTTAGTACAGTCCTACACCATCTATGATGTCCTTAGTACAGTCCTACACCATCTATGACGTCCTTAGTACAGTCCTACACCATCTATGATGTCCTTAGTAGTCCTACACCATCTATGACATCCTTTGTACAGTCCTACACCATCTATGATGATCTTAGTACAGTCCTACACCATCTATGACGTCCTTAGTACAGTCCTACACCATCTATGATGTCCTTACTACAGTCCTACACCATCTATGATGTCCTTAGTGCAGTCCTACACCATCTATGATGTCCTTAGTACAGTCCTACACCATCTATGACATCCTTTGTACAGTCCTACACCATCTATGACATCCTTAGTACAGTCCTACACCTTCTATGACATCCTTACTACAGTCCTACACCATCTATGAGGTCCTTAGTACAGTCCTAAACCATCTATGACATCCTTAGTACAGTCCTACACCTTCTATGACATCCTTAGTACAGTCCTACACCAACTATGACGTCCTTAGTACAGTCCCACATCATCTATGACGTACTTAGTACAGTCCTACACCATCTATGATGTCCTGAGTACAGTCCTACACCATCTATGACGTCCTAAGTACAGTACTACACCAACTCTGACATATTTAGTACAGTCCTACACCATCTATGACGTCCTTAGTACAGTCCTACACCATCTATGATGTCCTTACTACAGTCCTACACCATCTATGACGTCCTTAGTGCAGTCTTACACCATCTATGACGTCCTTAGTGCAGTCCTACACCATCTATGATGTCCTTAGTATAGTCCTACACCAACTATGACGTCCTTAGTACAGTCCTACACCATCTATGATGTCCTTAGTACAGTCCTACACCATCTACGACGTCCTTAGTACAGTCCTACACCATCTATGATGTCCTTACTACAGTCCTACACCGTCTATGACGTCCTTAGTACAGTCCTACACCATCTATGACGTCCTTAGTACAGTCATACACCATCTATGACCTCCTTAGTACAGTCCTACACCATCTATGACGTCCTTAGTGTAGTCATACACCATCTATGACGTCCTTAGTACAGTCCTACACCATCTATGACGTCCTTAGTACAGTCCTACACCATCTATGACGTCCTTAGTACAGTCCTACACCATCTATGACGTCCTTAGTACAGTCATACACCATCTATGACCTCCTTAGTACAGTCCTACACCATCTATGACGTCCTTAGTACAGTCTTACACCATCTATGATGTCCTTAGTACAGTCCTACACCATCTATGACATCCTTTGTACAGTCCTACACCATCTATGATGTCCTTAGTATAGTCCTACACCATCTATGACGTCCTTAGTACAGTCCTACACCATCTATGATGTCCTTAGTACAGTCCCTACACCGTCTATGACGTCCTTAGTATAGTCCTACACCATCTATGACGTCCTTAGTATAGTCCTACACCATCTATGACGTCCTTAGTACAGTCCTACACCATCTATGACGTCCTTAGTACAGTCCTACACCATCTATGACGTCCTTAGTATAGTCCTACACCATCTATGACGTCCTTAGTACAGTCCTACACCATCTATGACGTCCTTAGTATAGTCCTACACCATCTATGATGTCCTTAGTATAGTCCTACACCATCTATGACGTCCTTAGTACAGTCCTACACCATCTATGACGTCCTTAGTACAGTCCTACACCATCTATGACATCCTTAGTACAGTCCCTACACCATCTATGATGTCCTTAGTACAGTCCTACACCATCTATGATGTCCTTAGTACAGTCCTACACCATCTATGATGTCCTTAATACAGTCCTACACCATCTATGACGTCCTTAGTACAGTCCCTACACCGTCTATGACGTCCTTAGTACAGTCCCTACACCATCTATGATGTCCTTAGTACAGTCCAACACCATCTATGACGTCCTTAGTACAGTCCTACACCATCTTCGACGTCCTTAGTACAGTCCTACACCATCTATGACATCCTTAGTACAGTCCTACACCATCTATGACGTCCTTAGTACAGTCCTACACCATCTATGACGTCCTTAGTATAGTCCTACACCATCTATGACGTCCTTAGTACAGTCCTACACCATCTATGATGTCCTTAGTATAGTCCTACACCATCTATGACGTCCTAAGTACAGTCCTACACCATCTATGACGTCCTTAGTATAGTCCTACACCATCTTCGACGTCCTTAGTACAGTCCTACACCATCTATGATGTCCTTAGTATAGTCCTACACCATCTATGACGTCCTTAGTACAGTCCTACACCATCTATGATGTCCTGAGTATAGTCCTACACCATCTATGACGTCCTTAGTACAGTCCTACACCATCTATGACGTCCTTAGTACAGTCCTACACCATCTATGACGTCCTTAGTACAGTCCTACACCAACTATGATGTCCTTAGTACAGTCCTACACCATCTATGACATCCTTAGTACAGTCCTACACCTTCTATGACGTCCTTAGTACAGTCCTACACCATCTATGACATCCTTAGTACAGTCCTACACCATCTATGACGTCCTTAGTACAGTGCTACACCATCTATGACGTCCTTAGTACAGTCCTACACCAACTATGATGTCCTTAGTACAGTCCTACACCATCTATGACATCCTTAGTACAGTCCTACACCTTCTATGACGTCCTTAGTACAGTCCTACACCATCTATGACATCCTTAGTATAGTCCTACACCATCTATGATGTCCTTAGTACAGTCTTACACCATCTATGACTTCCTTAGTATAGTACTACACCAACTATGACGTCCTTAGTACAGTCCTACACCATCTATGACGTCCTTAGTATAGTACTACACCATCTATGAGGTCCTTAGTATAGTACTACACCATCTATGAGGTCCTTAGTACAGTCCTACACCATCTATGACGTCCTTAGTACAGTCCTACAACATCTATGACGTCCTTAGTACAGTCCTACACCATCTATGACGTCCTTAGTACAGTCCTACACCATCTATGACGTCCTTAGTACAGTCCTACACCATCTATGATGTCCTTAGTACAGTCCTACACCATCTATGACGTCCTTAGTACAGTCCTACACCATCTATGATGTCCTTACTACAGTCCTACACCATCTATGACCTCCTTAGTACAGTCCTACACCATCTATGATGTCCTTAGTATAGTCCTACACCATCTATGATGTCCTAAGTACAATCCTACACCATCTAAGACGTCCTTAGTACAGTCCAACACCATCTATGATGTCCTTAGTACAGTCCTACACCATCTATGATGTCCTTAGTACAGTCCCTACACCATCTATGATGTCCTTAGTACAGTCCTACACCATCTATGACGTCCTTAGTGCAGTCCTACACCATCTATGATGTCCTTAGTGTAGTCCTACACCATCTATGATGTCCTTAGTACAGTCCTACACCATCTATGATGTCCTAAGTACAATCCTACACCATCTATGACGTCCTTAGTACAGTCCAACACCATCTATGATGTCCTTAGTACAGTCCTACACCATCTATGACGTCCTTACTACAGTCCTACACCATCTATGATGTCCTTACTACAGTCCTACACCATCTATGACGTCCTTAGTGCAGTCCTACACCATCTATGACGCCCTTAGTACAGTCCTACACCATCTATGATGTCCTTAGTACAGTCCCACACCATCTATGATGTCCTTAGTACAGTCCTACACCATCTATGACGTCCTTAGTACAGTCCTACACCATCTATGACGTCCTTAGTACAGTCCTACATGTCTTTAGTGTAGTCCTACACCATCTATGACATCCTTAGTACAGTCCTACACCATCTATGACGTCCTCAGTACAGTCCTACACCATCTATGACGTCCTTACTACAGTCCTACACCATCTATGATGTCCTTACTACAGTCCTACACCATCTATGACATCCTTAGTGTAGTCCTACACCATCTATGACATCCTTAGTGCAGTCCTACACCATCTATGATGTCCTTAGTACAGTCCTACACCATCTATGATGTCCTTAGTACAGTCCTACACCATCTATGACGTCCTTAGTACAGTCCTACACCATCTATGACATCCTTAGTACAGTCCTACACCATCTATGATGTCCTGAGTATAGTCCTACACCATCTATGACATCCTTAGTGCAGTCCTACACCATCTATGATGTCCTTAGTACAGTCCTACACCATCTATGATGTCCTTAGTACAGTCCTACACCATCTATGACGTCCTTAGTACAGTCCTACACCATCTATGATGTCCTTAGTACAGTCCTACACCATCTATGACGTCCTTAGTACAGTCCCTACACCATCTATGATGTCCTTAGTACAGTCCTACACCATCTATGACGTCCTTAGTGCAGTCCTACACCATCTATGATGTCCTTACTACAGTCCTACACCATCTATGACGTCCTTAGTACAGTACTACACCATCTATGATGTCCTTAGTACAGTCCTACACCATCTATGACGTCCATAGTACAGTCCTACACCATCTATGACATCCTTAGTACAGTCCTACACCATCTATGATGTCCTTAGTACAGTCCTACACCATCTATGAGGTCCTTAGTGCCGTCCTACACCATCTATGATGTCCTTAGTGCTGTCCTACACCATCTATGACGTCCTTAGTACAGTCCTACACCATCTATGACGTCCTTAGTGCAGTCCTACACCATCTATGACGTCCTTAGTACAGTCCTACACCATCTATGACGTCCTTAGTACAGTCCTACACCATCTATGACGTCCTCAGTACAGTCCTACACCATCTATGACGTCCTTACTACAGTCCTACACCATCTATGACGTCCTCAGTACAGTCGTACACCATCTATGACGTCCTTACTACAGTCCTACACCATCTATGACGTCCTCAGTACAGTCCTACACCATCTATGACGTCCTTACTACAGTCGTACACCATCTATGACGTCCTCAGTACAGTCCTACACCATCTATGACGTCCTTACTACAGTCCTACACCATCTATGACGTCCTTAGTACAGTCCTACACCATCTATGACGTCCTTAGTGCAGTCCTACACCATCTATGATGTCCTTAGTGCAGTCCTACACCATCTATGACTTCCTTAGTACAGTCCTACACCATCTATGATGTCCTTAGTACAGTCCTACACCATCTATGATGTCCTTAGTACAGTCCTACACCATCTATGATGATCCTAGTACAGTCCTACACCATCTATGACGTCCTTAGTACAGTCCTACACCATCTATGACGTCCTTAGTACAGTCCTACACCATCTTCGACGTCCTTAGTACAGTCCTACACCATCTATGATGTCCTTAGTACAGTCCTACACCATCTATGACGTCCTTAGTACAGTCCTACACCATCTATGATGATCCTAGTACAGTCCTACACCATCTATGACGTCCTTAGTACAGTCCTACACCATCTATGACGTCCTTAGTACAGTCCTACACCATCTATGATGTCCTTAGTACAGTCCTACACCATCTATGATGTCCTTAGTACAGTCCTACACCATCTATGACATCCTTAGTACAGTCCTACACCATCTATGACATCCTTAGTGCAGTCCTACACCATCTATGACATCCTTAGTACAGTCCTACACCATCTATGATGTCCTGAGTATAGTCCTGCACCATCTATGACATCCTTAGTACAGTCCCTACACCATCTATGATGTCCTTAGTACAGTCCTACACCATCTATGACATCCTTAGAACAGTCCTACACCATCTATGACGTCCTTAGTGCAGTCCTACACCATCTATGACATCCTTAGTACAGTCCTACACCATCTACGACGTCCTTAGTACAGTCCTACACCATCTATGACGTCCTTAGTGCAGTCCTACACCATCTATGACATCCTTAGTACAGTCCTACACCATCTATGACGTCCTTAGTATAGTCCTACACCATCTATGATGTCCTTAGTACAGTCCTACACCATCTATGATGTCCTTAGTACAGTCCTAAACCATCTATGACGTCCTTAGTACAGTCCTACACCATCTATGACGTCCTTAGTACAGTCCTACACCATCTATGATGTCCTTAGTACAGTCCTACACCATCTATGATGTCCTTAGTACAGTCCTACACCATCTATGACGTCCTTAGTACAGTCCTACACCATCTATGACATCCTTAGTATAGTCCTACACCATCTATGACGTCCTTAATACAGTCCTACACCATCTATGATGTCCTTAGTATAGTCCTACACCATCTATGATGTCCTTAGTACAGTCCTACACCATCTATGATGTCCTTAGTACAGTCCTACACCATCTATGACGTCCTTAATACAGTCCTACACCATCTATGATGTCCTCAGTGCAGTCCTGCACCATCTATGATGTCCTTAGTACAGTCCTACACCATCTATGACGTCCTTAGTACAGTCCTACACCATCTATGATGTCCTTAGTACAGTCCTACACCATCTATGACGTCCTTAGTGCAGTCCTACACCATCTATGACATCCTTTGTACAGTCCTACACCATCTATGATGATCTTAGTACAGTCCTACACCATCTATGATGTCCTTAGTACAGTCCTACACCATCTATGACGTCCTTAATACAGTCCTACACCATCTATGATGTCCTCAGTGCAGTCCTACACCATCTATGACGTCCTTAGTACAGTCCCTACACCATCTATGATGTCCTCAGTGCAGTCCTGCACCATCTATGATGTCCTCAGTACAGTCCTACACCATCTATGACGTCCTTAGTACAGTCCTACACCATCTATGACATCCTTAGTACAGTCCTACACCATCTATGATGTCCTTAGTACAGTCCTACACCATCTATGATGTCCTTAGTACAGTCCTACACCATCTATGACGTCCTTAGTACAGTCCTACACCATCTATGACGTCCTTAGTACAGTCCTACACCATCTATGATGTCCTTAGTACAGTCCTAAGATACCCTCAGTGCATTCCTACTCCATCTATTGCATTTTCATTCTGTCACTGCACCGTGAGACTTACTCAGTACATCCCTGCTCTATGCAACATACCCTCGGTTGTCTGCATGATTGTTTGTTTCTCTGAACAAATCACCTCACTGACATTGTGCAAGCACATACTCAAATAATTTTATTGCAATAAGGTAGCAGCATTTCAAATGTAAACACCAATGCTGGCACGGCAGTCAATGACCCACAGGAATTACCGAACAAAATCTTTAGGAGTATTTGCTATGTCAATATAATTAGGAATACTTATGATCAACAACCAATGAGCTGCTGCCGTGCCTGCTGGCCAGCAGTTCATTGAGGCATCATGATGACCCTCTGCCCTCTGCTTGGATCTAGGTCTGCATTCATGCATCATGACGACCAATAGGCATGATGCATTATTGCATTGTCAGCCCTTGTGTGGGGTTAAGGTGGAAGATGGCCAGACTCATCCTGTTCTTCTTTATACGTTTGTTTTCTGTACACAGAATTCTGTAGGTAATCTTATAGCAATAGGAGTTTAGAAACACAAACTTGTAATCCACTGGTATCTGCAACACAAGATTTTAAGTTTTGTATCATTCTGTTTGCTGATACAGGTGAGGATATTCCCATGGGCCTCATTCCTGTACCAGACATAGCCTCATCACCCCTTACCACAGCAGAGGTTCACCAACACGATGAATCCACTGAAGGTAGCCTAATCACTCATCCTTTATTGCCAGAAGAGTAAATTTCACAATTAATTATGCACATCCCATGTACAGAACAGAGACCTCTATGTATCATTGAGCTATGATGTATACATATAACACTGATACCACGTTTTCTTGGTATTTATGCCAGATGAAGAGCATCAATTGATACCCAGTTGTTATGTGTACCATAAAAAAACCTAGTGATATGATGTTGCTTAGTGACATGACATACCGTAGGCTAAAGCAATTCATGATTCAGATTTCATAACCAGCGATCCGGTAATGCATTTTTTTAAAACATAAAATATAATATAAATACAGGATTCCCACATGATTAATCTGTGTACCACACTCCTAGGACTCATGTAACACTATACATGTACTCATCACAACAAATCAAGAATGGGCTTTCTCAACAATCACGTCAAAAATAAGGCAGCATTATAGCTATTTCACAGCTAGAATTATGTTCCTTATGTGTGACCTCATACTATTCAACTATTGTATGTGCTTTGTGTAACATAAAACCATCATCTGATGTTTTCTGTTGCAGATGACATAGAGGGGTAAGTAGATTTCACTCATACTAGAGGAAAGTCATAGAGCTGTGATATCTAGAAATAACAGAGAAACTAAAATGAATTAGAAATAGAATAACTATAACTGTATTGTCACTTTCTAGTACTGAGTGTTGAGAAGTCTGTCTTGTATAAGTGCCCAGGGTATGCAGGTCAGGAAATATACCTTAAAGAACTAAGACTAGATATTGAATGAGAGCCTATCTTGTATAAGTGTCCAGGGTATGCAGGTCAGGAAATATACCTTAAGAACTAAAAACTAGACATTGAATGAGCGCCTATCTTGTATAAGTGCACAGGGTATGCAGGTCAGGAAATATACATTAAAGAACTAAAAACTAGACATTGAATGAGAGCCTATCTTGTATAAGTGCCCAGGGTATGCAGGTCAGGAAATATACATTAAAAACTAAAAACTAGATATTGAATGAGCGCCTATCTTGTATAAGTGCACAGGGTATGCAGGTCAGGAAATATACATTAAAAACTAAAAACTAGATATTGAATGAGAGCCAGTCTTGTATAAGTGCCCAGGGTATGCAGGTCAGGAAATATACATTAAAGAGCTAAAAACTAGACATTGAATGAGAGCCTAACTTGTATAAGTGCCCAGGGTATGCAGGTCAGGAAATATACATTAAAGAACTAAAAACTAGACATTGAATGAGAGCCAGTCTTGTACAAGTGTCCAGGGTATGCAGGTCAGGAAATATACCTTAAAGAACTAAAAACTAGATATTGAATGAGCGGCAGTCTTGTACAAGTGCCAGGATAATATGTCCTTTAAATCTGAAATCGCTGAGATGGTTACTCAAGACAATAACAGTACATTAGAGTGTTGTCCTTTACCTATAAGCACAATTTCTGGCCTAAGTGACTCCGCAATAAAGAGTAAATAAATAATCTTGTACTATGAGCCACATACTGGCCCCAGAGCCGACTCCTAGCGAGAGTCCACTCTGGCATTCAGGTCACGCGCTTGGAACTACTTTCTGGTGCTCTTCAACGTAGGTTTAGCGTTAAGCCCTGAATGATGTTGGAGAGTGCAGGAACTATGTCGAAATGGTGGCTGCCGGTTGATAAATATTGTCTGCTGCTCTGGAAAAACTTAGTTTTCTATGTGATCAAGTCACCGTTATGGCTCCAAATGTACACACTGAGCAATTCCTGAGTGTCCTAAATATTGGGACTACATTCTGGGCTATGCATGGAGAGAGTACGCCGAATCACTCGCATGTATAATACCCCCAAGTGAAATGGCCTGAACGTCAGGGGGGACTTTGACAGAAAGTCACGCCTGATGTCAGGTTGCTATGAGCCATACTTATAACAGTCAAATGTTTTCATTTTTACAGATGTCTTGCTAATCCCGGATATGACACAGCTGAAGGTAAGGCTGTATACAGAATTTAGTCCTTCATATTAAATGCTTCTTTTTTCTCCATCCATGGTGGTTCGATCTTCGATTAACTAACCTTTAACTCTATGTGTCAGCCACAGCTTATAGATACTTAACGACTCCTTGTACAGCTTATAGCACCTGCAGCAACTCAAGGTGCAGCTGATATGTTGAGTTTTACTTATTAAAACTGTAGTTAGGAATGAGGACCAATTTTGAAATATACAACCATCATTTGATATTTTCTTTTACAGACGGTGGTAATGTAGAAGAGTAAGTACTTATAACAAAGAGATCATAGAGCAACTAAAATGAATTAGGAAAAGAATAACATTTACTGTATTATTACATCAGGTGTTGAGTCTTGTATAAGTGCTTTTGGTATGGAGAAATGAAATGTACCTTAGAAACTATAATTTATACCGGTCTGTATGAGTGCCCGGGTTATGCAATTCAGGAAATGTACATTAAGAATAAATACAAGTCATTTCAGACCCAAAGTCATTTCAGACCCAAGTCATTTCAGACCCATAGTCATTTCAGACCCATAGTCATTTCAGACCCATAGTCATTTCAGACCCAAGTCAGTTCAGACCCAAGTCATTTCAGACCCATGGTCATTTCAGACCCAGGTCATTTCAGACCCATAGACTCAATTAGAGCCTACATAATGCACGAATAGAGTCCGCATGAAACACTAGTCAGGGGCGGATCCAGAAGGGGTGGTCCAGGAGTAGCCTCACCACACTTTTAATTGGAGCCAATCCAGTGACCAGCCAATGAATGTATGTCACACCACATGCAGCAATGGGCGGCCACTGGCTGCCCATTGGCAGTCGGCTGCCCATCGGCAGTGATAGTGGAATTATATGATTTGGGATGAATAGTGAACGAGATAATCAAACTCCAAGATCTAATAGAACTAGAAACAATTGAAGGGCTAAGGATACAGCCCCTATGCCATAGAACTAACAATAGTATCTGTGCTCCCTCCACCCCTGGTGTAAACTTGGAATGTGAGAGAGGGGCAGCAGGCACCGCTGGAGTAGGCCAGGGGGAGGGGTTGTGATGTAAGACATGTCATATGGGTCGGAAATGGACATGGGTCTGAAATGACTTGGGTCTGAAATGACTTGGGTCTGAAATGACCATGGGTCTGAAATGACCGAGTCTGAAATGACTTTGGGTCTGAAACGACCTGTTACCTTAAGAACTAAAGATAAGACCTTGAATAAGTGCCGGTCTTGTATGAGTGCCCAGGTTATGCAATTCAGGAAATATACATTAAGAACTAAAGATTAGACTTTGAATAAGTGTCTGTCTTGTATAAGTGCTAGGGGTATGGGAGTAATGAAATATAGTGGTGGTAAGACTGAGTAGTCGGAGCAGAGTTGCAACCATCCTAGATGGGGCAGACTAAACCTCGGGTCATTGAGGTCCAAGCTCGGGCCAGAGCCTCCACCAGTGACTCTGTTGAGGACTACAGTGTCAGTGTCAGAGCCGGTTAACTTGTATCTAAGTTGTGTGTGTTGCAGTATCAGTTGAGTTTGGGTTCCAGTTGCTAGGCAACATATGGGTGCAGTTTAAGCAGTAATCTCCAAGACGGACTTAGATGGCGTTGCTAGAGGTGCTAGACAATAAACAGTATTTAATATAAGTTGCCAAGTTGTGTCGACAGACGAGTTGAAATTTGCTACAATATACCTTAGGAACCAAAAAGTACACCTTGAACAAGTATCTGTCTTGTAAAAGGGAAAGGCGAAATGACCTTTCCAAATCTATAAGTGCTGGGGTGGTTTATCAAGACAATACGGTACATCAGAATACTGTCCTTCACCTTTCAGCACAACTTCTATTATAAGTCACTGGAAGGTTCTGCAATTAAGGGTCATTAAATTTATATACTCATACTAAGGGTAATGGTTATAAGTGTCTAATGTATTTAATTATTACAGATGTCTCGCTAATCCTGAGTATGTTCCAAATCGGGACACAGTCCAAGGTGAGGCTCTATGCAGAATTCAGTCCTTCATAAAGCATCTTTTTCCCCATTCATGGTTACTAAATGTTTGTTTAAATAACCTTAAATGACCGCTATCAACGACAGTGTTTATCTTTACACATATAAAGCAACATAACTAATACAGGATTGTCATATTGATGATTTTGTACCTTACTCTTAGAACTAATGTAACACTATATGTTCCTTATAACAAATTAAGAATGGGGTTCTTGATGATCCATTCTCCAAACAGAAGACTGCCCACAGTATAGCTGCTTATGGTACTTTATGTTAAAGGTAGGATAAAAACCTTTATGGGGTTCCTACAGGCTATAAACCCCCGGTGCATTAAGACTGTAGGAACACCGGCCATATATCCGTTTAGGTCAGAACACAGAAAATATTGGTCGATAAGAAGTGGTCGCAATTTTCTGATATGGAATAAGCCACAATTCTGGTCGCCAAAACTGGTCGCTAGTATCAGCGACCTCAACTAAGTTCATGCCGGAACACCATAAAAGTTTCTATCCAACTTGATAACATAATACTCTTATTGCCCAGTGTTCTACAGTATATAGACAACCTCAAATCGTTCCTTCTGATTGGTCAGTTCAATCTATCATGTTCTAAAATTAGTACATCCGATAAATGGGACTCAAACAGCATTCATCTTCAAATTGTCCAAGGGTGTTTGTATGACCTGATACTGTTAAACTCTTATATGTGGTTTTTGTAATATTCAACCATCATCTCATGTTTTCTCTTGCAGATGGTGCAAGTGTGGAAAGGTACGTAGATTAAATGTTCATGATAAACGGGAGTCATAGATGTGTGATATTTGGAAATACCTGATCAACCAAAATGTGTCTTGATAAAATGCCAGTCTTTCATAAATGCCAGGAGAATGCAGGTTAGGGAATACACCTTTAGAACTAAAACTTGACTGAGTATAAACACTAGTCTTGTATAAGGGTGGGGGTAATGACTAATCTAAATCTGATAAAGGGGAGTCATAGATGTGTGATATTTAGAAATAACCGATCTACCAAAATGTATTTTGATAAAGTGCCAGTCTTGTATAAATGCCCAGGGTATGCAGGTTAGAGAATACACCTTTGGAACTAAAACTTGACCGATTATAAACACTAGTCTTGTTTAAGGGTGGGGGTAATGACTAATCTAAATCTGAAGTCGCTGTGGTGGTTACTAAAGAACATTGTCCTTTACTTTTTAGCACAATGTCCATCCTAAGTGACTGGAATGCTCTGCAATAAAGGGTAAATGAATAAATAATCTTATACTCCAGGCCAAGGTTATCACAATCAACTGTATTCCATTATTACAGATTTCTCGATAATCCCGAATATGCGCCCCGAGGGGATCTCCATTCGGAACAATTGGAAGGTAAGACTGTATGCAGAATTCTACTTATTTCTTCATAATGATTACTTTTCTCCATCAATGGTTATTATTTCATTGATGAACAACCTAAAACCCTCCATATGCACCACATAGACCATTTCAGGCCTGTTGTGCAGCTTTTGGCACCCCCAGGAACTCACGATGTGGTTTTAGAGTAGGGACTAGTAAGGAATGAGGACCATTTTTATATGACTTTAAGGATAGAAACTTTATGGTGTTCTTACAGGCTATAGACACCTGATGCATTAGGGGGTCTATAGCCTGTAGGAACACCAAAAAAGTATCTATCCATCTTAGAACATAATACTCTTATTGCCCAGTGTTCTTAAGATTATAGACAACCTCAAATCATTCCTTCTGATTGGTCAGTTCGATCTATCATGTTCTAAGGTTGGTATATCCTATAAATGGGACTCAAACAACAATCGTCTTTCAGTTGTCCCAGAGTGTTTATAAAACCTGATACTGTTGAACTGTCATTAATAATGCTTTTGGTAATATTCAACCATCATCTGATGTTTTCTTTTGCAGATGGTGGAAGTATGGAAAGGTACGTAGATTAAATGTTCATGATAAAGAAAATTCATAGTTGTGTGATATTTGGAAATAACTGATCAACCAAAATGTGTTTTGATGAAAAGCCACCAGTCTTTCATAAATGCCAGGAGAATGCAGGTCAGGGAATATACTTTTAGAACTAAAACTTGACTGACTATAAACACCAGTCTTGTAAAAGGGTGGGAATAATGGCTAATCTAAATCTGAAGTCGCTGTGGTGGTTACTAAAGAACATTGTCCTTTACTTTTTAGCACAATTTCTCTCCTAAGTGACTGGAATACTCTGCAATAAAGGGTAAATAAATAAATAATCTCATACTCCAGGCCAAGGTTATAACAATCAATTGTATTCCATTATTACAGATTTCTCGATAATCCCGAATATGCGCCCCAAGGGGAACTCCATTCGGAACAATTGGAAGGTAAGACTGTATGCAGAATTCTACTTATTTCTTCATAATGATTACTTTTCTCCATCAGTGGTTATTAATTCATTGATGAACAACCTAAAACCCTCCATATGCACCACATAGACCATTTCAGGCCTGTTGTGCAGCTTTTGGCACCCCCAGGAACTTACAGTGTGGTTTTAGAGTAGGGACTAGTAAGGAACGAGGACCATTTTTAGATGACTTTCTCCCAGTGGCTTTTTTTATAGCTTTCAGTGCATTCTCTCTGATAGCCCTAACTGTATACTTTGGGATATGCCTCATGTTAATGTAAATGATACGCAGTAGTTATGTGTACCACAAACTTACAATATCCTTTACACATATAAAGCAACATGTAATAATTGTACGTAACGAAAATAGGATTGTTACCTGAAGGGACTGTGTACTGCACTCCTAAAAATAATGGACCACAATTTCGTCTTTATAACAAATTTAAAATGAGTTTTCTCGATAACCACATAAAAAATCAGGCAGTATTACAGCTTTTTACAGGTAGTTCATGTTTACTTCTTTATGTATTTCCCGATACTGTAATGTTAAACCATCATCTGATGTTTTCTCTTGCAGATGGTGGCCATGTACAAGTGTAAGTAGATTGTACTCATTATAAACGGAAGTTAGAACTGTGTGATATTCACCAAAATGGGTTTTGAAAAAGTGCCAGTCTTTCATGAATGCCCAGGGTATGCAGGTCAGGAAATATACCTTGAGAACTAAAGACTAGACCTAGAATAAGCACCAGTCTTGTACAAGGGTGGGGGTAATGGCTAATCTAAATCTGAAAGTGCTGGGGTGGTTATCCGAGACAATGGTGAATCAGAATCCTGTCCTTTACATTTCAACATAATGTCGATCCTAAGTGACTGGAAGGTTCTGCAATAAAGGGTCAATAGATAAATAATCTTATACTCCAGGCCATGGTTGTAACAGTTAAATGTATTCCATTATTACAGATTTCTCACTAATCCTGAGTATGCGCCACAACTGGGACTACAACATGAACGATCGGAGGGTAAGGCTATATACAGAATTTGTATTCAGTCCTTCATACTGCTTTTTCCCCATCAAGGGTTGCTAAATTGTTGATTAACTAACCTCAATCTTTGTGTATAAGCCACGGCTTATGGGCGAAAATCTTAGACCCCTTGTGCAGCTTATAGCACCTCCAGGAATTTGTAGAGTTTTACCTATAGGACCATTTTAATATGAATTCCCCCCAGTGGCATATTTTTCATAGCTGCTGATTAAATTTCATCTATCTGATAGCCCTGACTGTATTCTATGGGATATGCCTCATGTTTCTATAAATGATATGCAGTAGTTATGTGTACCACAAACGTACAATGGCCTTTATCAACAACAGTGTTTATCTTTACACATATATAAAGCAATATGTATTAATTGTACGTAATGAAAAATAGGATTGTTACCTGAGGGGACTGTGTACCAAACTGTTAGAACTAATGTAACACTATATGTTCCTCATAACAAATTAAGAATGTTTTTTCTTGATGATCCATTCTCCAAACAGAAGAAGGCCTACATTATAGCTGTTTATGGTATTTTATGTTAAGTATAGGATAGAAACTTTATGGTGTTCTTACAGGCTATAGACACCTGATGCATTAGGGGGTCTATAGCCTGTAGGAACACCAAAAAAGTATCTATCCATCTTAGAACATAATACTCTTATTGCCCAGTGTTCTTAAGATTATAGACAACCTCAAATCATTCCTTCTGATTGGTCAGTTCGATCTATCATGTTCTAAGGTTGGTATATCCTATAAATGGGACTCAAACAACAATCGTCTTTCAGTTGTCCCAGAGTGTTTATAAAACCTGATACCTTTGAACTGTCATAAATAATGCTTTTGGTAATATTCAACCATCATCTGATGTTTTCTCTTGCAGATGGTGCAAGTGTGGAAAGGTACGTAGATTAAATGTTCATGATAAAGGGAAGTCATAGATGTGTGTAATTTGGAAATAACTGATCAACCAAAATGTGTTTTGATGAAATGCCAGTCTTTCATAAATGCCAGGAGAATGCAGGTCAGGGAATATACCTTTAGAACTAAAACCTGACCGAGTATAAACACCAGTCTTGTACAAGGGTGGGAGTAATGGCTAATCTAAATTGAAGTCGCTGTGGTGGTTACTAAAGAACATTGTCCTTTACGTTTTAGCACAATGTCCATCCTAAGTGACTGGAATGCTCTGCAATAAAGGGTAAATGAATAAATAATCTTATACTCCAGGCCAAGGTTATCACAATCAACTGTATTCCATTATTACAGATTTCTCGATAATCCCGAATATGCGCCCCAAGGGGAACTCCATTCAGAACAATTGGAAGGTAAGACTGTATGCAGAATTCTACTTATTTCTTCATAATGATTCCTTTTCTCCATCAATGGTTATTAATTCATTGATGAACAACCTAAAACCCTCCATATGCACCACATAGACCATTTCAGACCTATTGTGCAGCTTTTGGCACCCCCAGGAACTCACGATGTGGTTTTACTAGTAGGGACTAGTAAGGAATGAGGACCATTTTTAGATGACTTTCTCCCAGTGGCTTTTTTTTATAGCTTTCAGTGCATTCTCTGTGATAGCCCTAACTGTATACTTTGGGATATGCCTCATGTTAATGTAAATAATACGCAGTAGTTATGTGTACCACAAACTTACAATATCCTTTACACATATAAAGCAACATGAAATAATTGTACGTAACGAAAATAGGATTGTTACCTGAAGGGACTGTGTACTGCACTCCTAGAAATAATGGACAACAATTAAGTCTTGATAACAAATTTAAAATGAGTTTTCTCGATAACCACATAAAAGATCGGGCAGTATTACAATTTTTTACAGGTAGTTCATGTTTACTTCTTTATGTATTACCTGATACTGTAATGTTAAACCCTCATCTGATGTTTTCTCTTGCAGATGGTGGCCATGTACAAGTGTAAGTAGATTGTACTCATTATAAACGGAAGTTAGAACTGTGTGATATTCACCAAAATGGGTTTTGAAAAAGTGCCAGTCTTTCATGAATGCCCAGGGTATGCAGGTCAGGAAATATACCTTGAGAACTAAAGACTAGACCTAGAATAAGAGCCAGTCTTGTACAAGGGTGGGGGTAATGGCTAATCTAAATCTGAAAGTGCTGGGGTGGTTATCCGAGACAATGGTGCATCAGAATCCTGTCCTTTACATTTCAGCATAATGTCGATCCTAAGTGACTGGGAGGTTCTGCAATAAAGGGTCAATAGATAAATGATCTTGTACTCCAGGCCATGGTTATAACAGTTAAATGTATTCCATTATTACAGACTTCTCACTAATCCTGAGTATGCGCCACAACTGGCACTACAACATCAACGATCGGAGGGTAAGGCTATATACAGAATTTCTATTCAGTTCTTTATACTGCTTTTTCACCATCAAGGTTCGTTAAAACTTTGATTAACTAACCTAAATCTCTGTGTATAAGCCACGGCTTATGGGCGAAATTCTTAGACCCCTTGTTGAGCTTATAACACCTCCAGGAACTCAGCGTATGGGTTATATATAGAGCTTTACTTATATAGACTGTAGTAAGGAACGAGGACCATTTCAAACCTCTAGTGCGGCTTATGGTAAAACCCTGAATTCAGGGTGCAGCTTATACGTGGATGCAGCTCATACATCGGGTCTTACAGTAGTGGTTTCACATCCTAATGGTATCTTTATTTCCTTCTCTTACAGATATATGGGATAGGTAAGTACCTTTGTAAGCTTCTCTTATTACCTTTTTCTGGAAATTCCAAACATAGAATTACAATGAATCAGTCAGAGAATAGGACCTGGTATATATAAAATATATATGCTTTATTGTATGTAGGCATGAAGACTTTCGTCTACAGTGATTTAGCCATGTATTCAGAATAGATACATTTGCACATCGCTTTTTAATATGAAATACAAGGTAACACACCTGACCTTTATCAATGCACAGCACAGAACTACAGACTCTCGAACAATCAGAAATTATCTCTGTAACCAATTGGTGCACTAGAAATGTCGTAACTATTGTTGAGTAGCAAGAAGATAGATAAAAAAAGAGAGTGCTTAAATCAAACCAAACATGAGAACAGACTTTATTACGATGCACATTGTACATTTGCAGATACCAAGCGGTTATCGATGAATTCGGCCAGCTAGAAGGTGCCCAGTACAAGTAGGACTGGATGCCATGGTATGTATAAAATATAATCACTCTTTATGAGTACCGTAATTGCTTGTTTAAGGCCACCCACGCTCATAAATTCCAACTACCTCTTACCCCGGTGGTAATACAGGACCTGCGCTCATTTGAGGTCTATTTAAAGAGAGGATTTCAGAAGGTTTTATCCCCTGCGCTAAAACATAACCTGTGCTTATTCGAGACCACTCTGCTTAAACATGCACTTATGCTATATCTGCAAACTCATGCTGTGAAAAGTTCTTTTCATTCCAGGATTGGCAAAACATTAATCGATAAAGATCCTATGGCCTCAGTTTCCTCCCCCTCAACATCACTCTCTTATACGCATGCTTGTTAGAATAGCGGTCAATAGAATTTTTATCGACCTGTATAAGATTCTAGAATAATTCACTGCTAGATTAAGACCCCTTCTATAGGTTACTGGGATTGTTTTGTGGTATTAACTCTCCTTTGTTTTCTTCCATTGCTACATACAGATATAAATGATCAAACCCATGCCTCCAGATGCTGCGTGCTATTCACTGCACCACAGCCCATGAACACGAAGCAGCGACACGTTGGGAAGTGGACCCCTACACTCCAACCAAGCACATATCTATACAACCGTAAAAAGTGTGCAAGTGTTCATATATGGACCTCACTGCTTTTACCATTATCAATATACAGGGATAGACACAAACGCTGTGATTTATTATCAATATACAGGGATAGACACAAACATTGTGATTTATTATCAATATACAGGGATAGACACTAACGCTGTGATTTATTATCAATATACAGGGATAGACACTAACGCAGTGATTTATTATCAATATACAGGGATAGACACTAACACCCTAATTTATTATCAATATACAGGGATAGACATTAACACTGTGATTTATTATCTATATACAGGGATAGACACAAACCCCGTGATTTATTATCAATATACAGGGATAGACACAAACGCTGTGATTTATTATCAATATACAGGGATAGACACAAACGTTATGATTTATTATCAATAAACAGAGATAGACACTAACGTCGTGATTTATTATCAATATACAGGGATAGACACTAACGTTATGATTTATTATCAATAAACAGAGATAGACACTAACACCGTAATTTATTATCAATATACAGGAATAGACACTAACGCCGTGATTTATTATCAATATACAGGGATAGACACAAACATTGTGATTTATTATCAATATACAGGGATAGACACTAACACAGTGATTTATTATCAATATACATGGATAGACACTAACGCTGTGATTTTAGGCTTGTTTATACTTTCTTTACCATTTCTCAAATCATGTAAAGGTACAAAGATGTGTTCCTGGGTGAGTTCTTGAGCAGACACGGTCAATGTGTAAAATAACATGACTGTATACATTAGAGCCTGCTTCTCTTTGGCAAAACACAGAAATGTTTTACCGTAGAACTTGGTAGATTGGTCGGTGCGTGGCATGGCTTGGTACTCACTATGTCTCAATTAGATCTGCCTGTCGTAGGTGCAGCTCTTTAGGCTGCCGTAATGGCCACAATGTTTATATCACTGTATCGTTCTGGTGCTTATAGAGCAGCAATTACCCGGCTCTTATAACAAACAGGTAGCTAAAGATCTAGCTATAGTGCTTCATGTCTCCCATACCCCCCGGCACTTATACAAAACCAGCACTTATTCAAAAGCTGGGGACACGACGGTACAGTATGCGGTATAAACAACATACCATAAATGCTGAATAAGCCCACTATGAATTTGCTATTCGATTTTAAATAGGACTTGCATGGCCCAATGGGCCCAGTGAACTTTAAGTTTTGCACACAGTGGTAGAGATATGGGTGATTACTGTGAACTGCCCCACCTTTGGGGCTCAGGGGGTGAACATGACAAACTCAGCATTACATTTTAAGACTTTATTTTATTGATAGCCCTATATCTTGGCTTTATGAAAAGGTTCATTCAAGTCATTAACTCCCAGGGGATCAGTTTTTATCACACGCAGCATAAAACAATGAAATCGATTCATCATGCGCATTAACGAAACATTAGTTTCAGGAGTACACCTTCAAAAAGTATGCTATCATTACCAAATGTCATGTCCTAACTATTACAATACCCTAGCAAGTGTATACCAAAATTTAGAACTGAGGCTTGAAAAGTTTTTTTAATTTTTTGCACATAATGTTAACTTTGATGTCAGTGGCTCAAAACTTGGACTACATGCATGTCAATCAATATAATACAACTTCAATACATGTTAGTCATGTAACAATCATCATTTACCATTCTTCTAGTATATGCTATCAAGGATCTGCCCTCAAAAATGACCCTCCGCAGAGGCGGGATTCATCACGCGCCTTAACACACACTATCACAAAGTAGATCATCTCATAGAGGCACTTAAACCTCTCATATCTTGATAAGATTAAACACAGAGCTACTAGACCCTTTGGACTTTTGAATAAAACCAATGACTGTACAATAGCCACCCATATGGGGTGTGACTTGGCGCTCGGAAAGTAAAATCTCAGAATTTTTCAACCTATTTTCCATCTCGACTCAACCCTGAGGTAAGAAAAATCTGTCATGGAATACCATACAAGGCTTTAATTACTAGCCAAATAGGTCTAATAATGGTTGAATTAACATTGGATTACCTCAGGTTACAATCACATTCACCACAAGCCTTTTACTTACACCATCTCAAATGCCCTCCGCGGAGGCAGGATTAATCACGCGCCTTAACACGCGCTATGACAAAGTAGATCACCTCATAGAGGCACTTAAACCTCTCATATCTTAATAAGATTAAACACAGAGCTACTAGACCATTTGGGCTTTTGAATAAAACCACTGACTGTACAATAGCCACCCATATGGGGTGTGACTTGGTGCTCGGAAAGTAAAATCTCAGAATTTTTCAACCTATTTTCCATCTCGACTCGGCCCTGAGGTAAAAAAAATCTGTCATGGAATACCATACAAGGCTTTAATTACTAGCCAAATAGGTCTATTAATGGTTTAATTAACATTAGATTACCTCAGGAATATTAAAAGTGATCACTGAGAAAATTTAAGATGGCAGCAGTTCGTTTAATCACGCGCCTTAAAGATCGCTAAATAAAAGTTCATGCCATTCTAGAGCTACATAAACTTCAAATATATCCGAATAATTTTACAGACACAGTGGAAGCAGAAAAACAAGTTATAGTGGGCAAAGTTAAACTGGTGATAACCAGGATCAATGACATCTAGCCAGTGCACTCCCTGCGGTACTTGAGAAGCTTCCGACCGCCAGTTGGATGGTGAGGAGATCAAGTTTGTACACAGCATTCTCGGTATTGCCATAACGACTTGGCTTGGGCAGAGTGACTCTGCCAAGAACGTTGAGGGGGTGGACCCTAGCTGGGATAATCTCCTTCCCCCACTTGAAGCTTCTCTTGTCCGACACCATGTAGCGCAGCATGTAGTGCACTTGGTAGAAGCCATTGTCCTTGCCTACCACCTTACCCATAAACCACTTGTCCTTTTAGCTGGTACTGGCCAGGCTGGCAGTGATAAGAATGTCACCTACATGGTACTCATCCTGCACCAGTACCAACTTCCCTACACTGTCCGTTGGTTGTACATCCTCCTGAGGGAGGGTCGAGGTCGGTGGATCCTGTCGTGCTCGCTTTGTTGTAGATACGGCGACGGCACGCTCCGCAGCACGCTTTCGTGCGGCACACGGGATGACGTTCTCCTTGTCAGCCGTGGCAGGAGTTGGCACCCGGTCACTTCGAGTGCGCTTACGTGCCACAACTGGTGAGCCGTCCCTGGTGGGCTTGCAGACAGTGCTGCGCACAACAGGATCATAATCAGGGTCACCGTCCGCCACAGCAGAGGCCCTGGCAGGCCGCGTTTTCATCTGAACCAGGGCTTGCTTTGGCAGGGGAGAAGTGCTGTCATCCGCGTTGTCCACCTCAGTAGGGACACTGGCAGGCCGCGTTTTCTTCTGCCGTGTTTGCTTTGGTGGGGGAGGCTTCTTGTTCTTGGTGAAACCCAGCTCATGCTCAATCCATCCAGAGCAGCCAGTCACGGACCTAAGGTCGACCCAGCAGCAGGGGTCAAAACAGGATTTGTCACGGACAGCGAGTGACCTTCCGTCCTGTTTGACCATGGCAGCATGGACACTCATGGTGCCCTCTACTGACTTGTCTGCTACCACTGAGCTGAGAGTGAGGCGGGCGGAGGTGACATCCTGCAGAGGGACATTGATGTAGTGAACGCGGCCTTCAAGTTTGTTACCTTCGGCCGCGAACTCCTCTGCATTATTGATGAAGGGATGTCCTTCCTTGTTGCGTTTAACGATGTTGTCAGCGTTGCACTTTGCAGCAGCACCAACGCCATCGCAGGGGCCCTTTCCATGGCCCGCCTTGAAGTAGGTCCATGTTGCCCGAAGTCCATCAAGTAATTCGGTGTGGCGTACGAGTATCAAGAACACTGAGATGTTTCGATACTGGCTGGAGGGTGAGTCAGAAGCATAATGGACCACCTTGACGTGTGGCAGGTTCTCCCTGATGAATGCTGCCAGGCAGCGGAGAAACGCCAAGATGGCGCCAGTGTCATGCTTCCGGTCGTTGGTGCACAGAGCCACAGAGTGGTGGTTTGTGGTGTCCTCATCACGGTAGTGGATGACTGCAGGGTGCAGGGTCACTGGCTCCTTTGCGTAATACATACTCTGTGGCGCATCAGGGTATGATACCATCCAGTATTCTGCAAAGTCCATCTGGATGGTAACTTCCAGCGACGACATACTCGCTCGCAGCTCACGTACGATGCGGTGTTGGTTGTGAGCACTGTCGACATGGACAGCCATGGTGAGGAACTCCAATCTGGTTTTCTTGATGAAGTCTGCCTTGGATGCAATCTCTGTACAAGGGCGGAGCTTCTTGATGGTAGTCTTCTTCTGAGTTCCATCCTTGCCTGTCGACACATACTCATAGTCCACATTCTTCCACACTTCATACTTGACAGTCTCAGGGGCCTTCTCCTGGAGAGTCCGTTCGAAATCCTCCCAGGTCATTGTCACGAACATCTCGTCTTTGAAAGAGAGACCGATGGCAGCAAGCCGGAGTGCAAAGTTCTGGTGCTTCTGGCAAAGGCACAGATCAGTGCTTTGGAGATCCACGGGGATGAACCAGGGAAGGTGGTTCTTCCGGATGCTATAGAAGAGTGACTGAGAGACCTGCAAGTGAGGAGGGTGTGTCGTCTCGTACCTCTTGTGGAGCACATGGATAAACTCCCTGAGGTACCTTTGCTGGTGCTTCACCTTCTTCCAGGTCTTAGTGTCTTTCTTACCAGGTCTCATTTCGGAGTTCTCCGGGTCAGACCAATGACTCCTTCACACTCTCTATCTTGGCCTCCTGGTTCACCACACGTGGAGATGGCTGGACTGAAGGGGTTTTGAGTAGTGACCGCCTGTCCATGCCAAGGGTCTTTGCCAAGCTGACCGCGATCCGCTGTTCTTTGATCACGTCGGGCGAAAGCACCTTGTTCATGATGGAGGTTTTGTCCTTGCGAGGAAGGTTGGCCAACCCTTCTAACACAGCCTTCACACTCCTGTCATGCGCCGTCAGCTGAGCTGGATTCACCGGGTCCTGTGCAGCCGCTGCAACGCGCTCCTCCGTGTGCGCTACAGCGGGTTCACCATCCGGTGCAGCCACTGCAACGCGCTCCTCCGTGTGCGCTACAGTGGGTTCAGCGCCGTCCTGTGTAACGCGCTCTTCCATGGGAGCTACAGCAGGGGGTGGCCCGTTTGACTGAGCACAGGTAAGCTGTGCCTGCAACTCCTCATTAAGTCTCTGTGCGTCAGCCAGGGCCATGGTAAGTAACCCGCGTTTGTAGTAGTGGCGGTTGGTCCTGGGTGTGTTGGTCTTCCTTGGCCGGTTCATCAGGTTTGTGGGAGTGGTCGGTGTCGGTGTGGTGGGTGGTGCTGGGGTCGTCATCGTTGAAGTCTGGCCAGGCTGTGCACACGGGCTGCAAACAAATGAACAATCATTAATATCATATTATTTAACATCTGCGTTTCATCACGCGCCTTAACATGCAATGTTAAAAGATATCTGCCATCATAGAGGGACTGGAATGAATACAAATGAACAATCATTAATATCATATTATTTAACATCTGCGTTTCATCACGCGCCTTAACATACAATATTAAAAGATATCTGCCATCATAGAGGGACTGGTCTGAAACTTTCATATCAATATCATGAATTCAGATTTATATCATTCAATTGCTTGGACACGATGCATAATTCTTAGCAGGAGCTAGGGAAGGTCAAACAATTCAACATGCAAGGAAATAATTTAAGGAAACATTCAACAAGCAACTATTCTTATTCATTCTAATATTAATTCTACTCATATAATTACATTTCATTTCTTCGTGTCTTTGCGAATAGTCGCTCTGTAAGTTAATAGCATCATTGAAAGTCATACATCTATACTTTTGTGCTATATCAGCAGCATCTTTGCATATGCATAATAAATTATAGCAAGTCTATAGCTATTTCTACTTTTTTGATTAAAACATTCTTTAGAGACAAGAATTCAATATTGCTTTAAAATTTACTTATCCCAATACTTACACAAGGTCAGACATGAGTGCCACATTGTCTGGGGGTGGTGGGGAAGCACCGTGTGGCCTTGCTGTCGCTGCGCCGCTTCTGTGGGGAAGGTGCAGGCAATGCAGCCTTTTGGACAGGTCGTGACCGCCCAGCCTCCTCTGTCTCCTCCTCCACCACTGTCGGTGCCGCTGCCTGGGGTGTCACCGCGCCTCCCTTCTCATTCGAGAGCAGGAGAGGGTTCTCTGGTGTATCCTACGTATATATAAGGACATACATGAATAATTGGAATATGGAGTTACTACTTTAATGTTTGTAATGATGCACCTTGCCTATAAGGCACAACTCATGACTTATAATTATTTTTGTAATGATGCATTAATGCAGTACTCACTCCCTTTTCCTCCAACTCAACCCGCTGGTAGGTCGGACGGAACCGAGCGAACAGCGCCACCTTCATGGCGCCGCTGCTCTGTGGACGGCCATACGATGTCCTCGAGGTCTTGCCCCGGCCCTTGCCCTTCGTGGAGGTTGCAGCTGCGGGTGTCTTGGGTCCAGGTGTCTTGGCTGCTGGCGTCTTAGCTGCTGGCGTCTTGGCTGCTGGCGTCTTGGGTGCAGGCTTCGGCTTGGGCGCAGGTGTCTTGGGCGCGGCACTGGTGCATGCCCCTTCCCATTTATCAATAGTGGAGAGGTTCAATTGACTTTTTGAACCCAAAAGGTTACCAAAAATTAAGTAAAATGGTTGGGATCCTACGGAGCCCCTAAAAGGACATACCAAAAGTATTTTTTCCCAGAAAAAATTATTCTTGCGGATACTGAACAATTCCTGCGGGTACTGAACAATTCTTGCGGGTACTGAACAATTCCTGCGGGTACTGAACAATTCTTGCGGGTACTGAACAATTCCTGTGGGTACTGAACAATTCTTGCGGACACTGAACAATTCCTGCGGATACTGTATAATTCAGCCCCTAATAGGACATATCAAAAATAATTATTTTTTCTAAAAAAAATTATTCTTGCGGGTACTGGGATATTCTTGTGGGTACTGGGATATTCTTGCGGGTACTGAACAATTCTTCCGGATACTGAAAAACACTTGTGGGTACTGAACAATTCTTGCGGACAGAGAAACAATTCTTGCGGGCACTGAACAATTCTTGCGGATACTTAACAATTCTTGCGGGTACAGAATTATTCTTGCAGACGCAGGAAAAATTCTTGAGGGTGCAGGGATATTCTTGCAAGTACAGGGATATTCTTGCAGGGTAATATGGAGCCCCTAATAGGACATACCAAAAATACAATTTCCACACAAAAAAATATTCTTGCGGATACTGAACAATTCTTGCAGATACTGAACAATTCTTGTGGATACTGAACTGTTCTTGTGTAATTCTTGCAAGATCACTAATATTCTTTGGATGATGATGATAAACTCTTCAAGCCCAAACATGAATGTTTCTGTACCTGCAAGAATCATTTCTGTACCTACAGGAATATTTTCTGTACCCGCATGAAAAAAAGTTGTTTTCGGATGTTCCTGTTTCCGCAGGAATGTTCCTATTTCCGCAAGAATGTTCCTGTTTCTGCAGGAATGTTCCTGTTTCCACAGGAATGCTCATGTACCTGCAGGAATATATTTTGCATGAAAAAAATCTTTTTATTATGTTCCTGTTTCCGCAGGAATGTTCCGTGTTCCGCAAGAATGTTTCTGTTTCCGCAAGAATGTTCCTGTTTCCGGAGGAATGTCCCTGTTTCCACAGGAATGTTCGTGTACCCACAGGAATATATTTTGCATGAAAAAAATATTTTTATTATGTTCCTGTTTCCGCAGGAATGTTCCAGTTTCCGCAGGAATGTTCCTGTTTCTGCAGGAATATATTTTGCATGAAAAAAAATCTTTTTAGTTTGTCCTATTAGAGGCTCCGTAGGTTCCCCACTTGGCAAAAAACTGAGACCTTTTAATGTTTGGAAAACATGTACAAAAATTGTTTACCAGCATTCAGCAATTTTTTGTTGTTGTACAATGTTAACAAACATTTTTAGAGTACATGACAAATGTTTGGTAAATTAAACAACCTGGAAAGAATATTGTTTGATTCATAAATAAAAAAAACAATGTTTTTCTGCTAAGTGGGCCTTGTTTTCTAAATCCTGGAACTGCCACTGATGTGCACAGTCAAAAAGCAATCCTGAAAAATATCAAGTGAAGGTCGAACTATGTTCATTAAAGGTTAATTGGACTAATATTTATTGAAAATGTTGCTTAAACATTGAAGTGTATCTGTAGACTTAAGTTAAGCCCGGGGAACTTGGCAAGGCCGGCAAAGGAGACCCCTAGAGAGAAAAATCCTGGAGTTTATAAATGACTCACTCAGAGGGGGGCAACCCCAAAATACCCTGTGGCCAGTTTTGTCACATCAAGGGTCCTGTTTCTACCATAAATGATGACTGCAAACCTGGGATCTTCAATTGGTTAAATTTAAGAAGAAAATGAGGTGCTCCTAAATGACTATTTCAATGGTATATTTAAATGACGTGGGTTGATTGTATCTGGTGTTAACAAGATAGCCCCCTCATTGGGGCATTACGACCTCCCAGTGGGAAAGCTTGCCAAATTCTCTGGTCTTGACTATAACATGGTTTAATTTAAAAAAAAAAGTTATATGGTGACAATTTTAATTCAAGCGGTTTAAAAAAAAGGTCATTTCAATGTTATCTCTCCATGTCAAAAAAGCGCCTGGAGGGCCCCGGGAGACCTAGTTCCTTGCGTCGATCCAGGACTAAAGCAGGCAGCCTAAAACTCCCAAATAACTACAAATCTGCGTAAAAAGGTGGGTTTCCAGGGGGAAGACCCAGTTGCAGAAGTGATTCATAACGGTCCCCATGCAAGGGGACGAGTATTTAAACAAGAAAACAGTACTTACCAGGCAATCTTGCTGCTGTAAGCATAGTCCTGGTAGTGCCAGGACTGAGAGGTGTCTCTAGTGTCATCACAGGCAGCATAGTCCTCGTAGCGCCAGGACTGACAGGTGTCTCTAGTGCCATCACAGACAGCATAGTCCTGGTAGTGCCAGGACTGAGACGTGTCTCTAGTGCCATCACAGACAGCATAGTCCTGGTAGTGCCAGGACTGAGAGGTGTGTCGAGCCTAGTGTCACAGACAGCATAGTCCTGGTAGTGCCAGGACTGAGAGGTGTCTCTAGTGCCATCACAGACAGCATAGTCCTGGTAGTGCCAGGACTGAGACGTGTCTCTAGTGCCATCACAGACAGCATAGTCCTGGTAGTGCCAGGACTGAGAGGTGTGTCGAGCCTAGTGTCACAGACAGCATAGTCCTGGTAGCGCCAGGACTGACAGGTGTCTCTAGTGCCATCACAGACAGCATAGTCCTGGTAGTGCCAGGACTGAGAGGTGTCTCTGGTGCCATCACAGGCAGTATAGTCCTGGTAGTGCCAGGACTGAGAGGTGTGTCGAGCCTAGTGTCACAGACAGCATAGTCCTGGTAGTGCCAGGACTGAGAGGTGTCTCTAGTGCCATCACAGACAGCATAGTCCCAGTAGTGCCAGGACTGAGAGGTGTCTCTAGTACCATCACAGACAGCATAGTCCCAGTAGTGCCAGGACTGAGAGGCATGTCAAGCTTAGTGTCACAGACAGCATAGTCCTGGTAGTGCCAGGACTGAGAGGTGTCTCTAGTGCCATCACAAACATCATAGTCCTGGTAGTGTCAGGATTGAGAGGTGTGTCGAGCCTAGTGCCATCACAGACAGCATAGTCCCAGTAGTGCCAGGACTGATAGGTGTCTCTAGTGCCATCACAGACAGCATAGTCCTGGTAGTGTCAGGACTGAGAGGCATGTCAAGCCTAGTGTCACAGACAGCATAGTCCTGGTAGTGCCAGGACTGAGAGGTGTCTCTAGTGCCATCACAGACAGCATAGTCCTGGTAGTGCCAGGACTGAGAGGTGTCTCTAGTACCATCACAGACAGCATAGTCCTGGTAGTGCCAGGACTGAGAGGTGTCTCTAGTGCCATCACAGACAGCATAGTCCTGGTAGTGCCAGGACTGAGAGGTGTGTCGAGCCTAGTGCCATCACAGGCAGTATAGTCCTGGTAGTGCCAGGACTGAGAGGTGTCTCTAGTACCATCACAGACAGCATAGTCCTGGTAGTGCCAGGACTGAGAGGTGTGTCGAGCCTAGTGCCATCACAGGCAGTATAGTCCTGGTAGTGCCAAGACTGAGAGGCGTTTCGAGCCTAGTGTCACAGACAGCATAGTCCCAGTAGTGCCAGGATTGAGAGGTGTGTCAAGGCTAGTGTCGCACACAGCATAGTCCTGGTAGTGCCAGGACTGAGCCTAGATGGCTAGTGATGTCCACTGATACATGCAGGCAATCCATCTCAGGTGTGCAAGGCCAATCTCTTCCCAAGTGTCTACAGATAGGTGTCTCTGGTGCCATCACAGGCAGTATAGTCCTGGTAGTGCCAGGACTGAGAGGTGTGTCGAGCCTAGTGTCACAGACAGCATAGTCCTGGTAGTGCCAGGACTGAGAGATGTCTCTGGTGCCATCACAGACAGCATAGTCCTGGTAGTGCCAGGACTGAGAGGTGTCTCTGGTGCCATCACAGGCAGTATAGTCCTGGTAGTGCCAGGACTGAGAGGTGTGTCGAGCCTAGTGTCACAGACAGCATAGTCCTGGTAGTGCCAGGACTGAGAGGCATGTCAAGCTTAGTGTCACAGACAGCATAGTCCTGGTAGTGCCAGGACTGAGAGGTGTCTCTAGTGCCATCACAGACAGCATAGTCCTGGTAGTGCCAGGACTGAGAGGTGTCTCTGGTGCCATCACAAACATCATAGTCCTGGTAGTGCCAGGACTGAGAGGTGTCTCTGGTGCCATGACAGACAGCATAGTCCTGGTAGTGCCAGGACTGAGACGTGTCTCGAGTGCCATCACAGACAGCATAGTCCTGGTAGTGCCAGGACTGAGAGGTGTCTCTGGTGCCATCACAGACAGCATAGTCCTGGTAGTGCCAGGACTGAGACGTGTCTCTAGTGCCATCACAGACATCATAGTCCTGGTAGTGCCAGGACTGAGAGGCATATCGAGCCTAGTGTCATCACAGAGAGCATAGTCCTGGTAGTGCCAGGACTGAGAGGTGTCTCTAGTGCCATCACAGGCAGCATAGTCCCAGTAGTGCCAGGACTGAGACGTGTCTCTAGTGCCATCACAGACAGCATAGTCCTGGTAGTGCCAGGACTGAGACGTGTCTCTAGTGCCATCACAGACAGCATAGTCCTGGTAGTGCCAGGACTGAGAGGTGTCTCTAGTGCCATCACAGGCAGCATAGTCCCAGTAGTGCCAGGACTGAGACGTGTCTCTAGTGCCATCACAGACAGTATAGTCCTGGTAGTGCCAGGACTGAGACGTGTCTCTAGTGCCATCACAGACAGCATAGTCCTGGTAGTGCCAGGACTGAGACGTGTCTCTAGTGCCATCACAGACAGCATAGTCCTGGTAGTGCCAGGACTGAGAGGTGTCTCTAGTGCCATCACAGACAGCATAGTCCTGGTAGTGCCAGGACTGAGAGGTGTCTCTAGTGTCATCACAAACAGCATAGTCCTGGTAGTGCCAGAGAGATGTGTCGAGCCTAGTGTCATCACAGGCAGTATAGTCCTGGTAATGCCAAGACTGAGAGGCGTTTCGAGCCTAGTGTCACAGACAGCATAGTCCCAGTAGTGCTAGGACTGAGAGGTGTGTCAAGCCTAGTGTCACAGACAGCATAGTCCTGGTAGTGCCAGGACTGAGAGGTGTGTCAAGGCTAGTGTCACAGACAGCATAGTCCCAGTAGTGCTAGGACTGAGAGGTGTGTCAAGGCTAGTGTCACAGACAGCATAGTCCTGGTAGTGCCAGGACTGAGAGGTGTGTCAAGGCTAGTGTCACAGACAGCATAGTCCCAGTAGTGCTAGGACTGAGAGGTGTGTCAAGCCTAGTGTCACAGACAGCTTAGTCCTGGTAGTGCCAGGACTGAGAGGTGTGTCAAGGCTAGTGTCACAGACAGCATAGTCCCAGTAGTGCTAGGACTGAGAGGTGTGTCAAGGCTAGTGTCGCAGACAGCATAGTCCCAGTAGTGCTAGGACTGAGAGGCGTGTCAAGGCTAGTGTCGCAGACAGCATAGTCCCAGTAGTGCTAGGACTGAGAGGCGTGTCAAGGCTAGTGTCGCAGACAGCATAGTCCTGGTAGTGCCAGGACTGAGCCTAGATGGCTAGGGATGTCCACTGATGCATGCAGGCACTCCATCTCAGGTGTGCAATGCCATTCTCTTCCCAAGTGTCTAGAGATATGCCTAACTGCTGGTTCAGATTGACATCTATCCATGTTACAGCTGGGGATAGTGTGGAAACCAATGATGATACCGACAGCTATACCAGCGAATGAGAGTATTCTACCTGCTGTCACAACCTATCACTCTACTGGTTGTCCTATTGTCATACCTTTCTCCAGAGGTTAGAGGTTAATAGATACTACAGAGAAGCAGCCATTCACAACAAGTATCATAACCCCCTCCAATGCCCTCAAGTGGAGAGAAGGGATACGGGGCTCCTACCAAACTTACCAGAACACTGGTTTCTTGTCTTGGTTAAAGTTTAGTAGTCTGTATCACTGAAGAAGTAGCAGATTCATTATGTAATACACATGTGCAGTCTGTTTATAAATACATATTAAGAATCTTCATCATCCCCATCCTTATGCTTTAATAGTCTCAGTCCATAGAGTGCAGCAAAATCCATACCATCCATACCATCATCTGTTATGCTGGCAAAAGCAGGACATGTAGTATATGACATGGTTTGTACAGTTTTGCCAAATGTCTCTATAACATTGTAGCAGTCCTAGCCCTTGTTCCTGAAAGTGAAACACGAGGTGTCAGAATTAGCCAAGAGGACTTGACTGATGAAGGTGTATGAACATAACTGAGGTTTCTGATTATTTTCATGGGATTGTGAGGGAAACACTGGCAAACACTGGCAAACACTGACATAGGTCAGGGTATTTAACAAAGTTTCCTCCAGACCATTTGGACCATCTGGTAACAAACCTTTGGATCCCTTCCCACCCTGCATAAGTGGGATATCTACCTTGTCATTGTTAGGACTCCAGTCTACTTTCCTGACTCTTTCTTCTCCTGTTAATCTTCCTTCTTGGAAGACCGAGGATCGATAGAGTTGTTACTTTGCACTTGTGTGCAAAATTATGTCCCAGCTTCTGATGATAGCCATCTTTTCAAAATTGAACAAGGTGTAAGAATTTACACAGTGGTGGCCGTTTTAGCTGCCTTCTTTCCCTCACTATGGATTTTGGTAGATAGAGTGGCATTGACACCATTGGTTGACTAACCGTGGCAATACCCAGGGTGGAGAAGATCTTCATCTCTAAGATATCAGCCAACCCAAGTCTGACATGCTAGTTCTGACATCCACTTCTCATGAAGGAAGGCCTGACATTCAGGGTCCCTTATCCTGTCAATGAACTGTTATAACACGGTTAGCGAGTTTTCAGTGCCTAAAATGGATAATATGAGTTCTGATATCTAGCGATATAAGAACCCAAAATTGACAGCGGACGCGCAGTGGAGCGGACATATTGAATCCTACCTTGACCACGAGTTGACACGAAAGTAAATCCTCCATTTTTGAAGCTTATAGACCAAATCTGACTGAGACAGCCAAGGTCGCCGGGATTGTGATTTGGTCGCCGAGATCGCGATTTTGCTCTCTACTGCTTAGTGCTAGCCCCAAACTGCCCCAAATCCCCCCTGCCACTTGTTGGTAACTTAGTTCTATTGTACCTTACCTCAGAATAATCCAGAATATCCAGAATTTGCCAGAAAGGCTGAGAGAAGAAGTGAAACTCAGGGCCATGTTGACTGCTGTCCTCCATCTTGGATGTTGCATTGTGGGAGTGGTGCATTGTGGGAGTGTGATGTCACAATGGAGGGTTGCCATGGTGATGCAATGTCATGTTTCGTGTCACTTTTAGAGTGTAGCCCAGAGTGGGAGGAGCTCTAACAGTCATCCCCAGATATTTTGGCCATTTCCTCTTCAAATTTAGATTCCCACACTTAACTACTTTACCAAAATGATGTCTATGGGTCAGTAATAGTTCCCCCATGTTGTGTTAGCCTGTTCTAGGGCAGTTTTCTAAGAAATCATTCTGTTTTTTCCAACTTTTGCCTTCCGGTGACCAACCCGGTGGCTTCTCGTTGGGTTTCTTGGCAAAGCTGCTACCCCACCGAGGTGACCAGACCTGAACTCGATGTTCTTTATCGTATTTCACCCAAACTTTTACAAAGTTACCCGAACATAAGACAATGATAGTGGCCTAGACTGGCCCGTAGCCTGTCAGGATTTGAATTTAGATTTTTGTAATTGACTTTGGCACCAACTTGGTGTGCAGCACTTGGTGTCCACCGAACCCTCTGAAGTGAGGGATTGACCTTGTCTACTTGTCTTGCTAAGATTATTAGCACTTCCAGTAGATTTATTAACAATCTATTTATTCCAGGATAAGCTGTTACTTAGTATATCTATTTACATCAATGCAGGCTGTCTCCAGCTTGTTGTAATTAATTCTACCAGTGACATTTACTCTTGTTATAGACTTGTAGTGTAAATAATATTGTTGGCCTAGGTTGACATGTAAATATAGTGATAGGCCTATATCTATGGATGAATGTGTCATTGGCGGCGATGTTCCCGCTGCTGTGATGTGACATGGTGATGTTGCCAGATGTGTGATATAACCCAATTTGGTGGGACCTATAGAAAATTCTAACAAATTAAACGAACAACCATTTGAGCTATTCAAATATGAACGGGTTACCGAGTAGCCCGTATAACCTCAGATCGGGAAGACAGTTGACAGGGCGTGCCCTAGCTTCAACTCAATTCCCTGGCTCGAACCATCAAACTGGTCCAGTAATGACAACAGCTTGTCAGCTGACGACAAGTTGTACAATAACAGGCGCTAGGCCTATAACCTCTACAGTTGAAGGCAATGCTAGTGAGTCAGGGAACAGGAATTTATTGGGTGACACCTATAACGATGATCAGGGTGCTAATGTGCCAAGCAGCCGTAGCACATTATTCTCGTCCTTCTTAGATAGTGATGGAGCAATGGCTTCAGGAAATACACACAGAATCTCTGACCCAACTGACTATCGGGGAAGAATGATGAACTTTGGGCTTACCGATAGGACTTTTACTACTGTACGTGGATCAGTCACAAATGGCCACTATCTCCCGTTCATGAGAAATGACATTCCAGTCAGAAATGAACAGACCAGACGTGATTTCCTTTTGCCCACTCAAAACGAGCGCAGAAACTCCAACCATACTGAGCAACAGAGCTCAGATGATGATTCTGATTTTGGAGGTGGTCCAAGTCAAACAAAGAAACCTACTGAGAAAGATTGTAAACTTTGCGAGACTTTAAAACTGCTGGTGAGCGAGATCCAAAATGTTGGCAGTAAGGTTGTTGAAATGCAAAGTCAGGTGGATACTATGCATAATCGAGTCACCTCTATCAAAGACAGGAATTGGTCTGTGCAGGATGTGTATGCAACATCTCGAAAGAATAACCCAGTGTCAAATGAAAGAAATTGGTCAACCGGAAGTTCTTATCCAACATCCCGAATAAATAATGGAAGGAATGAAGATTTCCCAAGGGGCATTGAGCAGACTTATTCGCAAAGGACAGAGTTCTGATATGAGGTTTTTCCCTCTCCACCAAGCTATTAGTTCTGCGTCCGACAAACCCGCGGGTCGTGTTTCTCTACGCATGCCCAAGTTCTCTGGGAAGGGTGATTACTTGGCTTTTGAGGCCACATTTCTAAATGTTGCCAAGCAATGCCAGTGGGACGAAAGCACCTGTGCAGAAATGATGAGCTGTGCCTTAGAAGGTGATGTCCAGAAATTCTATTCTAGACTTCCAGAACCAGACCGATATGACTTTCCGTGGTTGATTCAGACCATGAGGAGGCGGTATAATAGACATTTCCCAGAAATCTCAAGGGAAAAGTTAGTGCACCGTACACGTGAGAGCAATGAAACCATAGTTGAACTCAAAGATGATATCTGGAAATTGGTCCAAGAGGCCTACCCAGATATGGATCACACGAGTCAAGAATCTTTTGCTTTGGACTGTCTAAAACGTGCAGTGGATAAGGATATTCGACTGCGGTTGTCTGATAGGCGAGTAGGAACCCTACAGCAAGCCGTGGAGGTGGCAGAATTGTATGAATCAATCATGCGTCCATCAGCCTTGCAGGATAAACCAAAGAGAAAGGTCTTTGCTGTTCAATCTCATGAAGATGAAGAAGATGAGGAAGTAGCTAATGTAAATCACATCCAGAGTAAATCTTCAAACTACAGACCTGCAAACCCAGGCTTAGCCAAATTAGAAAGGGAATTTGCAGAGATGAAAACGTTCATGACAGATATTAGACACAAATTGGGAATTCCCCAAGAAAGCAGGTCAAGTAATGATAAGACTAGTGCTGCTCCACGAGACTTAAGCACAATCACCTGCTACAATTGCACAAAATCAGGGCATTTTGCTAAAGACTGCCCTGAACCAAAACATACAAAGTCGGAAAACTATGCTGCACCAGGGCAGGCCTAGGTGGATCCCTGGTGCTAGCCTGTCTAGCTGACGACAAAATGGAAATTAGCGACAATAAGAAAAGTTTAGAAAAAGAGGAAACGATTTTAGTTGTGAATGCAGAGGAAAACTCTTTTCCTGCGATCTCACAGGAGGTTCAGAAGGGAAATGAACTACAGCTGGAGGCTGGTGAGATGAGAGTTGACTTGTGTGATAGTCAAGAGGTTAAGTCTGATTCAAAGCTGGTAGTGAATGCTGAGGAGACAAGGGCTGACTTGTATGATGGTTAGGAAGTCGAATCAGATTCAAAATTGGTGGTGAATGCTGAGAGCATGGAGACTGACTTGTGTGATAGTCAGCAAAATGGCTCAGATTCTGTGGTGAGTGAGGCTGCAGGTATCTTGAATATGGGGAAGAACTGTTTCAGGTTGGGAGATGAAGGTCTTCTCCTTAGGGTCAAAATAGATGAGAAGGATATGGTTCTTTTGGTGGACACAGGGAGCGATGTCTCCGTGCTCACCAAAGAGAGTTATGCAAGCTATGGACTCTGCTAGGGTTAGGCTGAAAGCAGTGAATGGTGGTACTTTTTCTGTGGAAGGAAAAGTATCTGTTCAATTGGACGTTTCCGGAGAACTTGAGGGTTCATTTGAGAATTTTTTAGTCGCTGATATCTCTAAGTCGTTTGAGGTAGACGGTATACTAGGCAGAGACATTCTGAAACCACACAAGGTTAATATTGACTTTGAGAAAGATTGTCTCAGATATGATGGTATATGGATTCCATTTGTGGGATTTGAGGATAATGATGTTTGTGTCTTGGTAGCAGACACCATGGTAGAGCCAAGATGTGCAGCTCTGCTCAAGACAAGTAGCATGGAAAATCAGAAAAAGGGATCTGTACAGCTGGTAGAGCCTTTTCAAGATGTACTCTGTCAGGAAGGCATCCTCAGCTGCTGTAGTCTACAGATTATCCAAATACCTGTTGTAAATGCAGGCGAGACGCCTGTGCTTTTTAAAGCGGGGCAGCGATTGGGTAGAAGAAAATCTGTAGAAATTAGTAAAGAAAGAATTACTGCAAGATTGAGTATGGACTCTGCCTGTGAAGACAGTCCACTACCTGACCAACTGAAACTGATAGTGGAACAAAGTTCTGAAAATCTCACACCAGAGAAAATTATCTTGCTTGAGTCATTAATGTTCAAGTACAGAAATGCCTTTGCTAAGGATGATGATGACTTAGGGCGAACCAACAGTGTTCAGCACACAATAAACACTGCTGGTGCAAGGCCAATTAAACAAGCAGCTAGAAGGTTGCCACTAGCTAAGCGAGAGGCAGAGAAGCTAGAAGTTGAACGTATGTTGAAACAGGGAGTAATATCTCCTTCATCCAGCCCATGGAGCTCTCCTACAGTACTAGTGACCAAGAAAGATGGGAAGACAAGATTTTGCATTGACTTTCGCGAACTAAATAAGGTCACAGTAAAAGATGCATACCCTCTGCCACGTATTGAGGATTGTATTGACAATTTGGAAGGCGCTGAATGGTTCTGTACTCTAGATCTACAGAGTGGCTTCTGGCAAGGTCTGGGCTGTATGAATTTAATGTTCTACCTTTTGGGTTGACAAATAGCCCTGCTACCTTCGAAAGACTAATGGAAACAACGTTGAGGGGACTACAATGGACTGAGTGTCTTGTTTACCTTGAAGATATAATTGTTTTTGGAAGAACTTTTGAGGAGACCCTCACTAGGCTTGAACATGTTTTTGAAAAAATTCAAAATGTTGGCCTAAAATTCAAACCCTCTAAGTGTCAGCTCTTCCAGAAATCAGTTGATTTTCTTGGTCATGTGATATCGAAAGATGGAGTAAAAACCCAATCTTCCAAGATTGAAGCAGTAGTTAGCTGGCCAAGACCGAAGTGTAAGAAGGAACTGAGATCTTTCTTAGGATTAGCTGGCTACTATAGGCGATTTGTAAAAGACTATGGGAAGATAGCCCGTCCACTTAGCAGAATGCAAGGTGAAGGAAGTGAGTTCCTCTGGGATGACAATTGTGAAGAAGCTTTCCAGAAGCTAAAAGTGGCCCTTACCACAGCACCTGTGCTTGGTTATCCGAGACCAACTGGTAGGATGATACTAGACACTGATGCTTCAGGAGGGGGACTCGGTGCTGTACTGAGTCAAATTCAAGATGAAAGAGAGGTAGTCCTTGCCTATATGAGTAAAGGGTTAGATGAAGCTGAGCAGAATTACTGTGTCACACGTAAAGAACTATCGGCAGTGGTGGAAGCGTGTAAGACATGGCATCCCTATATCTTGGGTTGGCCAGTGGTTGTGCGTACAGACAATTCTGCGGTGGCATGGGCAAAACGTATAAAGAACCCTGGTGGGCAGATGGCCAGATGGTTAGAAAGATTGGGGACTTATGATCTAACCGAAGTCCACCGGCCTGGACGCATCCACTGGAATGCTGATGCCCTGAGTAGAAAACCCCCTAACCCATGCGGTCAATGTGGGAGAGATGCTGGTCCATGTGATGGTACACCAAAAAGACGAGGGACAGGACCTGCTTCCCGAGATTCTGAACATCAGGTTTGTGCTATCACAAGGTGTGATACCAACAAAACAACCAATGAATCTGAAAATGAAGAGTCTTATCTCCAAGACCTTATCTCAGAAGGGATGTCTCTTGAAGAAATAGAAGAGGAACAGACAAGAGATCCAGATATTTCCCTTATAATGATGTCTAAAAAAAGGGAAGAACCAAAACCCCCTTGGGATAAAGTCTCTTCTCAGTCTTCCGCACTGAAAGCACTTTGGGCCCAATATGACAGACTCGAGGTGAAGGATGGAGTCTTGCATCGAAAATGGATAGCCCCTTCTGGTCCAGATAGATGGCAGATTTTAATTCCAAGAACTCGACAGAGAATGGTGCTCCAACAATTTCATAATGCCCTTTTGGGAGGTCACCTAGGAACTGACAGAACCCTGAAAAAGGTACAATATTCCTATTATTGGGTGAACATGAAGGCAGATGTTCTGAATTACTGCCTGGCATGTGATCTTTGTCTGGCTCGAAAGACACCTGGTAAGCAGAAAAATGGCCCAATGAAGGAATTCTTGGTAGGATCGCCCATGGAAAGAGTCAGTATAGACATTATGTCTTTGGAAAGATCTAAATCGGGAATGAAATACATTCTTGTCATAACAGACAATTTCACAAAATGGACAGAAGCATACGCTATGAGAAATATGAAGACTCGGACAGTTGCTAGGATTATTGTAACTGAGTGGATCTGTAGATATGGAACGCCCGCCATTCTACACTCTGACCAAGGCAGATAATTTGAGAGCTCAGTCTTCAAGGACATCTGTAACCTCCTTGGCATTTATAAAACCAGAACCACAGCACTCAGGCCCCAGGCGAATGGTCAGGTTGAGAGATTCAACAGGACACTGGGAGCACTTCTAGCAATACATTGTGATGATGACCCAGAAAACTGGGACAAACATCTACCATTTGTGGTTGCTGCTTATAGAGCAGCTGTTCATGAAAGCACAGGAATGACTCCAAACAAACTTTTGTTTGGCCAGGAGATATCTATGCCTCTCCATCTTCTAACAGGGAATCCAAACAAGGAAGAAACCTCCTATTCCCATGAATATGTTTCTAAATTAGAGGAGCAATTTCATAAGGCTTATGAGATGGCTCGCCTTTGCTTGAAGAAAAACGTCTTGCGTAGGAAGAAATATTATGATGTTAGAGCATCGAATATTTCTCTTTCTGTTGGCCAACCAGTATGGTTGTATGACCCAACTAAGAATGAGAGTCTCTGTCGGAAACTGACAAGGTTTTGGAGGAAAGGTTGGTATGTCTCTGCCAAGATCGACGATGTCAGATACCAAATTAGAAGTGGTCCGAAATCGTTGGTGCATGTCGTGCATATAGATCGATTATTGCCGTATAGGGGATCATTGGAATGGCAGAAGCGAGTTGTTTAATCTTAAGGCAAGTTCTGTTGAATTGTTGAAACTTTTATGCATTTTTCCAGCAATAAGAAAATGAACAGTGAAACCCATAATCAAAACATGAATTCTAATGAAAATTATGAATTTTAAAGAAAGATGATTTTAGATGAGGACTGATTCTGAACTGTTTCATTACCTTTCAGATTCGGTAGAACTTGTGGACACGAACGAGGGGTGGTTAGAGGAGGAGACGCTTGAGTATGTGGCCTTTACAGAAGGGATGGCATGTCCGGTGTGTAAACCGAAGGGTATTATGGACAGTAAGTTCGCAAGAGCAGACTCCTGGCTGCGCCACTAGCGAGAGGCACATGAAGAGAAGATAGTAGTTTTTTTGTGCCCTGAGTGTGAGTACGAGACTAAAAGAGCGTACGACGTGAAGTCCCACCTGGTACACACTCATGGAAAGGGAAACACAGAGAACCCCATTGTGCAAAAGCATCGAAACACCACCTATGAGAGGAAAGTCATATCCAACCCGGACTTCGTAACACCTGGGGCTTTGCGAGTGAAAGCACCAAAAAGGAAAGTGGAAGTGAAGAAAACCGAGTCCAAGAAACCTCGCCTCGATTGTAAATGTATTGACTTAACAAAAGAAGTAGCTGAAAAAAATGCACGAATCAGTGAACTCGAAGGTAGGGTTCACTTCCTGGAGGCAGAACTCCAACGTCAGAAGGAGAGAGAGACCATGATCTCGGTACCAAGAACCAGGGATGAGCTGGTAAAGTACATCTCCTGAGCCGAATCAAAAATAACCACTTAGATGACAGCCTTCAAGGAAGGAAACCATAGAATTCTGGAACTCGAGAAGAATAAACGTCGCCAAGCGGACAAAATCATTGCCGAGAGGGAGAAAGAACTGGCTAAACTTAAATCAGAGAAAACAGTCCCTGAGGTCTGGGATTCACCACTCAGTAGGTGGGGTATTTCAGGGGATACCTTTTATTTGGGGGATTAGAAATGCTATGTTAATCATGAACTTTGTTATGCCCCAGGAGTGGCAAGATCTAAAAGAAGGGATAGTGAGACAGCCAAGGTCGCCGAGATCGTGATTTGGTCGCCGAGATCGCGATTTTGCTCTCTACTGCTTAGGGCTAGCCCCAAACTGCCCCAAATCCCCCCTGTCACTTGTTGGTAACTTAGTTCTATTGTACCTTACCTCAGAATAAAGGAACAACACTTTTTATATCCAGAATTTGCCAGAAAGGCTGAGAGAAGAAGTGAAACTCAGGGCCATGTTGATTGCTGTCCTCCATCTTGGATGTTGCATTGTGGGAGTGGTGCATTGTGGGAGTGTGATGTCACAATGGAGGGTTGCCATGGTGATGCAATGTCATGTTTCGTGTCACTTTTAGAGTGTAGCCCAGAGTGGGAGGAGCTCTAACAGTCATCCCCAGATATTTTGGCTATTTCCTCTACAAATTTAGATTCCCACACTTAACTACTTTACCAAAATGATGTCTATGGGTCAGTAATAGTTCCCCCATGTTGTGTTAGCCTGTTCTAGGGCAGTTTTCTAAGAAATCATTCTGTTTTCTCCAACTTTTGCCTTCCGGTGACCAACTCGGTGGCTTCTCGTTGGGTTTCTTGGCAAAGCTGCTACCCCACCGAGGTGACCAGACCTGAACTCGATGTTCTTTATCGTATTTCACCCGAACTTTTACGAAGTTATCCGAACATAAGACAATGATAGTGGCCTAGACTGGGCCGTAGCCTGTCAGGATTTGAATTTAGATTTTTGTGATTGACTTTGGCACCAACTTGGTGTGCAGCACTTGGTGTCCACCGAACCCTCTGAAGTGAGGGATTGACCTTGTCTACTTGTCTTGCTAAGATTATTAGCACACTGCAAAAATGGTGTTTAGATCGTAAACACAATTCTAAACATATTCTTGCAACGTTTTTGTAATCACATTAATTTCCTAAACATGTTTAGCCAAACAATGTGCTTAGCTCAAGTGTTTAGAAATGTAGGTGTTTAGGTTAAAACTTTTGTGTTTAGATATATTAATTTTTGTGTTTAGGTGTTTAAGAATTTTTGTGTTTAGATGTTAAAATGATTTGATGGAGAGTTAAGGTTTGCAGACATGTATGCATTAAAAAACAGAGATATATTTTTTTTTTCTCATTTACTAGGGGGGGGGCATCAGCAGGTATTTACTTGTCAAAGTCTCCAAAGATGTCAGCCACAGCTATATATGTGTACATATATTACACACTGCATCAGAATGAGAGACTTGAGAAAGTTCAACAGCTTGGCAGGAAGGACATTGCCTTATCTATTCCAGAATAACATCAAATAGGTGTCAGTCATGGAGTTTATTTATTATTTTATGGTAATGATGGTGGCATGAAGTGAATCTAGTCAATTTTCTATTGCCCTTTCTATTCACATGACATTCTATGAAATGAAACCATGATAAACATGGGATTTGTGGACATTTGTCACAACAATTGATTATAACTGTGTGCAGATAGTCCAGTCAAAGGTAGTGCTGCTACCTGGTGTGGATTCAACATCCAAGTATCTAAACATATTGATGTTTAAATCTAAACACCTTTTATTCAACTGTCTCAACTCTAAACATCTAAACATGTTTAGCGTAAATGTTTATGTAGTTAGAATAAAAGTGTTCATTTCCTAAATGTGTAGTCGATGAGACACCTAACTGACCTATGTGTTTAGGTTTTAAACGTGTTTAGACCTAAACATGTTTAAAATCTAAACACCATTTTTGCAGTGCACTTCCAGTAGATTTATTAACAATCTATTTATTCCAGGATAAGCTGTTACTTAGTATATCTATTTACATCAATGCAGGCTGTCTCCAGCTTGTTGTAATTAATTCTACCAGTGACATTTACTCTTGTTATAGACTTGTAGTGTAAATAATATTGTTGGCCTAGGTTGACATGTAAATATAGTGATAGGCCTATATCTATGGATGAATGTGTCATTGGCGGCGATGTTCCCGCTGCTGCGATGTGACGTGGTGATGTTGCCAGATGTGTGATATAACCCTGCACTGTACAGAATTACTACTTGATGATATTTATCTATTTATTCTGACCACTGTTAGACCTTAGGTAGTGAATAAATCACTCAGACATTGTTGAACTTTAAATCACTTGTCTGGTATTTATTTCACTAGATATATCCCTGGTAAAATATAAATATCTAACTGTCACATTGAGGATCGAATACTTGGAGACATCAATCGAACCTACGAGCTATTCTAAGATATGGATAATATTAATAATTCTCCTTCGACCATTGGTGTGCCACACTGAAAAAATAATTTCAGCAGTATATCCTTTACATGTTATTCTAACTCCCTGTCGGGTAGCTTACTTGATATTATGGCAGAATTTAACATAAAAAAATCATAAAGATTCGAACCGACTGACCGTGCATGTTAGCCATTCTGTCAACACTACAGGTGCCACCGCCTGGTTTGTACAGAATGGATTAGGCTATAGACTGGCGCAGCTCTGTCTCGACGTATTCGCAGTAGTAGACCTACGAGAATGGGAGTTGGAGGAGGTTGCCAGCTTAACCATACGTTAACATGAAACCAAGATGGCGGAGGGCCGTCTTGTCGACTCGCAAAAGAAATCAATGGATTCTATCTATTTTAAAGGTAAATACTTAGAATTAATGGTGGAAACCGTGTTATAAGCGCAATATATCATGAATAGACTTGCACTCGTTGGCTTTATGGGTTTCATAAAAGCATGAGCCGAAGGCTCATGCTTATATCACCCCCTGAAGCCAAATAGTGAAAGTCTATTCATCATATATTACTTCCATATCTTCACAATTTCCATGGACACACTTATAACTCTAGAATGGGGTCCCACACTCAATGAGGGACACTAAAGGTTCATCACTGTGCCTATCAAACCCCTTCAGGATCAAGCCTGGAGGTTTCTGTGGGGCTTGCTTAAGTGCAATCAAAGCTTGCCGCTAAGTCTGGCAATAGCTTTTGATCATGGATTGGAAATATTGCAACCATTTATGCCAGGGGGGGAGTACCAATAAATGGCTCAGCAACTTGATAGCATCGGTTGGACTCTTGTTTTCAGAATCAATGTGATTGAGTCAGTCATTTCCTCACCTATCTGGGCACCACATCAGTACCTACTGCCATAATGGCAAGGTTCTTGGTGGACATCATATAAGACCTGACTCTAATCGAGCTGTCCTCTGTGAGGGAAGTATCGTCTGGCTATAGAACCACATTTCCGAGTGGCTGTTGTAGTAGATGGTACTACAACAGGTACCGCAGCCTCAACCATGGGGGTCAAGGTGAGGTCACCAGTAAGAGGAGTTGTTGCTACAGCATGCTGTTCTAGCTGCACTCACTGTAGCTCAAGCGAGTCAAGCACTCAAGCTTGAGTGATTCTCATGCTAACCTTATCATTATGTTCCAACTGTCTGTGTAGAATCTCCTCACTGTTGCTCAGAGAGCAGACAATCCTTCCAACTGTTCTCCTCAGCAATGCCAAGTTGTATCTGAGTAGCTCTAGCTCTCTTTTGTCAATAGGCGCTTGAACCTCTTGATGAAACAGAGTTGCCAAAGCAGTCGCTACATCAGTATTGTGAGCAATGTTGATGATGGCGGGATCCAACAGGTCTATAATGGGGGGGGGAGGCAGAGGGCAGTGTGTGAGGCCACTCAGGGGGCGGCAGACTTCATGTATATGTACCTGCAGCTCCCGGTATGGGGGAGTAAGAGACCATGCAGGGTATGGGGGACTCCCTGTGGGTGTACCTACATCTGGTACAGGGGAGGGATAGGCCATGCAGGGGATGGGAGACTCCCTGTGGGTGTACCTACATCTGGTACAGGGGAGGAAGAGGCCATGCAGGGGGTGGGAGACTCCCTGTGGGTGTAACCACATCTGGTACAGGGGAGGAGGAGGCCATGCAGGGGATGGGAGGCTCCCTGTGGGTGTACCTACATCTCCTGCTACAGGGGAGGGAGAGGCCGTGCAGGGGATGGGAGGCTCCCTGTGGGTGTACCTACATCTCCTGGTACAGGGCAGGGATAGGCCATGCAGGGGGTGGGAGGCTCCATGTGGCTGTACCTTCATCTGGTACAGGGGAGGGAGAGGCCATGCAGGGGGTGGGAGGCTCCCTGTGGGTGTACCTACATCTGGTACAGGGGAGGGAGAGGCCGTGCAGGGTATGGGAGGCTCCCTGTGGGTGTACAGGCCTTTCCCACTATGAGGGAGGGAGAGGCTATGCAAGTGGGTGGGAGACTCCAGCAATATATATATGCATATATATGTGGACATTTTTAGCACTGATCGAGTCAAACCTGAGTGTACTGGAGTCTCTATGAGCTGCAGGTATTATACTTCAGGATGTAAAATATCACACTATGACAATATACTAAACTCCTTCCACACTTTCAATCTCTCTTCATCCCTCACCACCCCCCCACCCTCCCCTTCCCCAAGGCCACTGAGTGGTTTCACCAATACTATAATGCAAGTGCCTGGAGTCTTGAACTTTTCTGATTTTTCTGATTTATCATGTGTGAACACGATTGTTAGAACTGAAACTATTTTATCTGCTTTATGGTCCACTGAAGATAATATCATTACTTGCCGCCGTACCAATTGTCAACATAGGAGGCTGAAATGTGGGCCCAGATGGCAGAATGGCCAGACCAAATTCTGGTATTTAACTTTAGACCCAATAAACCTTTAAAAAAAACAAACTTGTAGATCTATACAAGTATAAAACATGGTGTTATTATGTACCCCAATGTAACAGTTAGTTAAGTTATCCCATGGCCAGGGTGTCACTTATACACTGCAAAAATGGTGTTTAGATTTTAAACATGTTTAGGTCTAAACACGTTTAAAACCTAAACATATAGGTCAGTTAGGTGTCTCATCGACTACACATTTAGGAAATGAACACTTTTATTCTAACTACATAAACATTCATGCTAAACATGTTTAGATGTTTAGAGTTGAAACAGTTGAATAAAAGGTGTTTAGATTTAAACATCAATATGTTTAGATAATTGGATGTTGAATCCACACCAGGTAGCAGCACTACCTTTGAATGGACAATCTGCACACAGTTATAATCAATTGTTGTGACAAATGTCCCCAAATCCCATGTTTATCATGGTTTCATTTCATAGAATGTCATGTGAATAGAAAGGGCAATAGAAAATTGACTAGATTTACCTTACACCACCATCATTAGCATAAAATAATCAATAAGCTCCATGACTGACACCTATTTGATGTTATTCTGGAATAGATAAGACAATGTCCTTCCTGCCAAGCTGTTGTACCTTCTCAAGTCTCTTATTCTGATGCAGTGTGTAATACATGTACACATATATAGCTGTGGCTGACATCTTTGGAGTCTTTGACAAGTAAATACCTGTTGATATCCTCCCAATAAATGAAAAAACAAACAAAATATATCTCTTTTTTTAATGCATACATGTCTGCAAACCTTAACATTCCATCAAATCATTTAAACATCTAAACACAAAAATTCATAAACACCTAAACACAAAAATTCATAGATACCTAAACACAAAGTTTTAACCTAAACACCTACATTTCTAAACACTTGAGCTAAGCACATTGTTTGGCTAAACATGTTTAGGAAATTAATGTGATTACAAAAACCTTGCAAGAATATGTTTAGAATCGTGTTTAGGATCTAAACACCATTTTTGCAGTGTAGACACAAGTGTAATGCATGGTGTTACCATGAGCCCCATGTAGCAGAAGGCACCAATATCCTTGTAAATACCACCACCATATCTGGTTTATTATCTGGTTTATTATGTAGGGAATTTTGGATTATTTTAAGATTTTGGATTGATGCATTATGTAGACCCTGTAGGGGCACTGATTAATCCTTTAAGGGCCGTTAATGCAGGAGTGCATCATGCCCATTGTTTGTCATGATACACCAATGAAGTGCTGGCAAGACTGTTCATCACGAACACTTCATTGGCACTTCATTGGTGCATCATGCCGACCCTCCAGGTGTATAAATGTAAACCCCGTAAGGATGGCATGATGCTTGAATGTAGCCCTGGGAAGTAATTTGCCAGCGCTGCATTCATGTACCGTGACGGCCAATGATCATAATGCATGAAGTCTGTTATAATTAACATCGATTCTCAGTTTAATGCAATATCTAGGCCTTTTTGCACATATGATCCATACCCGCCATTGATGTGGCCGGTATGAATCCTTTATTATATGTATTGTTTGTCCTGTCTCTCCTTTTTATGTTTCTATTTCTCTACTTTATTCTTTTCCCCTCCTTTCTTTCTATCTGCTTTTTGCAGACCTTTAAATGTATTATTAATCGAGGCTGCTGTTAGGAACACCAGAGAACACAGCACTATAAACACTAGTATAACAAGCCTCAAATTTCAGTGCATCATAATTATCTTTCATCTCTTTCAAATTATGTAATAACAAAACATCATTAGTTACTAACCAAATGCAGGACTATGCAACCTTTGCATAGTACTGCATATCTTCTGTGACATTCATTTGTCACTTAAAACCCGCTTAACGGATCAATTTATGACTACTACGGCTGGAAAATACGCAAATACATTCTATAATTGGATATGTATTCTTCCAGGATAAATAAAAGAAATTACAATACAATACAATGAAAAGGGTTCAGTGCTGGTGAGCAGACTTGTCAGAACTTCATTAGTACAAGATAATGAACAATGGGCATGGCGCACCGAGGAGCTCTTTTGTGGGTTAAAGGGGCCCTGGCACGGCGAATGCATGCCCGCATTAAAAGGTCACATGACCACCCATTGACCAATCAGGGCGCTCTGCTGGTTCCTGCGAGTTTACCAATGATTTTTGGGTTGGTACCCATGTTGTACTTTGCGGTGCCAGGGCCCCTTTAAGCTTTCCAAAATGTATTCTTACAACCATCGACTACAACCACAATAATTGATTCAGAGACAACAATGAAAAACACATGTGATGATTGTTTATTACTTGTCCAAAAAAAAGGAAGTAATAGCCATGATGACCACTGAAGAACTTTGAGGCACATATCTCTTATTTGTTACTCAAGCAAATAAGAAAATGCCTATAAGGTGTCGTTGAATACGGACAGCCTCATCTCGGTGAATATGATGCAAAAATATTCCATGGGAGTGGACATTTACATTTATGTCATGGCCTATGGGGTTAATTTGCTTTTATATAAAGAAAACAGCTCAGCTCCATTCAAAATCCAAGATGGCGGACCCCATTGAATACAAGCATATTCTAGTACTAATCTATAGTAACGATCATATCTGCCATGACATTTATATAAAAGGCAATGTCCCATTGTGTAGAAACAATTACGGGAATACATGGCCAAAAAAATCAATTCCTATATAAGCTGCACACTTGTGAATTCAGCCTTACCCCCTCCATCTTCAAAAAGATTTAAATTACTTTATTTTCTTCATTGAAACTTCAAGATTTACAGTGAAACCCCGTCATAAGCTGATTTTTTAAAGCTACTTTTGGTAAAAAGCAGCTTCTAAAATCGGTTTATGAGCGTTTTTTTTTTTTATGATAAAATTAGGCCCCCAAATCGGCTTATAGTATTTCTTTAAACTCTACCCCCGGCTTATGACTGAGGTTGGCTTATGAGTGGGGTTTTACGGTAAATACCATTAGGTTGCTTGGGCCATTGACTCCACGTTTCCCATAGTGATTCAGGGGGCCTTGTGCGATATCGGTGTTAGGGTTACTGGCCTCTACTGCCTACTACTTCTACCCACTGACTCAAATTCTCTATTTGAAAGCTTTTGAAATTTCCCTTTTTATTAGCACTCTATCATAGAGCGTCTTGCATTGTTCAGTTTGAAATCTAAACTTTCCCTCCCCTGACTCACATCTCCGCCCTGCCTCCAACATAAAGTGCTGTTCACCGAGGCCGTACCGGCGAATATGGACATATTTCCAGGTGAGGACGGATGTAGCATTCTCTACCAGATGGATGCTTTCAGAGAGTAGCAATAGTTCATAAGGGGCGTTGATCTTTAAATTACATCGCATGGATGCTTCAGTCTTCTGTAGAATCACAGGGTATCGATCGACTGGAATAGTTAATTACAAGAAACCATTAGATAAGTACCTATCTTGGAGAATAAGGTGGTACTAGTGTAGAATAGTTTCACTTGTGAAAAGAAATGTTAATTCCACTTAAGGTAAACTTGTATAAAAATTGTAGCTTTAGTAGGTATGGCTGTCTGTCAGGCTGTCTGTCTGTCTGTCAGGCTGTCTGTCTGTCAGTCAGTCAGGGAGGAAGGTTATTTACAGTCATAACTTGCTCAGTCAGTTAGTCTGTCCGTCCGTCCATCCGTCTGTCCATCCGTCAGTCAGTCAGTCAGGTTAACCCAGGTTATTTACAGCAATAGCCTACCTTTGTCCTGTTCTTTCTGTCTGTCTGTCAGTCATGCAGTCAGGGAGTGATAATCCAGGTTATTTACAGCCTTACCTTGTTCCTGCTCTGTGTGTTGTTCATGTCTGTTTGATTGTGGCGCAGGAACAAGGCTCTGGTATGAATTATTACGATGGATGGCCCGCTGGTTTGAGCCTTCAGCTTCAGCTTCGCCATATACTGCGCCTGAAATTAAGATGGGTGGCTTTAGAACAGTTTTATAGATAGTGCAATTACTGTTACTGGCCAATATGTTTAGGACATCAGGTTTTAAAAAATTCAATCAGAGTATTCATGTGCCTTACAATATCTTTGCAATTTATCAGAAACACCGACTTTGCGGTATTGTTATGGCCCTTGATTAAGAGGTAACCAATAAATGTTCTCCATGGTTTACCCCTTTAAATGTTGCTGCTGCAGGAGTGTTTCATGGTCATCATGATGCACCAATGAAGTGCCTTACGTGTTGCTGCTGCAGGAGTGTTTCATGGTCATCATGATGCACCAATGAAGTGCTTTAAATGTTGCTGCTGCAGGAGTGTTTCATGGTCATCATGATGTACCAATGAAGTGCTTTAAATGTTGCTGCTGCAGGAGTGTTTCATGGTCATCATGATGCACCAATGAAGTGCTTTAAATGTTGCTGCTGCAGGAGTGTTTCATGGTCATCATGATGTACCAATGAAGTGCTTTAAATGTTGCTGCTGCAGGAGTGTTTCATGGTCATCATGATGCACCAATGAAGTGCCTTACATGTTGCTGCTGCAGGAGTGTTTCATGGTCATCATGATGCACCAATGAAGTGCCTTACATGTTGCTGCTGCAGGAGTGTTTCATGGTCATCATGATGCACCAATGAAGTGCTTTAAATGTTGCTGCTGCAGGAGTGTTTCATGGTCATCATGATGCACCAATGAAGTGCTTTAAATGTTGCTGCTGCAGGAGTGTTTCATGGTCATCATGATGCACCAATGAAGTGCTTTAAATGTTGCTGCTGCAGGAGTGTTTCACGGTCATCATGATGCACCAATGAAGTGCTGCCGGATCTGCTGGGGAGCCAGCACTTCATTAGATCATCATGCCGACCCTCTGGGAGAGTATCAATGTAGGGTCGGCATGAGGCTTGAACGTAAATCACCCAGGCTGCATTCATGCATCATGATGACTAATGGGATTGATGCATTAATGCATCAACCACCCTACTTACTGATCTGTTCCTCAATCTCGCTGATCTTCAGTCCCATATTCAGCAGCAGGTGCCCTTGTCTGCATATGTGAAGGGTACGGCAAAATATCAGGAATCTTTCTACCGGTCCTGATTTCAGCCCCTCTAGGAGGATGTCAATCTTCTTGTGAGGAGTTAGTATAGGAACCTGTGTATCAAAATGAATCACAACATGTATTGGTGATATGTTTTTCCTATTGGTTTCTTTTATAGAGTGCATAAAAAATGAGAATTCCTTTTTTTGAATTCTCGTTCTCCAGAAACTTGATCGGTTATATTTATTTTTGGGCTCTTCCTTACCACTTCAAAGGCTGATAGTGCTTTTATGCATCATGCCGATTGGTTGTCATGATGCATAAATGCATCCCTGGCCATTAACTCACCATTGCTGCATTCATGCATCATGCCGCCCCTAGGGGGTTCATACAGTCTCAGAGGGTCGGCATGATGCTCCAATGAAGTGCTGGCGAGACTGATCCCCAGCACTTCATTGGAGCATCATGCCGATCAGCGGCTTTAAAAGGGTTAAAATTACTCTACCTAATTTTGCCATTTGACACAAGGCAGTAAAACTTTTTTGTTTAAATGACTGATCAATGTGAGTACCTGTAGCTCATCCTGACACGACTCCGTTATCACATCAAGCCGTCTGAGCTCCGCTTGCAGCAATAGGCCAAATTCTGTAATCATAGAATGGGAGTTAGAGAAATATTTTTCCGAAGAAGTGGTCATTATGTGTATGGCAGGGGTGAGATTTAGATAGGCCTGAGGCAAATAAACAGTTTAATTACAGAATACAGCATTACTTTGGTTCATAGGACAGAGCTGAGGGTGGTTGTTGAAATTTTAGCTATCACCACAGAAGAAAGGAATGGTAGTTTCTTCTGTCTCTATCAGATGAGTGAAAGTGATGAGTGAAATTGCCAGGGCTTACGTGTAGTGTACTTGGAGTCCCAGGGTTCCTAACCCCCCACATCCACCCCGTATACTTTTTACATCTAGAGCAAGAACACAAATAGTTCTATGATAGAACCACATTTGTCGGCTGATAGTTGAAAAGTCGGCTGACAAAAACACTTTTATCATTCATTTCTGATGACAAAAATCAAACACATTTGATATTATTGTCGAAAAGTGGTTTTATCATCGGAAAGAAATGCTGGATTCTGTCGTTGAACATTATGTTGCCCTGTGGAGATAAGGCTTATTCCTTCATGGTTCCCTTTCAGCTCCCATCATGATACTCCCATCTATCTGTGATATACATCTCCATGGAACTGTTGTCATGTTAGTAATACCGTGACAGCACAACAGCAACTTTCACTCTCCTAGCAGATTTGATGTATGCAAAAAACTGAGAAGACTAAATGAAGTAAAATGTGTCTTGTTTGTAAGATTTAGATTGTAATGTTAGGTATGACCAGAAGAACCAACCCTTAACACCGCATTGAGTATACATGGGGATGAGGTCAGTGGCTATTACTTTCTATATTGTTACGTGTAAATTGATCTATACTGGAACACTATATTATCTGAGTGTGGATTGTATGTTGAATATAGCACTGTTCAATGACATATTCTCCTACATATCTGCACTGATGATACAATGTGCACATCAGGATTGTGTAGTCTGTTTAATGTTTTGTAAACCGACAAAGTTTTGAAAGTATATGAATATTAAATCTTATGGATAAAAGCTGAGTGGTAAACACAAGAGACAGTTGATGTTGTCAATGGACCATTCTGGGTATTATATTTATTTTCCATATTTACTAAATTCTTCGCCATATAAAACCTGAGCTCTGCCCATGATCCACACTCAACAATCTCCTGCATTCCCCAACAGGAACCAGGATGTATTACTCATAACAAACGCGCCTCCTCCATGACACTCTGTGACATAAGATACAAGGATGTAATAACATTCCAACCTTATCTACGCATACACAGTGTAACTGGAGGAAGTGCGATCCACCTGTGGTGCCATATTTGGAATGAGAGAATATTTCACAATCTCCTCTCAATACTCATCAACATGACTAACTCACAGGTGGCAATCTCTCCCTATGACACGTGTCCCTATTTCATTGAGCCACGTGTATAGAATATTTCACAACACTGTGAGCTGCTCAAGTCTTTCATATAAAAGGCAGCTTGAGCAGCTCCCAGTCATCTCTCCCAACTTACACCTTACACCTATACCTAGAACCTACGACAGGTTGAGCTATAGGATCAGAGGCAGAGCTTAGATCTTGGCGAGTGTTATCATTGTTACCACCTTTATGAAACACTCATGTCAGCTATGCAATAAAAGGATCAACTGAACTTCCCTGGATTTCGTGTACATTCACTTCACCACATGTAACCGTCCGTTGACACGATGGTGGATGAACCCTCCAAGAATATCCCACTACCAACCTCTCATTAAACATGAGCAATAGTGAGACATCACCTAAGGAGCCAGCTTCAGAACAACGCACCTTTACATCACCTGGGCTAGACGCGCCCAACCACCCCACAAGTGATACTACACATCCCCTCCAGAGACAAACTTCATCTCCAGACGCACTGACATTGGACCCAGTGTTACCTATAGCACTGCAGGCCCACGTATTACAACCTGTGAGTACCGGTATTGAACAATTTTCCTCTACAATAGTGGATCACAACACTGGAGCACACACCAGTACCCCAGTATCACTACCTGCACCAGGACTAGACATCACCTTACCTGGTTACTCACAAGTAAATTCACCGCCACTAAGACTTTCTGGTATAACTAGCCCAACCTCTGAAGTACCTGTGGACAATACACAAAGCCACCTGTACCTCGACCCACACCTGGAGGACAGAACACCAGAGCTTCAAGCCGCCCTCCAGGACATAACTCCCCCACAACCCACAACACCTAGTGCAGCTGCATCTGCAGCACAAACTGACCCAAGTGTAACTTCACATAAACCACCAGTTTGTGAGGAGCTAGTGGTTGTAGACACAGACTCTGACGCTTCCCTAGACGCTGATTACTGGAGAGACAGAATCGGATCAGCAGTTTCTAGGTGGAGAGCAGCCTATGAAAACGGTGTAGGCAGGGTTTCCAATAACGACTCTGGACACCCGGTAGGAGACAATCCAAACTTCTCACTCAACATTAATAGACTACTGGACGAGTGGCTTGACCCTACCGTTACCCAGCCAAACCGATACCAATCCACTTCTGAAGAGGAGGACCTGTACCCCCCACCTGTGTACACACCTACACAGCCACTTAGAACCAGGTCAGTGGATTCACCACCAAGACAAGGCTCTAGATTTAGAAGGAGGGCCCAATCAAGTTCACCTCTTAGAAGAAGAACCCCCACTGGTTACAGGCTACTGAGAAGTGTGGACGGAGCAACAAGCAGGTCTCACCTCGTAGCTACAACCCCGCTACTCAACAGAGGCAATAGGACGCCTTACAACTCACCTCTCCTCATCAATTCACCTGGAGAAGATACTGAAGTGACTTTTCCCCGCCGACCCAACATGGCAATGCCCAGAGGTCACCCCCCTCAGTATGACCAAGAGGACATGAGAAGAAGTCTTGTCAGAGACTGTACAAGCGCTGTCAGCGAATCTCTCTCTGAGCTACTGGCCAAGCACGTGGGCACCTTATCCACTGAGATTAAAAATCATGGACAGGAACACTCAGACCAATTGGCCAGAGTACACCTCAGGTTAGATGACATGGAACGTTGGAAGGAGCATATGGAAAGCAACACCGCCCACAATTTCAGGCAGGCAGAGCAGAGCAATATGGAAGTTCTCAGAAGATCCGAGGATTTCACATATCAAATGACTGACCAGCTCAGCAAAAATATGGACTCAATAAGGCTTGACCTGATGAGGGCCATTCAAAGCCATTCGAACAGTGCCGACGCCACCAACTCCAACCAAGCCGCCACTGGCGCCCAGGGTAATTCAGGGCAGGTACAACCCACTCCTCCTTACCCCACGGCACCTGACTACAGTACCAGCCACAATGACATGACAGGAGCAGGTATGAGCCCACCACATGCCTTCAAAGACAATCAATACACAGCATCACATGCACTGCACCAATCTCCTACAAATGGTGCACCAAACACCCACCAGGGGGCGACAACGTCTTGTAACACAGCGCCTAATCCAAACCAACACGGTGGCCATGTGGTTAATGGTGTTTACAGTCCCCAAAGACAAACAAGCAACCACTCTGGACTACCATATCCTCCTAGGTATGATCATATAGCACACTCCACACCGGTAGTGCACCAGGGAGGATACCATGGCGCTGAGTATACCAGATTTCCCCCTAGTAGAATTGACAGCGACAAGCTCACATCTGCCCAGCTAGGATCATTCAATAAGCCTGAACCCTTTGACAAACCAACGCCCTACAGGTCTGCAGCAAAATTTCTGACTGAATTTAAATTCTTCATAAGGAATGTGCACGCCAAGAGGCCCGACCTACATGCAACTTGCCTGTACACCTTTCTCAAAGGAAGGGCAGCTCAGTGGTTTTTCAGCAATATAATGGACAAGCCCATCATGCAAAACAATGACGCCGTCTATGATGCTTTCTTGGCGAGGTTTGGCACTCCCGACCTCAGCACCATCCTCAAAGGATACAGAGCCAGGAAACAAAAGCCAAATGAAACCACTGAGGACTACCTAGCAGACATGACCATGTTGTTGTCCAACAGCAGCCTGGACGAAGCCTCACAAGTGGACTACCTTGTAAATGGCCTCAGACCCGAGCTGAAAAATGTTGTTGTAGCCAAATCTCCCAAGACCTTGCTGGAAGCTGAACAATTGGCCATAAATCAAGAACTAAACCTCGAGGCCATAAAAATTGCTCAGAACAGCTCAGCAGAGTTATGTGCTGTAGGCTACAACAAGAACGACGACAGATCCAGAAAGGATAAATATCAGCGCGACCACAAGAAAGAAGACAGACTGCCCAGTAGCAATTACAACAAACAGTATGAAAATAAATTCAAAAACGGCTACAAAGGAAGGTCCAAATCTTCAGACAGATCCAATCCAAAGGACTACAGATCCAATTCCAAAAATAGATCCGACTATAAGTCCCCAGGAAGAGATAGGTCAAAAGATAGATCAGAGCAAAGATCAAGATCCTCTGATAGCAACAAAAGTTTCGTCTTCATACCAGTTGCTGGACAGCCAAACAACAATAAAAATGTCTCCTTCATGGTCCCAGCTGACTTCACCATCCCAGACAATTGGGTACAACAGTCATTAAAGAAGTCCAGAGATCCAACCCCAGGCAGGAATTACTCCAGGAGCCATTCAGGATCCCAGTCTGAGGCAGACAATGACAGCCCCAACAACACACAAGATGAATAGGGATCAGGGGAAGGCACTCAAGCACCTAGTGACCCCGACCCCAACCGGACCACGACCATCGAATTATCCAAGGACACTTCTCGAGATGCTGATGCACAAATGAATTCAGTAGACTCCCAATCATCCAGTTCGGATTATACCAACTTCTTGAATACCAATGAGACTTCGGACTCCAGTGATGACGAGGACGAGTACGAGGACCAGAGCCAAAGGACCTCAATCCTGAAACTGAGGATTAAATCTGAGCAGTATGGGCAGCAAGGTAAGGCCATTTACGTTGATACAGAATTAACCAAAGGTGCAGTTTCTGTAGACATAAATAACCACTTGTATAGAGCTCTTGTTGACTCAGGCGCCTCACTTTCTTTTATTAGCCAAAAAATGGCTGACAAAATCGCGAACACACCAAATTTTAGACACGGTAGACGCGCGCGACTGACAGTTTTATTGGCTGATAAAACCCCCATCCAAGTAAATCACTCCATGACTGTAACTTTCCTCATTGGTGGCCATGAATTCAGATCCAGATTCCATGTGGTACCTGAACTGAACCATCCCCTAATTTTAGGAGTAAATTTCATGACCAAATACAAAGCCAAAATTTCCTTTGGCAATATTGCCTTTGGCAATATTTCCTTTGGCAAAATAGCAACATTGTGGGAAAAACTGGATTGACCGAGAACTCAGGTTCTACCCTACCGGTACTTATTAAGCGCGCCATAGTTAAACCTAGATCAGACCTTAAGATAGTACCAGTGACGGTAGCTAACCCAAATGACTTCCCCATCAAGATAAAAAGACACATGAACCTCGGTGTATTTAGACTTTTCAATATCAAAAAGGCCATACCCATTGGTGCACTCAATAGCGCCCATTCACTCAACAGTGTAACAACAGAAAAGGACTTATTCCCAATCAATTGTGGAGAGGATCCTATGGACCAACTCCCCAAAGGGAACGAACCTTTGAAGTACAAAATCTGTGAAAAACTCTCTGAAATTCAAAGACAACAGATCAAAAACATTGTTGAGGCCAATAGGCAAGCCTTTGTCCTAAATGAAAGCGCCATAGGTCTCAATGTAGAAAATGAAGTCAAGCTGGAATTAAAGCCAGACTTCAAACCCTGCAACAGACCGTCGTATAGGATGTCCCCTCACAAAGAAATTTTTCAAAGGGAACTCCTGAAAAAACATTTAGAACAGGGGATAATAGAAGAGTGTACCAAACCCTGTGAGTGGAACTCACCCGCCTTTTTAGTGCCAAAACCACAAGGCGACAGGTCAGTAGCCTCTGGTTGGAGAATTGTAGTTGACTACAGATGGGTAAATGAGAATTTAAAAACTTTCTCTTACTCATTCCCCAGAGCTGACGACCTCATGCAGCAGATAGGCAGAACGGGCGCCAAGTATTTTTCCAAATTGGATGTCTACAGCGCCTACCACCAGATTCCCCTAGCAGAGGAATCTAGGCCACTTACCACCTTCTCTGCCAATGGCACGAGATACATGGCAAAAGTTCTCCCTATGGGACTCAAAACTTCAGGCCTATCCTTCATGAATGTAATGGAGCAACTTCTCATGAAATGCAAGTATAAAAATGCTGTAGCATATGTAGATGATGTAGCCATTTACAGCCCCACGTGGGAAAGGCACTTACAAGATCTGGACGAGGTTTTAAAACTTTTTATCAGAGGAAACATCAAACTAAAATCAGAAAAGTGCGAATTTGGAACTACCAAAATGGAATTTTTGGGTTTCAATGTAGACCAGCATGGTTTGTCACCATCCCCGGACAAAATAGGACCTGTCAAAACCTTCCCTTCACCTAGAAACATCCATGATCTTAGATGTTTCAATGGTATGGCGCAGTTTTACAAAAGGTTCATCAGAGGTTTCGCTCATGTCATGAAGCCCCTTTATGAGGTGACAAAATGCACCTTTAAATGGACCACTGAGTGTCAGAGAGCCTTTGAGACAATTAAAGCTGCTATCTGTACTGAAGCTGTGCTGAAATTCCCGGACTATAATAGACCTTTTGTCATTTTCACTGACTCGAGCAACTACAGCCTAGGAGCTGTAATCACTCAAGTAGACGACTATGGTTTCTATAGACCGATTGAATTTGCAGGGAGAGGCTTGACACCTCAAGAGTCTAGGTATGGGATAACTGACAAAGAACTGTTAGGAATAGTTTTTGCAGTCAAAAAGTTCCACCATTATGTGGATGGAACTCACTTCAAAGTATACTCGGACCACACCGCCCTGGTTTCCCTCTTCAACAAAAAGGAAAACATAACCAATGGAAGGTTAGCCAGGTGGGTCGACACAGTCATGTCCTACGACTTCGAAGTCAGATACCTGCAAGGCAGAGCCAATATTATGGCAGACTTCCTTTCTAGAAGGAAATACCCGCCCAGCTCTGATGACCCAATTCCCATCAGGTCTCAAGGTAGAATAATACCCCCTCCTAAATCAGTCAGATTCTCCGACATTACCATGACCAAAGTCTTCAAATCAAACGACCCAATTCCCAAAAATCCAGTCCTCATGGGACCACCTAGGTCCATACTAAAAGGAGGACAGATTTGGGGTAGCACTTCCAAGAAGCCAAAGGGTGTGATCGCAAAGAAAGGTAGCTCTGAGAGAAAAAAAACTCAGCTCCAATCAAACTGTGCCCGAGCTGTGCATTCTAACTCGATCTAAAGCCAAGTTACCAGACCCAGTCACACCCCCTCAGCCCCGCAAATCAACCAGAAGTAAACAGACCTGCCCCCCTAAGGTCAAGGACACCAAGACCAAATCAAGGGGCAGACCACCTAAATCTAGGTCACCCAGAGTATCAGTGAAATTAGCTAATACCAGAAGGGCTAAGTTATCACACAAAGTGCTACCCATGGCTGAACGAGCGATAAGCCAGCTATGCAAACACCACTCCCTAACACCATCCAGGGAGACACTGATACAGGCACAGCAGGAGGATGTTTTCTCAAACTCCATGCTGTCATACATCAATAAGGGTGAATTACCAGAGGACCCAAGCCTTAGTAAACAGATACTGCTAAACCATGACCAGTTCATGATTTTAGACGAAGTTTTATTCAGGATCACCAAATCAACCTATGGAGACAGTTTGGAGCCTACACTACAAATAGTGATGCCAGAAAAATGGGCAGAATCACTAATTGAGGCCACACACTGCTCACCATTAGGAGGACACCTTGGTCCCACTAAAACGTATGCAGCAATCAGATCCAGGTATTATTGGCGTTCCATGTTCAAACATGTTTTCGACTACTGTGGCACTTGCCATACATGTCTTACAACAAAGAAAAGACCAAAACATCTGAGAACCCCAATGACCCTGAGAGACCCTGTTTTAACAGCCTACACTCACCTCACCATGGACACCATCGGTCCTTTCACACCTGCTGTGGATGGATCCTCATTTATCCATGTCGTCACAGATCATGCTACCAGGCACATCACTGTTTGGTCCACAAAGGATAACACCAGCGCCGAAGTAGCGCTAGGATTTTTCCAAAGGGTTATCTGTGTTTTTGGAACCCCATCGGTCCTAAACACAGATAACGCAAAACAGTATGTGTCCAAACATTTCACATCTTTTTGTGATAAATTCGGCATCAAACATGTGACAGGGAGTGCACATTGGTCAAAATCACAAGGTCTATGTGAGCGTCAGCATCAAACAATAGAATCTTCACTCAGAGCCTTTGTCTCCAAATCACAGAAACATTGGTCGACCTTCCTACAGGCTATAGCATTCAGCATAAACAACACCGTATGCAGCGTGTTAGGATACTCACCCAATCTTTTGGTGTTTGGAAAGCAATCACATCTCCCAACTGAGTCCTCCCTGTCATTGGTCAAACAAACTGAAGAGATCAAAGACAAGGAAAAACTGGTCACTGCCTTACTCAGCTTAAGAGATGACATCCAACTTAAGGCAGCTGAGAGCATGGTCAAACACCATAAAAAGATGAAAGCCAGATTTGACGCCACTGCCTCCCCATGCACCTACAACACAGGCCAGCTTGTGTATTTACACATACCTAACCTGTTGGTAAAACAAACGAGCAAAAAGCTGCAGCCCACCTATAGTGGACCATACATCATAATGAAAATGACTTCACCAGTAACTGCAAAATTAAAAAGGCTCCAAGATGGTAAAGTATTAAAGAAATCAATACATGTATCCAGATTAAGAAGACCAATCACCAAGGCTAGCGCCAAGGCTGTAATCAAAAGACTGCAGTCTGGGCCAATCAACACCTTGTATGACCCTGATCTAGATTCCACCCATATTGGTGAACCAGAATCCCCGGCAGTCAAAAAGAAAAGAGGACGACCTGCAAAGAAAGGACTTGTCACCTTTGCCCCTTCCCCAAAAAAGAAGACAAAGAAAAAGTCCACAAAAAAGAAATAGATTTTCAGAAAACACACAATTTTTTTTTTCCCCTCCTTTTTCACCCCAAAACACCCACCACAACCCCCCCCCCCCCCCACATTTACACATACCCCCCTACCTTCACCCAAACCGGTGGCAATTTTGGCCACGTGTTATTTCATGCAGTGATGTTTTTCCCCCACATTTTTTTTTTATTTCATCTTACTACCCAAACCACATACCAATTACCTTTAACGTCACAATCTCTACACAACACCCCAAAAGCCTTCTGGCTTACTTCTACTGATGGGACATTGTCAAGAATTTTATCTAGGATTTGAGACTCAGACAGTCATATAATGATTGATTAAGGTTGGCACGCCACATAAATTACCCAAAGTCACAGCGTATTCTCGGTTCGTGAATCCTAATTTTAGGAACACGCATGCGCCGGTTTGTTACAAGCTCAGGGCTCCTCTATACCTTAAAGTATTACCAAATGACCACCTATTGTAGGAGAGCAGCACCTAGACATCCTGATCCGTGTTTATGCCTCTGTTTACCATCGGTACTGGAATGTTTGGTGAGACACCTAATCAAATAATTCAGCACAGTTCCCTGCTGTGTTATCATAACAGGAACAAGTGCACCCCCACAAGCTGACTAATCTCAGCACCACAACCATCAACCCCCCATTATAACTACAATATTCAGATCACCCAATGATCATCCACGCCCCTATAGAAGGCCCATCAAATTTGCATATCACAATGTACATGTGTATGCAAACCAACCAATAGCTAGGCCCCGTGCCATATAAGGGTGAGACATACCTCATCGGGAGGCATGTAATGAGGAATTAGCCAACCTCATGAAATGCTTATAAGCCTCACACCACCCCCATCTTATCCACTTCCAAAACAATAACCAAACTCACCACATCCAGCCACCATGGAGCAAGCATCCGGAGACCACAGGACCCAAGTGTCGGGACTGCCATGCAACAAGCCCAGGTAGGATCGGTCTTATGTGTCCATTAGTAGCGTCATCAATCGTTCTAGCATGACAATGATGGAATCTACCATCATGTTGCCCAGATACCCATTACATGCCAATGGTAGTGTGCGCCCAGAGTGCTTTGTAAAATGCAATAGTTGAATTTGCAGTCCTTTTTCAAAACCATGTATGGCAGTCTGACTTTTCACAACCTTATTTATCAACCTCTTGACAAAACCCCCCACCAACCCATTCATCTATCTTAGTCTAACAACGAACCGATCAAAATTTTTTTTTCTCTCATTATTCACAACAGCCTTAGAGCCCCAGAGATTAGACATGGAGCCAACTCAGGGTGGACCGTCCACAGTCTTTTAGGCCCAAACGGCATCAAAAGTAAGGCCATGGATCTGTTCGAGATCAGAATAACTATTATAGAGCACAAAGACATGATCAAACGTATATCCAGCGACGACTTAGGTGTATACCTAAACAACAAAACAGTTCAAACAGAGCTCACCCTACAAGACCCAATTGTATTGTCGGCCACCAAGGCCATGATATTCGATCTATGCAAAGATTTCCCCACAGTCCCATTGTGGGACAGATTCAGTGAGGAAACATCAAGCTATATAGCACTCCTATGTGCCAGGACTCTGATTACCTCAGAGAAACCACTTAAAGAGCTACCAAGATATGAAACAGGTATCGGCAGATACAATGTCATAATCCAAACAACAAATCTTCAGACCCAGCTGGCAGCGTTTGAAATGGCTAGATACTCCCACTTACACAGTTAAAAACTATCAACCCTGAATTAACCCATTCTACCCCCCCCCCTTTTACACATTTACAACGTGAAAAATCAATTACTCCGCTTCAATTCATTTCCCCTTTCTCTTCTCACGACCTTTTTTTTACATGACTAAGATGGAGACATCCTTGCTAGTTAAGGCATCAGCCTAGCAAACTGATAACCTTTTAAAACAAACAAGTCCAAAAGCGCCACATTCACACTACACTTAACCAATAAACACACCCAAACACGTATAGGACGACCACCGCCCAATCTACACAAACATACCTCACACAAAGCCAACCCACCCCCAACCCACCCTTAGAACACCCAACTCACCCCAGACAACAGTCCTATCTCAGTCTCTATGATCAATCTCTCACAAGCTTATCTAAATTTCTATTTTTAGGACAGCAGCCTCCTTGGTAGCACTCCTCCTAATTTTGTGTGCCCAGACCCACCAGTCAGAAGCACAGGATTTTGTAACCAATGAAGAAACCATCTTCAGGCCAAACTATGGTGTTTTATTCACTAAAATACCCCAGAAAATGATCTCAGGATATATGGATTACCCATTAGTTTTCACTTTAGACCTATCCTTCAATCAATCCTTGCAGCGACCAGACAAATTAACCTCCCTAATCAGCAAAAATGCCCCAAATTTTATCTTGGAAACCGCCCAAACTTTAGACCTAATTTTGGCAAATCTCTACCAAAAATCTCAAAAATCTTTAGCCCTATTAATAAAATTTTTGGAACATCCCCAAACTAGGTCACCCAGAGGCGCCCCAGGACAAATCATAGGTGATATTTTAAGAGCATCAATTGGCTTGAGCACGCAACCTGAAGTAGACTTGTTGAATTCCGAAATGTCCGACCTAGAGAAAACTCTAGCCACCAAAATGCACGTAGTAGAATTAGCCACACACTTTCTCTTGAACATTTCTGAATTTAATTATCAATCTTTGAGTATTTTCTCCAGCATGCAAAATGATACGGATGACGCCCTGGCTCTGCTCAGCTCCAACCTCCAACTGTTGACTAAGAATGTATCGAACATCTTATTCAACCTGGAACAACAGAGCAGACAGGACACCTATCATTCGATGTTATTTACCGCCGCTAACTCTCAAATTGAAGCGCTAATGAATCTGCAAAATGATTTAGACACCCTACTGGACTCACTAACCACTCTAATGGAAGGTGAGCTACCTCCAAAATAATTCCACATAAAGTCATGGAAGATGGACTTAATAATCTATCAAGCTCTTTGTATGAATCCAACAATGGTATCAAAATTCTAAACGTACCCACCGGTTTCTACTACCAAAGGAGAGTGCATGTGCACTGGCAGGACCAAAACAAACTTTACATCACAGTGCCTATACGCATAGGGCTGGGGGACAATATCTACTCCATATATAGAGCGGAGGCCTTCCCAGTCCCATTCGATACCACCAACGTAAACACTACTGGGTTTACACGAGTACAGCCATTGCCTAACTATATAGCCATGTCTGCGTCCCAGTCACACTACATTGAACTGGATCACTCTGACTTAGATCTTTGTGATGTAAATGTTTTCATAACATGCAACCTGCCCCTGCCCATGTTATCTCCTAGGCACCCCACCTGCAGCTTATCCTTATTTTTAGACCTACCTGACGCTGTACATAACACCTGCAATTTTCGGGTCCACATGACAGCACAAATTCCCAACATTGCTAAGCCCATCTCCCAGAGCTCCTACTTGCTCATCACTAGCTTTTCACCTTCAATAATGCAATGCTCAAACTCAGGCCAAATTGAGATAAAAAATGCAGCCTACTCTATTATTTCAGTACCATGCCTCTGCTCACTTAAAAACAGAGGCATGATAATGATTAATTCAGACCTGTCCTGCGCCCAAAACTTTACTTTAGAACCTATCGCCAAAGTGCCCTTCAACTTGCCTCTATGGCAGCATTTTGGTAACCCGCCAAACAACATATCAGGAGTAACCATAGCAACCACTCCGACCCACCTAGACCTACCAAATTTTCAGCGCCTGAAGCGCCTTCACAACCAAAAATTCCTACCTCTATTCAAGGACATTTTAGACTTAAAAGGCGCTGCCACCAAAATTCATGATAAATCATCCATCCTGAGCACCAACTCACTCATACATCTAGGATATCACCTGGAGTTTTCCCCTTGGTTACACCTGTTGTCGCCAGCCATCGCCATCTTGTGCTGCCTGATCACGTGTCGCATACACATGCGCGTGGTATACTTAGCCCAATTAGTGACCATTCACAGTCGAGCAACGATGGCTGACGCAGCATCTTGGAATAAGCTTAAAGAGATGATCAAAAATGCCAACCAAAATTGGCCCACGCGGACCACACCCCAGGAGATCACTACACCTGACTGGATTCAGATGCCAGGAAGGTATGATTCCATGATTGCCTTCCTAGGCATCATCCTCAGCTTGCTATTCATCAAGGCGGCGGGGAGACGCTGTCTTAGGCATTGGCCCTACGGCAGACAGGACCCCGCCCCCGGAACACCAAGATTCGTGCTGAAGATACACTCTGGAGGGCACACATATGCCTTTCCAGTGGGATTAATGGTGTATGGAAGGAACCTTTGGCCAGCATCCATCTTGCACCCAAACTAGCACCACCCAGGTTAACTTTCCCCCTAGCCCGTCATCTTGATGCGCATTGGAAGTCGGACGTCGGAATGATCATTGGTGGAAGACTGAGGACGGTGAGGCTGGAGAGATACCCCAGTTGCCCTTTGCTCTGGCGGATCCCCCTCACAATCATCCTCAGATCCAGACCCCATATGGTCACCCTGGCCATTGTACAGGAAAACCAGCCCGATTTCCAACTCACACCAAGTGAATACGAACTATCAGCCAGCTACAAACCAGTGCCACCTCTGACACGGAGAAAAGACCCAAGCAGGCGGGAAGCCCCTAAAGCCTCCACCAGTGGGACAACTCCGGCAGAGATGGCCCTGCTACAACTCAGGGAAACTCAACCACCCAAGGATCTATACTTATTCGACCCTACACTGGCTGAGAGGGCCATTAACACCATAGATGGTAGGTTTTCTTTAAAACTTTAAACCATTAGTTTCGGCTGATGTGGGGATCGTTGGGTACGCTCAGCGTCCTCATCGACCTCCACCTGCCACCCCCCGAGGTTCCTCCCATAATGGACTGTCCCCAGCGCCCACAGGCCCGGTGACAACACTGGACGGTACCACCACCCTTATGTGGGAATGGCAGGCGCTGAACAGCGCTACATAGCAGACCGGATAGCCCTGAGACGCTGATGTGGGGATCCCCCTCCTATCCGGCGAGATCCCCCCGAGACCCCCCAAGGACCCCCCATAGGGCCCCATCCCAACCATACATAACCATACCCACAAATCGCAATATCCCGCCATTGCTTCACTTTGCACATCACTGGATCTTATCAATGACGACGCAGGGCCGTTCCACAAACCATAAACGCAGTCATAACGTCTGCACAAAATTTTCGCGCCAGTCGCGACCCGGCGTCGCCATTTTTAAAGAGCTTCGTGATATGCAAATGTCCATTAGTTTCGGTCACATGATCGTCGTGACTCGATACATAGACTGACAACATCAACACGTGCAAACAACCTAGCTTCATGATAAAAGGGATTACTCACGTCTTTCCTAAAAGCCGTTCCCTGCCGGCACCTGAGGCGCCAGCAGTAGGTAGGTGACCTGATGTATCCTACAAAAACAAATCCAAAATCAAAATTACCAAAAAGCCCGTAACAAATTTCTGATTCAAAATTTTCCAAAATAAATTCACACAACCACCTATTCAAAATTACTTACGTCCCGTCCTCGTTGATGAACACTGTGATCAACAGGGCACGACCGTCCGGGAAATGGAGAACGCCTTGAACGATCTCCATCTTGCGTAACTACTGATAAGATAGCCGGCACCCATATCTTATATAGGGCCAAGGCTATAGGCATCAAAACTCAAAATTCATTTCAAAATCTGCGACCCCCACCCTCAAATTCAGTTAACATACCGTATAACAGAATGCCACAACTCAAAATTTTCCAAGACCTTTTTCAACCACCTTCATAAAACTTTAGGCCACTATTTGAAATATTTTTCAGGATTTTTATCTGAATAATCAGGTTCAGCACGGTGAAGCGACAGCTCGGTACCGCCACCCAGCGTGATACAAATTAACCAACTAAGCTTGCTTAGTTACACTTACCGCGTTCTTTTCTTGCAATCAAATTGAGCTCTGTCAAGTTAATATTATGTGTCAAACAGCTGAAATTCATAGCACCTATTGGTTATCCTGTATTGACAAGGCCACCAGCTGACCCAAGCAGGATTTCACACCTCTGTTAATGGTTTGTTTTCACGGCTCTCTTCCCTACAGACCCCTCCTCTGGAGACCTGGCAGCCCTACCGTCCGTCGGCCCTCCAGCCCTGGAGAAAGACGAGCCGGGGCTATCATCGTCAAGGAAGGCGACAGGAAGAAGAAGCAGCATGGAAGAGGTCAAGCCAAATCCAACCCCACCAGCCGCGGACCCCGAGCCCCAGCAGCAACTTCCACCAACCAGTGGAGGGAGCCAGCTAGGAAGCCCCATCTAACACCCAGGGGAACCTATGTGTCGGCAGCTTGCAGGCCTGGGACACCCATGCCCCCAACCTACAGGCACAACAATAATTACTGCCGCCACATCAATGGGCAGGTTTCCGCTGCCAAACTCTGTATACCGTGTTACCATCAGCCAAATGGGTTCCTGTGCCCTTGCGCTTATGACAATAAACCCAAGCCAGGCGGCAACAGGCAAAAGTCCCCACCCAGAACCATGTGGAGGCCCATGCCAGCTCGACCTAGCCCCACCACAGAGACAGACACAACCTCAGAGGACGGATCAGATGTGGCCACTGCTGGTGACTTAGCATCAGTATATCTAGACTTTTCAGACATTACCATCTCAAAATTCAGACCCATCAGATCCAGGAACCATCGTAAAGCTGAGGGCAGGTTTAAGAACTTCAACATTAAAGAACACCAAAACCTACCTCCAAATAGCATACACCCTAATCGACATTTCAGAACACACAAATAGACTTTTCACAGAAACAATTCTTGTACTACCCAACCATTGAGATACGATTGTAAACAACCCCCATGCCTATACGTATTATTTGTTTTCTGTGAATGTAAAAAATTTTCTTTTTCTATCAAGCATGTCAAACCCTTTTCACTGGATTCTTCAAAGCCTGTTTTGTTTAGGCCAAATGTATATATTAGCTTAAGATTTCTCCCCTTTGATGAACATTATGAGACTAAAAACCAAAATGGCCTCCTGGTTTAACTCTAGGCGCTATAAAGTTCATCACCTTCACCATTGTTTTTCAAGCTCAACCATGAAATGTATTTATGAGTTTTAGTCATAATAGATCCTTAGCAATAAGCTTTTATTTACCCCATTCATATATATTTGATGAATATTTTGCGTCCCTGTTATACACTACTCCACCTTAATTTTCACCTCGTAACTAACTTTGCAAGATAAACTTGGTAGTGTGGAGCCAAAAATTCATCACCATTGTGCTGATCTTTGACCCCACAGTACCAAGAATTACCGACCCCAGTTAATTTCCACATGGACAAGTCCTGGCATATCAATGCGCCAAACAGAACTTGCCACCAAATAAGAAAAATTCCCATATTTTCAAAATAACAGGCACACGCACACATTATAAGCATATAACATGTAACCTTTATAACCTGTACATAGATTAAGTCACTTGATCCACACGAACCATATTTTTGTAAACCCAGAAAGAAGCGTTTTTATTATACCGCATGTTATGTAAGCTCGTCAGATTTTCACAAAAACCTTGTATATGTACCATAATACCCATAATTGTCAATGGACTTGGCAAAGCCTTACTTTTCTGCTTATTTTTCTCCCTTTGCACTCGTGCAGAGACGAGTAGGAATGTGGGGATTTGTCAATGGACCATTCTGGGTATTATATTTATTTTCCATATTTACTAAATTCTTCGCCATATAAAACCTGAGCTCTGCCCATGATCCACACTCAACAATCTCCTGCATTCCCCGACAGGAACCAGGATGTATTACTCATAACAAACGCGCCTCCTCCATGACACTCTGTGACCTAAGATACAAGGATGTAATAACATTCCAACCTTATCTACGCATACACAGTGTAACTGGAGGAAGTGCGATCCACCTGTGGTGCCATATTTGGAATGAGAGAATATTTCACAATCTCCTCTCAATACTCATCAACATGACTAACTCACAGGTGGCAATCTCTCCCTATGACACGTGTCCCTATTTCATTGAGCCACGTGTATAGAATATTTCACAACACTGTGAGCTGCTCAAGTCTTTCATATAAAAGGCAGCTTGAGCAGCTCCCAGTCATCTCTCCCAACTTACACCTTACACCTATACCTAGAACCTACGACAGGTTGAGCTATAGGATCAGAGGCAGAGCTTAGATCTTGGCGAGTGTTATCATTGTTACCACCTTTATGAAACACTCATGTCAGCTATGCAATAAAAGGATCAACTGAACTTCCCTGGATTCCATGTACATTCACTTCACCACATGTAACCGTCCGTTGACAATGTCACACAGGACGCCCTCTGGGTACAACCTGACCAATACAGTGTTTTCCAAAACCAATAGAGCGTTTCCAAGTAGCCATACTACTTAATTCATATGTTTTATATGACGAATTAATATTATGTTGCCTACATTGCTGTGAAATTGAAAACTATTCCTCCAGGGGATTTTGGTGATAGCATTTCACAATAAAGTTGCTGCAAATTCCACTACAAATTCTGTTGACTGTACAAGAATTGCCCGTGAACTTTGCTCCGCGGGTTGGTGTGGGTGGAGCAAAATACACGGGCTATTCCTAAAAGACCAGCCATTTTCATAAGGGCCCTTAAATAATGACACTAAAAGCCCGTTGGTCATCATGGTGTACCATGGACACAAGTCCACTAGGCCATATTAGGGCTATATTTGAGCTTCATACAAAACACTGGTAATTCACTTGTACTGTCGTACTGATATACTGGTGTAGGGAATAGTATTTACTATGCATCTAGGTCCGTATGTATTCGAGACTGTTACTATGTACCGTATCGTGGTAGGATAGGCACTCTCCGGGAGCATCTCCTACGTCTCTCGTAAGAGGGCACCACTGGTGGCCTCGGGCGGTGTGACGTAGGGGGCGGACCAGAGGGCGCTCAGTATGGAACCAATCAAACGTAACGAGAGGTATATATTCCGCAGTCCTCCTACGATTGGGGAATTTTGCAGTCCTACCGAGCTAGTAGGCTTACTCTGTCTCGAAACGGGTATCTAAGCGAGAGCATTACCACCTTACGGGGTACTGGCTATAGGTATATGAAAGGTTGAAACGCATTTGCAAGCCGTCTTGTAACAGTATCGTAATAAAGTGATTCTGAAACCTACTCGAACTGACTAGTTACTGCTTTGATAATATAGTTATCTCGATATCAGTAGGATCTTGGAATGGCAATACCTACACGGGCATTATTAAGCTAATAGATGATGCATATCGGGGCCCTAGGGCTGTATATGCTGTATATACCTGAGCCGCGGAGCGGCGAGGGTATATACAGCATATACAGCCCGTGGGGCCCCGATATGCATCACCTAATAGGTTTATACCACCATTTCCTCCATTTTGTATCAATTTCTTACCTGAAATCCAAAGAATATAGCCAGGCGAAGACATTTTGTAAGTGCTAGCGACACGGCCCGTGGCCGCCCTGCGCGAAGCCATTGTTTTTGTTCTTGCCGGGAGAGGTACCGCCGTGTTTACACTCACTTTTCATATGGAATCCAGCCATGACATGTTATAATATTAAAATCCCAAGAAGTATTTGATCCATAGACGAGGAATGCGTGCTAATTTTCTCCATTTTCTTCAATATAAATAAGAATCCATTGATTTTCCCAAAGTACGCGAGTCGCGGTCCGGCCATTCCCACCCGCCTCCTTGTCCGGCGAAAGTGTGTCAGTGGCCCGGATGTAGATATAGGTCAACTGCTCGTTGTACAAGAAAGACGCCGAAAATTTCGGACCCGTTTGGAAAATCAATGGATTCTTATTTATATTGAAGAAAATGGAGAAAATTAGCATGCATTCCTCGTCTATGGATCGAATACTTCTTGGGATTTTAATATTATAACATGTGATGGTTGGATTCCATACGAAAACTGACTGGAAACATAGCAGGTTAGAACTTATTTACCTTCGCATTGGATTTCATCACCGTTCAGTGTGGCGCTATGGCTAAGGCCTTCGCCTACCACCACTGCGGCCGGGGTTCAATCCTCATACAAGTTGGGACGATTTTTCACATTGAAACAATGGCGAGGCTAAATTTCTATGTCCGCCAGCGTCTCCAAAAATATTCTAAGTCCAACTTGACACCGAAAAAGTATATACCAAAAATTTCAAAAATGCATATGGGTGGTATATGCAGAATAATGCACGGCTAAACTGCATATAAACCCACCGGAAGTGCCGAAATCGTGGTATAAACATTAATGAATTAGGTTTGTCTATACAGTAAGGACCCTTACCTAGCCTCTTGAGAAGTTCTGGTTTAGATTTATCTATGATCTTGTCCACATCCTCCATGGTCAGCACCATCTTGGACAGGAAGACAGTAACTTGAACTATATTTGGTCCTGTATAGAAGAAAAATCATGTGGCAGTCCTGATTATTGGTGGCGAATGATTGAATGATTGAATGATTTACAGTACAGAAACTAAAGCTGGCCATGGAGCCGAAGGTCTGTATTTGCAAATTGGGGCCCATAGTTTTGTGTAAAATATATAAGCAAGAACTGTAGATGGCTAATTTAGAAGACATCATGGTGTGTAAATATAGGCATATTAAAAAAACACCTTTAGATCTCTGGTTATGAAATCTACTTCATTGACTGCTTCAGCCTTTTGTAGGCATACCGGTACGAAGCAAAATTGTTAACATATGAACCTTTTATGTTTTCAGGGTTTGAAATATTCTAAAACTTCTTCTGATCCCTCTCATAACACTGAGGAATATTTTTGCACTTTTGGAGAGCAACTGGGGTAAAACCAACTGATCTTGGTCAATTCAAGGATGCTGAATTCAGAAATCACAATGAAATTGATGTGTTTCTTCTCATTGCTGAGTTACTTGCTGTTTAAGATCCATAAAATGTGATAAAAGCGCTGATAAAAGTGAAACATTTGGATGGATGCTTATTTTTTCCATCGTTAGATTCCTATATTCTGGATAAAACATGTCTTCAATATTAAGAAAATGTGCTATATAGTCACTATGAACCTATTCATTGCTCATAAGATAACGATTTTCCGTATTTAAAGAGACCTATGTTATCCAAGTACTGTGTCAATGTAGGTCTACATCTATGTAATACTTCTGAATTATATGCAGGACAAAGCCCATTTTTTCTTATTCTATGGTCACACACTATTGTTATGATGATTATCTAGCATGCCAATGCAAAATAAACCCAGTAGGAAAATATTCAGTGTAAGTGATGAAGTGGTTCATGTTCTTATCAATCAGATATCTAATAACATAGAATCCTAAGTTGAAAATTATCAGCAATGAATTGGATCATGGTAACTATATATACCACATTTTCTTGATGTTAAAGACTGTATTATCCGGAATATATATATATATATATATATATATATATATATATGAATTTAACGAGGGAAAAAATAAGCTTCCTGCCACATTTTTCACTCATATTGGCTCTTTTATCGCATTTCATGCATCTTTAATGTCAAATATCTCAGAAATAAGAAGCCCAGCAATTCCATCATGATTTATCAATTCAGCACCCTTCAGTTGGTTTTATCCCAGTTGTTCTTTGTTGGTTCCTCAGTGTAATCATACTGTCTATTTTACCTAAAGCTGCTCATTAATACATATAATCTCAATAGGGGTCTACAAACCAGAAGCAAATGATTGCATAAATTAAAAGGTATTAAGCACTAGTTCCGTGATTCATAGTCAAAACAACATAAAATTGTTCCCATTAGTTTAACAGTTCTATCAACCCCTGCTATATCATGCTAAAATCAATTAAATTGATTGAGATAAATGTCCCTAAACTCAATTGAATTGAGCTCTTCTCAAAGCATATGCTTTGAGAGTAATGTTGCCGCCCCATGTTTGGCGCAACAAAACCTCACTAAGCAATGTAATATCACCTAGCAACATTGAGTCACAAAGCATCACAGTTAACATGATATGCACCAATGCAGTGTACATTAATAAAATTCTGATGCTGCATGAGGAGGTTATTACTTAGCCTTTGTGGGCCGCTGATGCATCGATGCATCATGCCCATTGGTCACCATGGTGTATGAGTAACTCGCCAATGCTGCTTTCATGCATCACACGTTTGATACACTCGCAGAGGGTCAGCAAGATGCTCCTATGAAGTGCTGGCAAGAAGACCCAGGTAACAAGTATACATTGGGCCAATGTTGGCTTATAATTGGCCAATGTTGGCTTATATTTGGCCAATGTTGGCTTATATTGGGCCATTGTTGGCTTATATTGGGCCATTGTCGGCTTATATTGGGCCAGTGTTGGCTTATATTGGGCCAATGTTGGCTTATATTGGGCCATTGTTGGCTTATATTGGGCCAATGTCGGCTTATATTGGGCCAATGTTGGCTTGTATTGGGCCATTGTCGTATTGGGCCATTGTCGGCTTATATTGGGCCATTGTCGGCTTATATTGGGCCATTGTCGGCTTGTATTGGGCCATTGTCGGCTTATATTGGGCCATTGCCGGCTTATATTGGTGCCGATTGCAGGCCAGAAGAGGAAAGTACCAAAGTGTTACCGTCTAACACCAATATGATGTAAGGTAATGTAAAACAGAAAGTAGCTGTCACTCAGCTTATATACTTCATGGTACATACCGCCATAGTTACATCTAACACCAATATATATATATATAGCTAGCATTACATAAGTCAATTCTTATAGTGGTCTTGGGTTCAGCATCGATGGGGGTTGGAAAATATGTTGGCATAGAAATACACCCCCTCCCCTCTAAACAAGTAATATATGTGTGCTCCTTAAGGGTGGAAGATATGGATAAGAAGAGGCTAGGCCCTACTTACTGTATATTAGCCTGAGGTAGGAGTGTGGGGTGTGTATTAAGTACCTAATATGTAAAGTACTTTGCTATATGTATCAGGGTGAGTGAGCAGCTCTGTGTAGCCTTCTATACCCACTCACTGTGTGCGCGTGTATATGTTTGTACACGGCGGACACTGACATGATAAGGATACACTCAGTACAACAGGACGCTTGTCTAACCACATCTATGCCTCTTTATCTCTATTTTAAACTATATCAAACTTGTACCCAGCCTTGGTAAAGTAGAAAATGACAGACAAAGATCCCACTCAAGGCACAAAAGTACATCCACATCCATAGAACAGGGCTTTCAGCACGTCACAGCCTGCTGTTATGATGGCAAAGACCACTGTATTGGGCACATGGCAATCTACTTTAGGGTCATTGGATTTGTACTAACAGCAGGTCCTAGTGTTTTCTAAAAACACACTGCATTGTGCTGTAAATAGAGTCGCGCAGTCTGACAGTCAAGATGCCTCCCTAGCAAAGCATTACGAGGATAAAGTAGTAACTGCTCTAGGAAAATTGAGTGAAGCACCCCCCCCAGCCCATAGCGTTAGGAACCAAGCATTTGCAAACATAAATCATATGACATTAACCATAATTATCATCCTTATCTACCACTAGTTATATCCAGTAAGTTCATGCTCTGTGCTTCCCCCTAATTTACATACCTTATGTAGGGGTATGGTATTTATATTATTACACTCGTACGTTCATGCACCCGTGAGACTCAGACCTAGGTCTTCGGGTGTGGGGGGGGGGAATCCGGATGGCAGGTGGCAGCACCTGCCTCTGGGTTCGTATCCACTACACCAGGGGGCCTACCAGTCGTCTGCCACACATCACGTGGCCGGTCTGAGTTTCATGGGCTTTTCCCCTATATAAGGGCGGTTCCACCCCCATCCTCTTCAGTAGTGGTGGTCCTAACCACTGCTCAACCTGGTCGTTACCTGAAAGGGTAACCGAATGCTCTGGCAGCATGTAGTCCTTTAAGGCTGTGATCGTATGTGACAAATGCTTCTGTAATAAAAGCTTGGTTGCCTACCCGGAAACTTCTCCTCTCTTCGTTATGATTTAATCTAACTTATTGAGTCGAACCACTACACTTATCTTCTATTGTCATCTTTTTTTTTTTAAACAATTTAAACTTTTATTAGCCATAGGTATATTTCATTACATCCGATGTGATATCAAGAATATATTCCACATATATGAGAGTCGACGCTATATATTAGAAAATTGAAAACAATTTTTATACATTGATATATCAAAGTACAATCTTATATGGGAAAAAAGGTAATCTTAATAGGCTAACAAGTTAATGACTGGCCGTCATTCTAGGGATGTTGTCATGACCAAGCCATATAAAGAAAGTTACAATTACCTTTCATAGAGATTTTTGATAATAATTATGGTTTTAAGTTTAAAATGAACAGCAGCATTATTCTTTACTTTAAGTACATATTTAATAACATACCCCCCACCCTAGAAATACCAACACAATTACAATAGTTAAGAAGTATGACATACAAAACAGTGGCAATCTGACCAATATTGGTTGTAAAAATTTATGGGAAATCTTAAACACTTATCAAAGCTCATTTTTACAGATAAGCTTAAATTTGTCCCGGTCTCTAATATTTCTGATATCACTAGTTAATCTATTCCAAGTTCGAGCACATTTGACTTTGGGTGATAATTCATATGCTGTACAATTTATTTTCTGATATTTCAATACAGGTGCAGAAGCAAAACAATTATTCTAACTTTTGGCTCAATAAAATCGTTATTACAAGATTTTTTATGGGCAAAAAGTTTAATATGATAATCTCTCCTTGGGATCAATTTTGGTAGTTTTGCATTTTCATGTACAAAGTCAGTTAGTGTTAGCATGTGGAAATCTAAACATGTTTTAAGACATTTACTTTGTAACTGCTGTAGCTCCAACAAGTACTCAGCTTTAGCTGCACTATACAATATATCACAGTAGTCAATAATTGGCAAAATATGCATCTTATACATTCTCAATCTTGCTTCTTGTGTCATATATTTTCTTGTTTTATACAATATTAGTGATTTGTAGCGCACATTATTAATGACACTAAGAAGATACATATTAATCTTTAACTCTGGGTCTAAAGTGACACCTAGATATTTATATGAAGCAACATTCATAAGCCTTTTGTTGTTTATAACAATTTTTGGTTTTCTCAGTTTTTTCAATTTTATAGAAGAAGCAAAATTCATAATTTTAGTTTTATTTTCATTCATTGTTAATGTGTTGGCAGAGGCCCAGATAAAGAACTTGTTTAAAGCAGCTTTTAATTGATTTTCCAATCTGTCTAATTTATTGCCAGAGACATACAGGACTGAGTCATCTGCATATAACAAGGTTTTATGAAAATCATTTTCAGAGATAAAATCATTAATATATAATAAGAAAAACAAAGGACCCAATGTTGACCCCTGGGGTACTCCACATGTTAAATTCTGATGCCCAGAGCGTCAAGTTTCGATTTCTGATGCCATATTGTTCTAATTTAGCTAAGAGGATATTATAATTTACTGAGTCAAAAGCTTTTTTTATATCAATAAAAGCAGCAAGGTTGACGAGCAAGGTTTTGATTTCTATTTCTAAGTATATCATCGACAAGTTCTGATATAGTATCGAGAGTCGATTTGTTTTTTTGATAACCACCCTGGAATTTTGACAAAATAATATAATTTAATAAATGAGAACTGATTTTTTAATTAAACGCTCTAATATCTTTCCAGGTACAGCAACATGCCAATAGGTCTCAGGTTAGATACATTTGAGGGATCACCACCTTTAGGAAGGGGGGTGACTGTGGCAACTTTCTAACTATCAGGTATTATCAGATTATACCGGTACGTGTAATAAGGTTAATGATTTTTATAAATTTTTCTGGGAATTTGAGTACAGCCATTTTAAATATATTAGTAGGTAGATATTCAATGGAGGATGATTTTGATACATCAATATCTTTGAGGCATAAAATAATTTCATCATCAGTGAATGACATATCAGGCATATCTGCATGGCACCTTAGCCCGAGAATTGAATTTCAACATCATGAGCAAGTCGACGACCTATATCTGCGAAAAAATTATATCCATGTTACGTCTAGCATATAAGAGTAGTGGATTTTTATCATTAACATGTTCTTATAGTTTATTTGTCATCCATGGACTAGGTTTATTTACCACTTTAATTTTTTGTACTGGACATTGTATGTCGAGCATATATTTCAATTGACTTTCTAAAAAATCCCAACTATCATCAAAGTAACTCCAGTCACAGTTTGAAAAATCCTGTTAATATTTTTCTTTGTCAAAATTGCGATATGATCATCCTAAAAAACTCCTATAGCCGTGTTTAACATACTTGTTATCTTTCAGTACATGAACAGGAAGATGGTCGGGCAAGTGTATATTTAAGGGTCTTGACGATACTGTAGGTATTGCTATTTCGAGATACACTTTAATATCAAGACAACTATATTATCGAAGCAATAACTAGTCGGTTCGAGTAGGTTTCAGAATCACTTTATTACAGTACTTGTTACAGGAAGACTGTGAACACGTTTCAACCTTTTCACATGCCTATAGTCTATACCCCGACGGAGGTAAAGCTCTCATTATAACATTCGTTAGGCCGTTCTAGAGACTAGACCAGTCTACCAGCCCAGTAGCTCTGCGAGTCCCCAGATCGTAGGAGGACGGCGGAATATATACCTCTCGTCATGGTTCATTAGTTCTGTGCTGAGCGTCCTCTGGTCTGCCTCCCATACCACACCGCCCGAGACCATGTGTGGTGCCCTCTTACGAGTAGCATAGAAGACGCTCCCGAAGAGCGCCCATCCTACTACGAGATGGTACATAGTTATAGTCTCGAATACATTCAAGCCTCGATGCATAACAACTGCGATTCCCTACAATACTATGTTTTCACAATTTGTAATAATTAAGTCAATACAAGTGTTAGCTCCTGATGATGTGGTCATCTGGTTTATAAGTTGGACTAAATCGAAATTATCAAAAGTTTCATATAATTGCCTCTTTTCTCTAGAATTTCCTATTACATTTACATTGAAATCACCTAGAACATAAACCTCGTACGAATCCAGAGTGTCTATATGCAGGAACAGTGCATGTATCGTGTTACAAAATTGAGTCAGATCACCAGAAGGGGGTCTATATACATTACAAATAATGGTTTTTTTACTAGAACCTTTTATGGAAAACAACCATTGGATTTCAATGTCTGGATTAGTTCTGTTCAAGAAACCAAATTTATCATTGGTGCAAGACAAGGCTTCATCTACATGAGCACACAAACCACCACCCCTAAAGATGCTAATTCTATCAAGCCTAAATAAGTTGTACCTAGGAAAATTTCTGAGCAGTCAGTCGCATTTAACCAGGTTTTAGAGAAAAGTACACTCTCGATGTTACAATTTGACAATTCTTTCGTTTTGTGATTTTATTTCTCGCACTATGTATATTCATATGTACCACAGAGAAGCCTTTCTCAAACTTAAGTTTTTTACTCATTTTATGGACAGATAAATGCAATCTCATACCATGAAGATACATCAGTACCGGTACATTTATATATATTTTTTCACAGTACACCATTAACAACCAAGTAGGCAAATTAACCACCATAAAAAACTCATGAATATCCCAACCCTTATTGTTTCCCATTGAATACTAAAAGATATACATCCCCCTCCCATCATAGGTTGACAGCTCTAGTGGAAGACAATTAATACAGTTTTAACAGAAACTCTCCCAAGGTGTCACACTGTTTTCCATTTGGAAACAAAATTAATTACAGAACAGATGAATTTGCAATATGGAAATAAGATTATGAGAGATCATAAGATCAATATAAAGAAATCATGTTGATATTTCTCTTGTGGTAGTGTGGGATCCTGAGTCTTGTCTTGTTCAGCTTTGTCTTCCTCCTCTACATTTGGCTCAGCAGGGGTGTTCGCCTCGTAGTCCCTTGTCAGCGTTTTCATTAATAATATTGTCTCGTACTCTGGTTAGTATGAACCAATGCAGTGTCAGTGACTCACCAGTGCTGCATTCATGTATCATGATGCACCAATGCAGTGCTAGTAACTCACCAGTGCTGCATTCACGTATCATGATGCAGCATGATGCACCAATGCAGTGTTAGTAACTCACCAGTGCTGCATTCATGTATCATGATGCACCATGATGCACCAATGCAGTGCTAGTAACTCACCAGTGCTGCATTCATGTATCATGATACAGCATGATGCACCAATGCAGTGTCAGTAACTCACCAGTGCTGCATCCATGTATCATGATGCAGCATGATGCACCAATGCAGTGCTAGTGACTCTCCAGTGCTGCATTCATGTATCATGATGCAGCATGATGCACCAATGCAGTGCTAGTAACTCACCAGTGCTGCATTCATGTATCATGATACAGCATGATGCACCAATGCAGTGTCAGTAACTCACCAGTGCTGCATCCATGTATCATGATGCAGCATGATGCACCAATGCAGTGCTAGTAACTCACCAGTGCTGCATTCATGTATCATGATGCAGCATGATGCACCAATGCAGTGCTAGTAACTCACCAGTGCTGCATTCATGTATCATGATGCAGCATGATGCACCAATGCAGTGCTAGTAACTCACCAGTGCTGCATTCATGTATCATGATGCAGCATGATGCACCAATGCAGTGCTAGTAACTCACCAGTGCTGCATTCATGTATCATGATGCACCATGATGCACCAATGCAGTGCTAGTAACTCACCAGTGCTGCATTCATGTATCATGATGCACCAATGCAGTGCTAGTGACTCTCCAGTGCTGCATTCATGTATCATGATGCAGCATGATGCACCAATGCAGTGCTAGTAACTCACCAGTGCTGCATTCATGTATCATGATGCACCAATGCAGTGCTAGTGACTCTCCAGTGCTGCATTCATGCAGCATGATGAACCTATTGGGTTTATATATTCCTACAATGTCACCATGATACACCAATCTGAGGTGTACAAGTCAAATCATTATTAGGAAAGTACTATAAAGGAAGGATGTGACCGCAGGTCCTTCCCATTGGAACTCTTCACACATTGGACTTCACATAGTTAGCGAATGTAGGGGTGTCGGCAAACATGAAATAACTGTGTATACTGGAACTTATGGGTGCCTGTTCTAAGGTAATATATATATATATATATAAAATAGTTTTTGGTGTCTTCTGCCTTTAATTTCAAGACAAACATAAATAAAGGAGCATTAGGTGAATTCAAGGTTCTTTGGAACAGTGATTAACATTCATGCAGCAAATCGAATAACCCATCACCAGCCTTAAACTCAGAAGCAAAAATCTCTGAATAACCATTGACACCAGGAATTGTCTTGTCCCACGTTGGGTTCTCCGTCAGGCAGATGTACACACTCCCAGCACCCGTGTGGTCAGCATAGGTGTATCCACCCCCAACAATACTTGGGTGCCAAACGTAGAAATTTCAAACTGAAATTTGTGCAGACCTTAGACCCTTTCAGAGCCAATAATGCCTCATGCCCATTGTTTGACCAGACCTTAGACCCTTTCTGGGCCACTAATGCTTCATGCCCATTGTTTGACCAGATCTTAGACCCTCTCAGGGCCACTATTGCATCATGCCCATTGTTTGACCAGACCTTAGACCCTTTCTGGGCCACTAATGCTTCATGCCCATTGTTTGACCAGATCTTAGACCCTCTCAGGGCCACTATTGCCTCATGCCCATTGTTTGACCAGACCTTAGACCCTTTCTGGGCCACTATTGCCTCATGCCCATTGTTTGACCAGACCTTAGACCCTTTCTGGGCCACTATTGCCTCATGCCCATTGTTTGACCAGACCTTAGACCCTTTCTGGGCCACTAATGCCTCATGCGCATTGTTTGACCAGACCTTAGACCCTCTTAGGGCCACTAATGCCTCATGCCCATTGTTTGACCAGACCTTAGACCCTTTCAGAGCCACTAATGCCTCATGCCCATTGTTTGACCAGACCTTAGACCCTTTCTGGGCCACTAATGCCTCATGCCCATTGTTTGACCAGACCTTAGACCCTCTTAGGGCCACTAATGCCTCATGCCCATTGTTTGACCAGACATTAGACCCTTTCAGGGCCACTAATGCCTCATGCCCATTGTTTGACCAGACCTTAGACCCTTTCTGGGCCACTAATGCATCATGCCCATTTTTTGACCAGACCTTAGACCCTCTTAGGGCCACTAATGCCTCATGCCCATTGTTTGACCAGATCTTAGACCCTTTCAGGGCCACTAATGCATCATGCCCATTGTTTGACCAGACCTTAGACCCTCTTAGGGCCACTAATGCCTCATGCCCATTGTTTGACCAGACCTTAGACCCTCTTAGGGCCACTAATGCCTCATGCCCATTGTTTGACCAGACCTTAGACCCTTTCAGAGCCACTAATGCCTCATGCCCATTGTTTGACCAGACCTTAGACCCTTTCTGGGCCACTAATGCATCATGCCCATTGTTTGACCAGACCTTAGACCCTCTCAGGGCCACTAATGCCTCATGCCCATTGTTTGACCAGACCTTAGACCCTTTCAGGGCCACTAATGGTATTTTATAAAGGATAAAGCAATGCTTTTTCCTGCCAAGATGTTGTCCTTTCTCAAGTCTCTAATGCAGTGTATGTATAAATATACCTGGCTGACGTTTTTGGAGACTTTGTAAATACATGTACCTTCTCATGTTCCCAAGAAAGTAGATGAGAGGAAGAAGAAAAAAAAACAGATAAAAGATAATCTGTTGTTATATGTATCTGTAGACCCTCAGGACCATCTAATCGGTTAGACATCTAAACATAAAATTTCATATCAGAACATTTTTGAACCTAAATGTATAGATATCTAAACACTTAAACTAAGCACATTGTTTAGCTAAACATGTTTAGGAACCTAATGTGTTTACAGAAACGCAGGAATATGTTTAGAATTGTGTTTAGGATCTAAACACCATTTTTGTAGTGTAACTGTTGTAGGTCTATGCATTATTTCTAATACCCCTACCCCACATGGTGTAGATAAAATACCCACCTTTGTACACCAAAGATGAGTTATTTGGACATTTACTTCTGCCCCACATTGTGTAGATGGCGCCACCTTCCTCTATTATGATAACGATTGGAGCGAGTCAAAAACATGAAACTCTTATAGAAAGTGTCAGTCAATATAGATATAGAAATATATAGATAATCACTTAAACTGAAACCAATCAAATGTTTATAAAACCTTAGTCCTCTCACATTTCCCAAGATAAATCAGCATTTCCTATCATAGCCACATGTGACTAAATTGTCAAAGATGAAGGTTTGAATATACAGCGAGACCTTCTTACCTGGAGGTACATCACTGTCTGTCAGCGCCGACTGAGTGATTGAGCGTCTCGCTCTGCCCAACGGTCCATTGTCTGTACCCTGCCCACCCTAACAGTTAGGATGAAATGACAGACGAATCAATACCAAATCATCTAGTATATCTATGTTCTTGAAAGGGTGAAAGATTAGGGATTAATTCTTAGCAAAATATGCCAGTGCATATAAATTCTAGGGATAGTGATTTGTGGGTAGCAAGCCCCTTTTTTCAGTCCTCCAATGAGCACTTCATTGAAGCATCATGTCAGTTCTTTATGAAGTGTATCAACTATGTATTGTAGGGTCAGCATGATGCTTCATTTTTGCATCATGGTCGGTATAGTATATTACAGTCAATTTTACTGCTTTTGGTTGGCTTTGTGAGTAAAGTGTCAATCTATAAATGTATTTGATTTGTAGGAAAACTAGTACTGGTACCATACCCTCAATTAGTTCCCCCTTTAGTCTTTAAATCCAAGTCCTTACATTCTGGAATAATGACCACCAATTTACCTTAAGAACACCTTGATATCCAACCAGTAGCCCCCCAAGTATGGTGGCATGTCTGTAGACAAACTTGTAAATCCCTTTACTGATAACCTGATAATTAGCTTTATAAGTTGTGTCCCCCAAATCCATACTCCCCTTCATTATCACATACAGACCATTCACTTACCTCTTCGTTCCCCATTTAGGCTTTAAATCCAAATCCTTACCTTCTGAAATAAGGACCACTACTTTACCTCAATAACATCAAGATATCCAACAAGTAGAACCCCAATTGTGAAGTCTTGTTGACAAGCTAGTAAATCACTTTACTGATGATCTGACAATTAGGTTTATAAGTTGTGTCCTACAATTCCATACTCCTTCCCTCCATGATCACATACTGACTGATTGCTTACCTCACTTACTCCAACTAATAGAGCCCCAAGTGTGGCGCCTACCACACGGTACGTTTGACCCCTGGCTTCGTAACTTACGAAGTTCCGCTCCAATTAACAACTGGGTTTACTTCAGTAAGGCCAGACCCAGACACATGTAACACAGGAAGTCATGTGACATCTGTTTGTAGCATAGGAATGGTGCACTGTGGGATAAAAACAGAGGTCTGAGGCTCTGTAACTTACACAACAACCTGCCCTGACCCATTTATGATGTCACAGACTGGTAGCCAATCCAATAACCCGGCAGGTTACTCAAGTAACTAACGCAAGTCAGTTTGGCCAGGGGTCGAACATACCGACTAGCATGCAGCCTGCTACCACTACAGTCTTCAACATGGTAACGTGTCTAGAGCTGACCTACAGTATAGTGTTGTACCACTTGGTTTACGTCAACAGGTGACGTGTTACTGACATGTACTGCTGGTGTTATTGTTGTCACCGTGTACCGTGTGTTAATGTACACATGTAACATTTTCTTTGTTTCTAGCTTAGATATCTTTACATATCTTCATCCACAGGACAAAATTGTGACAGGAAATACGGATTGATATGGACGGATGAAGTTCAGCTGTGAGGAGTGGAGGTACCAGCTTACTTTGCTTTTATTATAAAAGCCTTTCACCCAGTGTAGACGTCTCATTAGATCACAAACATTATAGATTATCACTCATGCATCCGTGGATATCATACATAGACTTATCTATGGATGTGATAATTATATAGACCAAGAAATCAGTCTCCATGAAACAATCTGACACCTGCTACTGTACCCAAGAACCCAGGCAGAGATTGTGCTTGTCTGAACTGCCATCTGAGGCTTTATTGTAGAAATTATACTGCATTAGGATTATGGTGGTTCATCTTTCAATTTTATGAGGATCCTTTTTAGATTCAACAGTTATTTCTAGGATATTATTTAAGCTAAGATCTATTCTCCAAATCTTCCCAGTTATCAATAGACATGACATGAACCAGCCCAAGATGTATTTTATTCATTCCAATTTAAGTCATTTTAAATACAATATATACCCACATAGTAACACTTTTAATTTTCATCTACTTTCAGAAAAATGATTACGGCCATATATATTTATGCAGATGTCACCAGTAAAACAGCAGTTAGTAATTGCTACACACAACACATGTAAGTTCCTTGCCCTGTTCATAGTTAGGACAGGGGAGGGCGTAACCACAGTCAGCCTCCACGGTCCACAGTTCTGACCCTCCCTCAGTGCCTGCGCCGCTCCTGTCTGCCTCTGGTGCCACATCCACACAAATGTAGTTACGCTGTGTTGTAGAACCAGTATACTTAGAGCTCATCAGGTAGCCGTAGTATTCACGATGCCACCCGGACATACACACGTTAGTACCAGGGATCATCACCTACATATAGAACACATACATCAGGTAGCCGTAGTACTCACGATGCCACCCGGACATACACACGTTTAGTACCCGGGATCATCACCTACATATAGAACACATACATCAGGTAGCCGTAGTATTCACGATGCCACCCGGACATACACACGTTAGTACCAGGGATCATCACCTACATATAGAACACATACATCAGGTAGCCGCAGTACTCACGATGCCACCCGGACATACACATGTTAGTACCAGGGATCATCTGCTACATATAGAACACATACATCAGGTAGCCGTAGTACTCACCGTGCCACCCGGACATACACACGTTAGTACCAGGGATCATCACCTACATATAGAACACATACATCAGGTAGCCGTAGTACTCACCGTGCCACCCGGACATACACACGTTAGTACCAGGGATCATCACCTACATATAGAACACATACATCAGGTAGCCGTAGTACTCACCGTGCCACCCGGACATACACACGTTAGTACCAGGGATCATCACCTACATATAGAACACATACATCAGGTAGCCGTAGTATTCACCGTGCCACCCGGACATACACACGTTAGTACCAGGGATCATCACCTACATATAGAACACATACATCAGGTAGCCGTAGTATTCACGATGCCACCCGGACATACACACGTTAGTACCAGGGATCATCACCTACATATAGAACACATACATCAGGTAGCCGTAGTACTCACCGTGCCACCCGGACATACACACGTTAGTACCAGGGATCATCACCTACATATAGAACACATACATCAGGTAGCCGTAGTATTCACCGTGCCACGCGGGCATACACACGTTAGTACCTGGGATCATCACCTACATATAGAACACATACATCAGGTAGCCGTAGTATTCACGATGCCACCCGGACATACACACGTTAGTACCAGGGATCATCACCTACATATAGAACACATACATCAGGTAGCCGTAGTATTCACGATGCCACCCGGACATACACACGTTAGTACCAGGGATCATCACCTACATATAGAACACATACATCAGGTAGCCGTAGTATTCACCGTGCCACCCGGACATACACACGTTAGTACCAGGGATCATCACCTACATATAGAACACATACATCAGGTAGCCGTAGTACTCACGATGCCACCCGGACATACACACGTTAGTACCAGGGATCATCACCTACATATAGAACACATACATCAGGTAGCCGTAGTACTCACGATGCCACCCGGACATACACACGTTAGTACCAGGGATCATCACCTACATATAGAACACATACATCAGGTAGCCGTAGTACTCACAGTGCCACCCGGACATACACACGTTAGTACCAGGGATCATCACCTACATATAGAACACATACATCAGGTAGCCGTAGTACTCACAGTGCCACCCGGACATACACACGTTAGTACCAGGGATCATCACCTACATATAGAACACATACATCAGGTAGCCGTAGTATTCACCGTGCCACCCGGACATACACACGTTAGTACCAGGGATCATCACCTACATATAGATCACACCCGGGCATACAGACATTAGTACCAGGGATCATCACTTACAACCACAGTATAGGATATTAGCACATGCAGAACTATTTGATTGATTGCATTAATCATCTTTAAGGTCTCTTCAGTGCACACAGGAATCATGTAGTATCTTTTTCATTCCCTTTTCTTTTGTTGCATTTTCCCCCCAAAATAAAAAAATTAAGATATATTTGTGAAAATAAATTTTCCTACCCAGCTATATGTACACCACTGAGCCGACTCAAATATGAAATGGAATTTGAAGGACCATAATTTTATTTAGCATTGTCAATTTCTCTGGGTAATCAGTGTTTAAATTGATACAATGGTGTCCAAAATAGGGGTATTTGATTTAAGTATATTTAGAGTTGCAAATACACATGTGATTAAAACCTACCTGCACAGTTTTAGTGGTGCGGCACACCGCACATGCAGCGTTCTGGTTCACGAGTGTCGAACCTTTCACATTGTCCATGTTAAACAGCCCGTCTCCCGCCTTGAACTCGGTGCCGTAGATGTAGGCGTAACCGCTGTTACCTGAGATGGTCTTATCCCACACCGGCTGTTCTATCAGACATATATACTCACTCCCCGCACCCTTATGTGTGTAATAACCACCTCCAATGATACCTGTGTGTATAATACATTAAATGGTAACAATTAGAAATATCCTTATTGGAATAATAAATGATACAATTGCAAGTGTTCATCTGTGCTTGATATTCACCTCCCTCTATGTATGACAGAATGTGTAGTATCAACGTGGTTGATACCAGTATTGACAGGTAGGTGGCGGCAGTAGTGCTCCTACCCCTCCTCACTACAGTCAGTCTGCAGTTCATCATGGTACAGACACCACACAGCCGTACTGCTTGGCTTATAGTGAGGGCATTATCTCTGTTTTTTTGCCATGTATGGTAATAGTGAAACCAATGTGAGATTACGAGTTATTCATGTAAGGTTATAGTGAAACCAATTTGAGATTAAAAGTTATTCATGTATGGTAATAGTGAAACCAATTTGAGATTACAAGTTATTCATGTATGGTAATAGTGAAACCAATTTGAGATTACAAGTTATTCATGTAAGGTAATAGTGAAACCAATTTGAGATTACAAGTTATTCATGTATGGTAATAGTGAAACCAATTTGAGATTACGAGTTATTCATGTATGGTAATAGTGAAACCAATTTGAGATTACAAGTTATTCATGTATGGTAATAGTGAAACCAATTTGAGATTACAAGTTATTCATGTATGGTAATAGTGAAACCAATTTGAGATTACAAGTTATTCATGTATGGTAATAGTGAAACCAATTTGAGATTACAAGTTATTCATGTATGGTAATAGTGAAACCAATTTGAGATTACAAGTTATTCATGTATGGTAATAGTGAAACCAATTTGAGATTATGAGTTATTCATGTATGGTAATAGTGAAACCAATTTGAGATTACAAGTTATTCATGGTCCAACTTTTGATCCTTCAGAAGACACTTCTAACGCCTCAGCTGACGCCATTGTTACCCATTTGACAAGGCTTGTATTTTCAAGACCCAGGAGGATAATATTACAGTGGATACCGATGATAAAAGTATGTCGGATACCGAGTTGGACGAGTTAGAAAGGCAGATCATATAAGTATCACCCTTATTCATGTGACACTCTCCCACAGTGATACACTTAAAACACTTCAAATGAAGGCCTTTAATATAACTGGATAACAACACTGCTGTAACTATAACTGAACTTATAACACAGCTGGGCAAATTCATAGTGCATTATCCACAATTCTGCATTTTGATTGGCAGATTGACTGTGCAATATCTAGATGGGTAATGCACTCCCAGTACAGGAGTTTAACTTCAACTCACCTTTAGACTTCATAATTAATGTCCCTATGTTATTAGGTGGCTGATGTGTGATCTTTCTGTGTTATAACGGGAATAAGACACGGGGCATAGCCATGGTCGTGCTCTATAAGGCCCCTCAATGTCTCAATACAGTCTAGAGCACTCCCACGACCATGCCCCGTGTCTTATTCCCTAATTAGGCATTAGTGGTAGTTCTCTAACACCTGATGTACACTGCTTGTTAATAGTTGATTGACAGAAGACACCCACCTTTGTACACCAATGATGCACTCTGTGGACATTGAGTTCTGCCCCAGATGGTGTAGATGGCGCCTCGTACTGTAATGATATATATTTAGATAGATTGTAGTTTTAATGAAATCTAATCTTGAAACACTTGAGTTGGTTATTATAATTAGAATTGTTGACTAGAACTAATTGAGTATTTTACAGATAACATTGACTGTATAGGGCTTACTATGGACATCCTGTGGGTCCACCATTTTGAATTTTGCTGGTTGGGGTAAACCTCACTGATAAGACATACCACCCAGCAAATTGTCGTTATCTGTCGCCATGATTGGTCATCAATGGTGACTCCTTTCTGAGTGATAACTCACTGCGTCACCTTTCGCCACTGTGTGTCAGTCTCACATGGCATGGCGAGTTATCACAACAGTCGCCAACATGATCTCACTCACTGCGTGAGTATGTGCCACCCCTTGTCATCCCTCACAAAGCATGGTGACTTATCACCACCATCGCCAACATGGATCTCACTCAATCCGTCAATATGTGCCACTGTTTGTCAACTCTCATTCAGAATGGCGACTTATCACCACCATTGCCAACATTGGTCTCACTCAATACGTGAATTTGTGTCACTCCAAGTCAATGCTCTCTGAGGATTGCATCATCTGTCACTCACTCTTACTCACAGTGGCAACTTATCACCACCATTGCCAAAGTTGTTGAGACAGCACCACTGTTCAACATGTAGCCTATCTAGGAAGTGTGGGCATGAAGTATAAGTCCCATACGTATCAAATGTGCTTTGTTTCACACTGATTTCCATGTAATACTTCAGAGTTGAATCAAAAAAGATTATATAGAGAGAATATCAATTGAATTTAGATAGAGGTATCTCTAAAATGAAAGCAACTATCCATAAACACCTTTTCTCTGGTTACAGGAAAAATACATAGGGAAATATCAACATGAACACCTTGTCTGTGGTTAGAGGGAAGATACATATGGCAATACCTTCTCTGGCAAAACATACTTTGATCTGGCAGATGTGAGGCTGCATGATTACCAATGTAGATGATCATAAGCTTTTCATCTAACAAGGTGAGTGATCACCAGCGTCGCCATCACTGGTGAGTCTGAGTGATCACTACTCTCGCCATCCATGGTGAACCTGCGCTATGATGTGGTGCGCATTTCATCTAGCGAGGTGAGTGATCAACCGCCTTGCCATCCCTGGTGAGTGTGAGTCATCACGATCCTCGCCAACCGTGGTGAACATGCGCTTTGGCATGGTGTGCGTTTCATCTAGCGAGGTGAGTGATCACAATCCTTGCCATCCGTGGTGAATGTGCATTATGACGTGGTGTGTGTCTCATCTAGCGAAGTGAGTGATCACTCATGTCGTCATCCCTGGTGAGGATGAGTGCTCACTCATGTTGCCATCCCTGGTGAGGATGAGTGATCACGATCCTCGCCATCCCTGGTGAACATGTGCTATGACGAGGTGCGTGTTTCATCTAGCGAGGTGAGTGATCACCCGCGTCGCCATCCCTGGTGAGTCTGAGTGATCACCATCCTCGCCATCTGAGGTGAGGCCATGTGATCACCACCATTGCTATTCCTGGTGATCTTGTGCTATAGCGACGTCGTGTTCCATCTAGAGACATGTGTGAGCCACTTCACACAGGTTGACGAGGAGTCACGACAATTTGCTGGGCATGATGGGCACCTTGTCCCTGGGTAACACCCACTTCCAGGGACATGCTTGTCCCATGTTATCAGTTCTTATCAGTGCATGTCGCCAGAACCAGCTCCAGACCCGCTTCCAGCCAATACAGACTCTGATGCCTATTACATTAATTGGATTACATCAAATTTGTGCTGATCAAGTATATATGTGAAGTATACATTGACAAAGGTTCACGAGTAGTGGGTCTGCATGAGGGTTATCTCACGAGGCGAAGCTAGTGAACCTTTGTATTTATTTCATGTTAACTAAGTCAGAAATGTTCAAAGCTTATTCAGAAGGACATAAAATGTCAATTATTTATATGTTTTAAGGTAATTCTGGGTACTGGCCATGAGATACAGGGAAGGGTTATCCCACAGGGTGTATGCAATACAATGCTCCTATGTTAAACGTATGGGGTATCCGTATTCCACTGCTTTCAACATGAAATAAAGACAGATGGTTTACCTGGGGTCTCGTTTCTGTCAGTTAGCATCTGGATGACAGAGCGCTGCACGCGACTTAAAGGTCCAATGTCTGCACCCTGCCTGCCCTCCTCTTTCTGAATGAAAAGATGTATACCACATAAGGCATTCTGCATATCCATACAGATATACACTAATCCTATTTAACAAAACTTCAATATTCCCTTTCAGAATTCCATAAAATGGTCATAATTATTCATCACAATTATTTAATCCTTGCTGATGGTTATTGGTACTCTATTTATTTTATCTATGCCTATGTAAATGTACTCATTCTGATTCATACACCCATACAGAACCTGCAGAACGGTTTAAGGTAACTTGAAACTGACCCTAAACTGTAACTTGAGACCACATGTACTTTAGTACAGACTGGGGTTCACATTCCCTATACAGGAGCGTAGGAAAAGGGGGGGGGCAGGGGGCCTGGGCCCCCCCAATCATAAAGGAGCTGGGGCCTGAGTATGTCTGTCCCCCAAAAAAAGAAATTGCCAAGAATTCCTTATAAATTGAAGAAATTAAAAATATACATCTCAATTCGATATATATAGTAATCTCAAATCAGATCTAAAATTCATCAAAAAAAACTATAAAGTCTTATATAGGTATGTATTGGCGCTATTGCGCTATAGCTGAAAATTCAACATGGTCGAGGTGAGGCCGCTGCTGCCCCCCCCCCCCAATCAATATTTGCTTCCTACGCCTCTGCTATACACAATATACCTTCATGTGTACGGTAACTTAGTACACTTATATACAGGCCTAGGCCTAGTGCCCTTATATGCAGGCCTAGGTCTAAGAGGTGAACCATTTATTACTAAAGTGGTGGGAATGCTGGAACTTCCAATTGCAGTAAATGTCTTTGATTCACGATTATTTCATTGATGTATCATGCCGACCGACCCTGGGGATGTGAAGCAACGCTATATGTTCAGCTTGAAGCATTTATACCCACAGCCTTGGTGAGTTACTTGTAACATTCAGACACCATGGTCATGGCAACCACTAGGTATAATGCAATACTTCACTATTGTTCTGTAAAGATGAAGCCTCAGAGTCCTCTTAAAGCTGTCTCCATCAAAAATGTTTAAAATGTGGCGCAGATCACATAGGTAGGAAGGGACCAAGTCATGGACAGAGGACACACCATAATGCATACAATTATAATATTGATAAAGCATCAATTCAACAGCATGTTATCATGAGACTGCAATTGAGCTGAGATATATTTCCTTGTTTTGGCTGTCCTGGCTAATTCATTCAGTTCATGCCTGTGAAGTTTGGAGACTAAGTGAACTTATTCCCGTACCCTCTGATAAGCTTGATGTCCAAAACATGGTGGACAAACTAGTAAATAACCTTACCAATTTGGTTTAGCATTCACTTACCTTGGCTAATCCGACCAGTAGCGCCCCGAGTGTGGCACCTGCCACAAGCATACACCCTGCTACCACTACAGTCTTCAACATGGTAACGCGTAGATTGGTGAATTAGTAAATGACTTTACGGATGATGTACCACTCGCGTCTATATACAAGTGGTGTGGCATGTGAAACCACAGAGGGGAGTGTATCCGATGTTATAAATTAACCAACAGACCTCCAACAAAACAGGATTGGGTACATACACGGTAAGCAGAAAGACAAGTTAAGTAGGGATTCCATGTGAGCTGGATTTCAGCATCCATGAGTGAGTGACTGAGTGAGTAATAGATGTTTAACGCAATTTCGACAGCTAAGGTCATATTCATGGCGAGAACTACATTACACAATTTCACAGAAATGTTTCAGTGCCCGCACATATGTGGACTGCACACATCCGAGGGGATAGGAAAGATGAGATATAGGCCCTTTTAAGTGGGCTAGGGAAGCGCAGCATCCATGAGTGACAGAGGACTTAAGCATGATCTTAGCCTAAGCATAATCTTATCTAACACATGGCAAAAATCAACCCACTGGGCAGAAAAAAACTCTTTTGTCAAAAAAACAAATAAGTTCTATTCATGACTTCCAAATGTAGGATAGAATATGAAAGGAGTGGATAAAGTGTGTGTGCCTCCAACTCCAGCACTCCCACTGATGATCAAACCTGGAAAGGTTTCGCAGTGGAATCGAACTGACGCAACAATTTTGAAGCGTGTAAACCCCACTATGTTAGGAGAGTAGTGTGTCAGCCTGGCATCTTCAGGGTTAGGATCATCTGAAAGAAAACATTACAATATTCTAAATTGACCTATAATCATTTATAATATAATTTGACTGAGCCATAGGGGGGGGGGCTGAAATCTTATACCAGTAATTTCAGGATATTGAAGGTGATTGCCCCACCCAACTGAAGTTGAGCAGGACATGATCTTTTAACAAAAGTGGAAATGTAAGGAAACATATTTTCCAGTCCACATCCAGGTGAGATAAATTCCACCTTAGTTCCACCTTAGTTGCATGGTGGTTCTGCCAGTAAATAGGCAGCAATAAAAAGTCAAGATATGTGTAGGCTTACACACAAAAAAATCATTTCTAGGTTTGAAAAGAAAACACACACACAGAGAAAAAACATGTAATTTTGACATAAAAACTCAATGTTTTAACCAAGCTCATCTCTGGAGATGCTAAAAAGTGAGTAAATATTGTACAATGGTGGGAGAGCCCCTTTAATGATTAATTCTATATGACCAGGTCCATTGTATATTAGTATTAATGTCTAACACATGTAGTGCATCATACATAAGTCATGGCACTATGTTCTGGGGGTTAGATTCCATGTGACAAATGTAAACGAAGTACCCGGTACCACTGAGTCATGAGACCATACCCAACCATTCCCATCTACAATTCCCACAAGCATACATCCTACTTGGCAAAGGAGCATTTTTAACACAAAGAATCTTTTCAGGATTTTAATTTATCATAACAGCCTTGCCCTTTATTCTAGACCCCATGTCAGGTTATGGAAACTTCTTTTTTTTTGGTTGCCAAATGTGAACCTGTAATCTGAAATTCATCGGTTTTATCTTTTTAGTGAAGGGGTATATACAGGGAATTCCCAGCGAAATTCATTGAGGATAAAGCAGTCAACCAGGGAAAATTTCAACCCCTTACAAAGGAGGTGGGGGGGGCAGGGGGTTCACAGAAAAGAAAAACCTTTTTTTCTCTCTCTTTTTTTATTGTTGCATGCCGATGTGAAAATCAGCCACCACCCCCCAACCATTTGAAAACGGACAATCTTTTTCCAAATATGATAAGACTAGAATAAAAGATTAGACATTTTCTCTCTGATTGAGGGAAAGCGGGGGGGGGGGAGGATAAAAATCAAGGGATTCAGAATCTCATTTACCTAGGCTCTACAATAGTCACCACTTTTCATGCTTTTGATATTTGGCATATTTCCCTTTGTAGATTTCTGGGGTAGGGACAGTATCCTTAGCCCTTTAATTGTCTCTAGTTCTATTAGAGCTTGAAGTATGATTATTTGGTTCACTATTAATCCCTAATGCCAATGTTTTGTACGAGTAGTGTGAATGGGTCCCAACTGGCATCCAAAAACGGATGCGTGAGAATTTTTTAGCCCCCCTCGGCTGCAGTCAAAAATTTGTGCCCCTCCCTCGGCTGGGGTCTGAAATTTTTACGCCTCTCCCTCAACCCCCCCCCTTTGATAAAAAATGACCACTCCCTAACTAGGGTTACGCTAACCCTGAAAGTGCACACTGGCCCCATCTCGTAGTCTCACGATTATGTCACTGGTAATCCACTTTTGTCCTGTGAGGCACTTACCATTTTTGTTATGTAACACTTGGGCAGACCCCCCCCCCTATGGTGTTATGTAATATTTGAACGGCCCCATTTCCAACTAGATATAGAAGGGTTAGTTTCACAGGGTCCCTATTATTTTAGTGTATAAGGACGGGGAAGAAAAACAACACACCTTCATCTATGAAAAAGGTGACATGGGGGAGGGGGGGACTTCCTTTTTTTTTCTTCCACTTGTAGGCAACTGGCAATGGGACTTTTTTCCCCCCAAATCCCCCTACCAAGGATACTATCTGTAAGGAAAATCCCCCCAAGAAGAGTCTACTTTTGACCAAAAACATGGTTTTGTAATGGAAAACCTTCATGAACTTGGAGGATTTGCCACAAAACCTCTGAGGCAAAGCCACGGAGGTTTTGTGGAAAATCCTCCAGGTCCAAGTTTTTCTTACTCCATCCACAAAAATCTAAATAACAGTAAAACCATGAATATAAGGATATTTTGACATGAACTGTAGAGGCCCTGAAGAGGGTTTAAATCTAATACACTGGTTGTGATACAAAGCTATGATAAATATATGGTGCTCCAGTCTACAACCACCAGCAATCTCAGTAGTATAATGGTTAGCATATTTGACTTTGAATCTCACAATGTGGGTTCAAGACTTCATACAATACACATACAAGGTAAAAGGGGTCTCTGTAAAGGGCTTCCCTGAAGCCCCTTTTATCTTGTTGGCATTTAAGGGATATTTTCTCTATACATGTAATACATTATTTTTAGAATTTATTGCAAAAATGACAGTAGCCAACTGAGAACAAGAGTAACATCACAAGAGGGGTTTGAAACTGTGTGGTCTAGATTTTTTAGTCCCAGGCCTTAACCACTATACTACATTGACTACACTCTCAGCCCGGCACGTAGATATATAGCACAGTACTTATCATTCAACAGTAGGTACTGTAGGCATGGACCCACATACCAAATGGTTCTACTGCCTACCTACACGGCTATTTAAAGCTGATTTACAATTCGGGCTGAGAGTGTAGTCAAACCTTCCAAGTGAAATTACCTTGTTTATCTCTAGTCTATCATTCTGTCATAGTTGTAGCATATTGTCCTTCAGTAGATGTTTTAACACCCACATTAGCAGCTGAGGACTGAGGGTGTAATGGTTAGCACATGGGACTCTAGATCCCAGCACTGTCTGCTGCATGGGTACGAATCCCATATGGGCCAGTATTTTCTCAAGAATTGCATCTGCCCTTCAAAAATGACCTAATTCATGAAACCTCCTGCTACGCTTGGCCTAGTTCACGAAACCTCTTCCCACACCTGACCCAATTCACAAAACCTTCTGCCAGCTCTGACCTAATTCATAAAATCTCTTGCTGGCCGCCATACTGTAGAATGTGGAAATAAACCTACAGTAGGAACAATGGGATTCACAATCAGGTGGAGTATAATTACTATTTTTTACTTAAAATTGACATGTTATTCTACCCAAACCTCTAAACATTTCCTTTTGTTTTGTTTTCAGAAAAAGCAGTTTACACAAAAGAAAAGTATACAAACAGTTGAAAGACTTCAAAATGATGGACATAGGATTAGCACATGGTTTTCACAGCCTTTACATGAAAGGTTTGTTCCTGGACTACATGATAGAGGTGGAGGACCAAACATTTAAAGTCCATAAAGCGCTGCTGATAGCAGTAAGTGACTACTTCCGGGTGATGTTTAGTGGGTCTCTGATGGAGAGTAAGACAGACCGAGTTGTTCTGACAGGATTAACAGTTCAGGCTGTTTCCAAACTCATTGAGTTGATGTACACCGGGGATGAACTCATTCTGACCCACCATCTGGATGATATCCTCAGCTGTGCAGTGTACTTCCAGATGGCAACCATCATATACGTGTGTGTAGACAAACTGCTACATGGCCTCAGTGTGAGCACCTGCATCGACATCTTCTCTACGCTCTCTCTCTACTCACTGCAGGACAAGGTGCAGAAAGTGAAGGACTTCATCAAATCTGCCAGTCTCCGTGCAGTGGTCAAGCACTGTACGCATGACAAACTACCAGAGGATATCCTCAAGCTCATTATTGACAAGTGGGACAGGTCGGAATGGGAGCTTTTCTTATTCATTAATAGGATTGGTATACAGCAGACCGTGAGAACCGTAAGGCGCTCATGAACAGCCTCCTGTCTCGTGTTAGGTTTTCATACATGAAGGCAGGCCAGGTTTTGCCCATCACAAATATGGACATATATACTGAGTGTGACGGAGCCTGGCAGGGCTTTGTCAACACAGCAGGCAATTACCACAAGCAGGTAATCAACTTACAGATCCTGGATACTTCAATCAGAACAATGCCGAGAACCGACCCACAGCCTGTTTTCTTCCCCTCAATCAGCCGAGTACCCTCCAATCGTGTTTATGTGCATGGTGGAGGTTGGAAGGAACACTCAACACAAAATGCCCAAAACTTAAAATTTGTAAAGGCGATTGAAGTCAACAATTTTCTGATTGTGTGCTTTGCAGGTTACGACAGGTTCGAACCACAGACATGGCATGTATTCAGTCCTCACTCGATGACACGGTTGCTGTTTGACTTTAATTATCCGATTATAGGATTTGCATAGATATTCTACAGAAACTGTCTCTATATACTGGGTGGTGAATATGATAACTGACGAAGCATCACGGTTAAGCCTCGAAACAAAGAAACGGGAATTTGTAACAAAAATGTCAGAACCTGTGACAAACCACAGTGCGTGTGTGCTTGGAGATGAGATCTACATTTGTGGAGGATGGAGGGTAAAGAGAGGAAGGCACCAGGGAGGGTTTGGGAAACTAGAATGTATCCACATTCAAACTGGAGTGTGGAAGCGAAAAGCGCTCCTACCTAAGGCTAAAGAGAAGCATCAGATGGTGGTAATGACAATCAATAAGAGAACAGCCATTGTTGTCATAGATCAGCACTTTGAAGTCGACTACTACAGTCCTGACGAGGACCAGTGGACATCTTTTGGTGTATATTTTGAGGATGATATAACTTGTCTACATTGGGAAAGGGACAGTACTATGCTATGTCATGGAAACAGTGTGTACTTCTTGAACATATCCACAAGTTTAGATGAATCGTCGGATGAGGATGAGGAATCTCCTGTGTATGGCCCTGTGTACTTCCATCCCTGTGGGGCTTATCACTCCTACCCATAATTCAAGCATCACTCCTACCCATACTTCCAGCATCATTCCTACCCATACTTCCAGCATCACTCCTACCCATACTTCCAGCATCACTCCTACCCATAATCTACCCATAATTCAAGCATCACTCCTACCCATACTTCCAGCATCACTCCTACCCATACTTCCAGCATCACTCCTACCCATACTTCCAGCATCACTCCTACCCATACCTCCAGCATCACTCCTACCCATACCTCCAGCATCACTCCTACCCATACCTCCAGCATCACTCCTACCCATACCTCCAGCATCACCCCTACCCATACTTCTAGCATCACTCCTTTCCATACTTCCAGCATCACTCCTACCCATACTTCCAGCATAACTCCTACCCATACCTCCAGCATTACTCCTACCCATACTTCCAGCATCACTCCTACCCATACTTCCAGCATCACTCCTACCCATACTTCCAGCATCACTCCTACCCATACTTCCAGCATCACTCCTACCCATACTTCCAGCATCACTCCTACCCATACTTCCAGCATCACTCATGTGGCAAGAAGGAGTGTCAACTTAGGGTTCGCTGGAAGTGGACCTTCCCAGAGAATGGTGGGGAAATTGATGAAAGACAGTTGTCAGACTTCCTCTGCAGCTCACACAAACCTGTTGCTGCTGTTTTACACATTTAAGGATTTCATGGACTGTGCATTCAACTGCTAATACCTTACACTATTGTTCATTGGTCGTCATGATGCATGATTGCAGCCGTAGTTACTCGCCAGAGCTGTACTCATGCATCACGCCGATCCTACAGGGTTGAAACACTCCTATGGTTAGTATGATGCCCAAATGAAATGCTATATGGGCAGAAGCACCTCTGGGAATATGATCAAAAATATCCCATGGGAGTTGACATTTGCATTTATGCCATGGCCTATGGGTTTAAATTGCTTTTAAATAAAGTAATACAACAATATTTACTGGTTTTGAAGGCATAGATTTGTCTCGGTTTGTTTTGATCCACCATGACACCTTGCTCGGCTTGGCTGGGAGCTAGCAGTAGAGATCAAGCCCTTAGTTTCGTATTAAGTCTTACGCAGAGGGATTTTTCCATTTTAAACATGGCCTTTCTCTTCTATTTACATAAACAATTCATAACATAATAATATGTAACTAGTTCAATCATTATTTTTTCGGAAAAATTCTAATAACCATACCTAAATACGAAACTAATTAGCTCTTTATAAATTTCAAAATGGCGCCACTGAATATGCGAGGATCGTATTCCATCCCCCCATTGAATACGGCGTAAGTAGTACTAATCTATAGTGTCATCGGTATTAGCCATGGCATAAAGGCTTTATAATTCTACTTTAAGAGAATAAATTATTAAATCTGTTGAGCATTGTTGGCTTTCATATGTGATTACATGTGTCTAAGACCTAAATGTTGAGCACTGGACCAGAAATAACTTGTCTAGGCACACCGGCCATGTATCCAAAGGAGACTAATGTGAATATGTTTCCATGACTGTTTAAGCTTTAGCTCTGGCTGAAAATGACAAATAAACTAAAGATGACGAATATTGTATTCATAGATTTAAATTTGATATTATGACCATTACAGATTGAGATATCCTGGTTATCATTTCGACTAAAATGGCCCTAGCTTGGAAGGGTATTGGAGAAGAGAATTATTTCATTTGAAGTTTTGGACGATTGTGTGTTACCAGTAGTATATACATGCAAACTGAGCGCAATGGATTAGCTACTAACTAGGTCATGACCTACTGGTAGACCGGAAGTGACCTAGTTTCAGCCAATCAGAGGGCTGGATTTGACAGGAAGTGACGTCATAAGGTCATGACCTAGTTTTTTCGACCAATCAGAGAGCTGGATTTCATTTGACCTAGTGACCTGACCTAGTTACATAAATTAAAAGAATTGTGCAATACCTAGAGCTGACCTACTTGCAAACCGGAAGTGACCTACTAACCTACTTGCAAAAACGTATGACCTACGTATGAGGGTGCATTGCGCAATGCTTGTAAGAATTTACACAATGTTCTGATGCAATACTTTTATGGATTTACGCAATACTTATGACTCATTTTGTTATGTCTCTTCATTTCATGCATTAAAATAAAACACAACTCATTTATTTCACATAACAGCTTATATTTTTATTAGACACAATATTTACAGATGAAGACAGATTTTCCATTTCCGGGGCGTGCACATATACTACAAAAACAGTTGTTGTGTGTGAATTTACTTGCTTGATACCAGCTTTGGCCAGTGAGACTAGTTTTCCATGTGTTGTGGAAACAATAACTGTTAAGTTTGGCTATGTTAGATATAGCATGCTCGAACAAAGCCTGGGCCAGGAAGTAAGTTTGACTGTTTTTGGGTCCAGGTAAAAGACCAGATAAAAAACCATCCTTAAAGTTTACCTCAAAGGAGAAATGATTTTTCACTCCAGGTATACTTAAGGCATGAAGTTCCAGAGAGACCTGCAGACATGTGAAACAAATAGTTTTAGCAATAGCAGATACTTCCAGTTTACAATTACACTGACAAAACACTCCTACTATGGGATTACATTCTAACTCTTGGAGAGTAAGAGCAAACTTTCTTACACTTCCTAAAGTGTACCTTGTGTAGTGTCTTGGGCAGCCAGGTTCAGTGTGCAATTGATATACTCCTATACACCAATCATGCATTATCAAGTTAACTTTTTTCACTCGACAATAGTACATGCAGTTTCTGTAGGCGTCCCAAAAAGCTGAAGAGAAATATTTGTACATTTTAACACTAGTTATACAGTGGTCAACAGTGTCTGGTTCAGCTCCTCTAAAATAACCAATGTTTTCTGCAGGTATTATTTCCCAAAAGAAATTCTCTGAACATCCACATGCTACAGAACTTATATCATTGTCAGGTGTTATAGAAGAAGCTTGATTATATGAAGCAACACTTTGTAAAACTGGACGCATGTAATAGTCATAAGGTGGAGTTTCTGTGGTTTGCTCCACAAGCATAGCTTCTAAACTTTCCATGTTAAAATGGTTGCTTAAATCTAACCAGATACTAATAATCTGGTGAACGTGACGCTATGAGTTAAGAAATCTGGTACCACTTTTTTTCTGTTCCAACTTAATTTCTTCAGCGCCGGATTTTTTATTTTTTGTCATGAACATGTACAGCGTTCACTTTTGTGAAAAGTTTTTTTTTATTTTTGGGTGATACAGTTCACTTTTCTTACTTTTTTATTAGTTTTTTTTCATGATACAGTACACATTTTTTTTACCTTTGTTTTTTATTTGAAAAAATGTTCATTTGAACAAAAATATTTTCCAGTTTAACACTGTTTTCTATGGAAAAAAATGTTCATTTGAACAAATGTTCGTTTGAACAATTGTTCAAATGAACATTTTCCAGTTTAACACTGTTTTCTATGGGAAAAAATGTTCATTTGAACAAATGTTCGTTTGAACAATTGTTCAAATGAACATTTTCCATTTTAACACTGTTTTCTATGGGGAAAAATGTTCATTTGAACAAATGTTCTTTTGAACAATTGTTCAAATGAACATTTTCCATTTTAACACTGTTTTCTATGGGGAAAAATGTTCATTTGAACAAATGTTCGTTTGAACAATTGTTCAAATGAACATTTTCCATTTTAACACTGTTTTCTATGGGGAAAAATGTTCATTTGAACAAATGTTCGTTTGAACAATTTTTCAAATGAACATTTTCCATTTTAACACTGTTTTCTATGAAGGAAATTTGTTCATTTGAACAATTTGTTTAAAACTTTTTTCTTTCAACGAAATGTACAACTGGAAGTGAAACTAGAAAAAGAAACCGTTTTTTATATAGAAAGGGGTAGGGTGCTTACACCGTCTTCACATACTTGTCTCTTTATGTACTGATAGGTTAGACCTTGTTTCCTTTGAGAGTAAGTCGTAACGCTGTGGTTAACTACTTTAAATCCTTTGTTGACTACCGTGACAACATTTTCACTGTCCAGTACTTCTTTGTACTTGTCAGTGGTCAGGGGGTTTTGTTTTTGAATTACACCTTTGCAACTCATTTTAACGGGCACATTTACTCCTGTGCCTATGTAACATTTGGAGTTCAAGGCAGTCATTTCGTCACCTTCCCACTCCACTTTGAATAACCCGGGGGTTCTCTTGTCAAACGCCAGACGGCTCTTACAACATGGTTGAGGCAGCCACAGCTCACCCAATACTTTGGTCTGAACATAGGTCTCTCTGTGGTGACTGTTGTCACATGATTCAGAGGGCAACCATTTGTGACGTTCTCTGAAGAAAGCTTCACGTTTTTCAGGAATAATTACGTCTTCTATTTTCTCTGCACTTAAAGCAAAGTAAAAACTGTCAGTGTCCATTTCACACATTTCAAAATCTTTCTCGTCTATGTATTCAAGGAGAAAGTCGTAATAGAAAGCCAACATTTTAAGTTTGGCATATTGGTATACCATGAACCCTATTTGAACTGGGAGATCGTAGGTGATGGAGGTGGGCAAACAGGACAGTTCTACCGTGTTGTCACTTATGTCTTGCACATCTTGCACTGACCAGTGCATGGCCAAACGTCTTGCCTTAGAGGGGTGAAGATACTTTGTTTGAAAAAAGTTTTGTTTGTTGCATATGGTTTTTCCGTATGAACCATTTCCCAAAAGTTTGTACAGATCTGACAAAATCTTACAGTCTATATTTTCGTCGCCCTTCCTCCTAGCTTTGGTTACTTCGTCCATGAAGGGTAAAAAAGTCTGTTCTGGAGTGTATTCTACGAGAAGGTGTACTGTCGTAACTACCAAACCTTTCTCCAGGTACCACTTCAAGAGAGGAGTTCCCAACAAAATTCCCTCTGCGTGGTAGCTGCCTATAAGTTGGCGTTGCGGTTGTTTTAGCTTACCTGCTGCTTCCAGGTAACGTTTCATATGTTCACCTACGTCTTTTTTTCCTACTAAACAGTTTTTGAAAATAGGTGTCATTTCACTGAATTTTTCTTTCAAGTATTCAGGTGTTTCTATGTCTACCTGGATAAGTCCAAAAGTTGTTCCTTTAGAAACCCCTCTCAGTATTTCATCCTGACTTTTTCTGCCTTGGCACAACGGTCTTTTAATTTCCCATTCACTTTTTGTTTCTCTGCACAAGTTTTCAGTTTTTTCTTTCAACCACATACACTCATACTTTTCATCTACTTGGTAACCTAACGATTGAAGATATAGGGTAGTCAAAATGGTATTTTGGTTTTTTTCTTCTAACCATGCCTTTCCATTGGGGTCTCTCAAAACTGATTTAGTGAGGTGACATATGTGACCATGCCAGTAGCACCCGTGAAACTGGTATACTTTTTTTGAAGCTGGATTATAACCGTCCACTTTTATTTTCCTTGAACCCAATACTACTTCCCCGTAGTTGTATTGGTGTAATATCTTGACTTTGTCTGTCACAGTTTTGTATCGCAACCATTCTGTGGCTGAGTAGCTAATTTGTTGACTGCAAACAGCTTGAAAATCGTTTTCTTTCCTGCGCACCACATAATAACCTGTGCAGTGCTCTTCACCCATGCACTTGAGGTACAAGCTGTTAGCATCTACCCCTACTATGTGTCTGCATACTTTGCTTTGTGACCCGTATTTTTTTTGTCTTATTCTTGTTTCTCCACTTTTGTGATGTCTGTGAAAAATAATAGAGGGACCCCCTACTAAGTTGCGTCTGAGCAAGGAGTGAACATCCTTTTCTTTCTCACCAAAAAGAATGTAAGGAGTGGCATTAGGTGCAGTGTTGTTGAAAAGAAACTTCAAGGTTAAACCTGGCAAAGTTAAACCGTCTTTGAACATGTCTACCCCACGATCTATAAAAAATTTTGTGTGCTCGTTTATGGCTAAAACAAAGGGTTTAACATCCAGGTTGTTGTAATATATCAAGTAGTCCTTCATAGTTTTCATTTTGTTTTCTTTCCAGACCTTTTTACATTCAAGATAATCTTCTTTGCTTATTCCACCACCCGACAAAGAACTGTAGAAGCAGTGGCGTGGAGGAAGAGCTTTGTTGTTCAGTTTTCTTATGTTGTCCATCCACTCGTAGGGAAAAAAACCTTTTTCAGCTTTCCCTTTTAGAAAGGCTTTCAGGTAGTTTGCGTAGGAATAACCTGGTGCCAAATAGTTAAACATGTCAAGGAAAAGAAGATGGTCTGTGTACACTGCTATGTACTTGTTGCATTTTTTTATGGTTTTCATTTCTGTTTTGTCTGTGTCTATAAAAAAAGAATGAAATTCCTTTTTTATCAAATTAATGTCATACTTTCCAGAGTTGAAACCTAGAACAGGGACTCTTTCTATGTAGGTAAGAAGTTTTTCCTTCACTTCAAGAACATGGGAGATTTTTTTTTTGGGATTTTTTTTGTTCTTTGCTGGAAAAACTTTGCTAGCTTTATGTTCTAGTTCCTTTTGTTTTTCTTCTAGAGAGTCTAGTTCGTCTAAAACATCTCTAAAATTCTCTTTCACCTGTTCTCCTATCATCTGCCCCAAGTTGTTTATGTGTTCCAACACATTTTTAACCAAAGGATCGTCGTCCCTGTTGGAATTTCTGACAAAACACACTGGTTCTGTATGCCCAGGAAAATCAGAAGCTACACTGGCAGAAAGGGGTATGTGAGTTTTTTCTATCACAGTGTTAGCATTTTCTGGGGACGAATTTTCAGGTTGGACGAAATAGCTTTCAAAGTCAAAAACAATTTTATAGGGGTATATTTTTTTCTCAGGTGAACAAACTATTCCCAGTTCCTCTAAAACTTGAAAAACTGTTTTGGATGGATTGTATGCTCCACCTTTGTACCTGAAGCTGACTTTGGTGCAATCTTTTTTCACCCCATTGTGTTGTTTCAAAAGGAAGCTACGAGTGAAAACTTTATGACACTTTTCACAGGGGTACATTTTACCATACAGTCCCATGTTAGTTATTAAACTTACATGGTTTCTGTGTAAGTTCAAGTTCATGATTTTTTTGGATGAACACATGTTTGACCTTATAATTTTAGGTCGCCCCTTTCTTTTACCAAAAGAGGGAAGGTAAAAGATTCTTATGTTAACTTCAAACATTTTTTCTAACCTGTCTAAATCTCTTATGTTAACACCCTCAAAAGTCTCCTTGTTCACCCCTGGATAGGCTTCAAGGAAAAGCTCTTGAGTTTTTTCTAAAGATTCATACAGGAAGAAAGACAGACATCTAAAGAAACACAAGTTGTCCTTGTACGCCCTTTTGGTTTTAGGGTCTCTGTGAAAGTGTTGCATTCCTCTTTGTCTTAAACCTGGTGGAACAGTTTTCATTTTACCTAAAAGATATTCTCCTCCCGTAGCCCTTATCAGTGTGATGTTGGCGTTCACGTTGCCTATTACACTCCATTTAGTAGAGGGTCTTTGAGTGTCTTCTTTAATGTTGTTTTCTATTAAATCTAAACACTCTGCAAAGTCTTTGTCGTCCCTTATAAAAATGTAAGGGTCTCTATGACTTTCACTGTCATAGAACAAAGACGAGTTGTTGGCAGAAGCATGAAAGTACATGACTTTCTCTTCTTCTTCTTCCTCCTTAGAGGAAGACAACAACCTTCCAAAAGAGACAGCCACTTTGTAAGCCATAACTTGATTTCTATGAATAGAGGTAAGCGCCTCTATTACCTGTTTGGCTCCCAAGTCTTTGTTGAAACTTGTCATTCTGACGTTGAAAATGGACTGAAGCTTACCAAGCACAGCAAAACCTGAAGCTATGGACTTGAAGTTGTCACGGTAACTGCTTTTATGCAAAGAATTTTTTTCTATTTCTTTTGGAAGTTCTAAGCTGTCGGAAAAAGTTTCTCTTCTACAAGAATCTGAGTTACATAAAGTTTTTCCACTGTTTTCTACAGTAACCAAACGTGGAGGTCTAGGGGTGTTACACATTGGACAGTTGACGGTGTAAAGTTGTTTTACCTTTTTGGGCGGCATTTTTTTTTTTAAGGTTTCTTTTTCTTGTTTCACTTTATGTTCTATATACAAACTTATAACTAAAACCTAACCTAAGTATACATGGAGTACATATGGAACTTAAACCTACGCTGGGCTATGTTGACTAAAAACGGAGTACATCTAAATCTAACTACAAATTAGCTGATATACATGATAATGTAAAAGCACTGAACAAGGAGCTGTTGACCAGACACTATACAAAGTTGACCACTTACCCAGAGTAGAAATCGGTCGTTTCGTCTAGGAAGGGACCAACTCGTGATTTTATGTCCTCCAGAATGAAGGGGGACACAGTGTGTCCGCAGTGTGTGGCTGAGGGGGGCATTCTGAAGCTGGAAGACACCGAGGCATTCATTTCCTCCACGTAGCTGGTTGTTCCTATGTGAACTTTAGGAGTTTCCTTGTACAAGTTTACCAGGACCATAGCCCGGCCTCCACTGGGGTCGGTGCAGTCTTGGTTCAAGGACAACAAAAGATTATCCACCTTCCTCTCTCCAAGGGCAGCTAGGCGGTGTAACTCCTTGTACTTTCCTAGGATGCACTCTATCTGGTCCACTAAGTTCCTGAATTCACGCGCCTCTAGGTTCAAGCACCGCTCGTAAGGTTTGTCCAGGTAGGTTCTCAAGCATACTCCCCTGATGCTAGGTTCCCTGTATATTTCTATGCAGGCATTGTTATCCCCTTCCGGATAAAAAACTTGGTTGGGGGCAGGTGACTTTTCTTGGAAACCAAATCGAGCAGGCCACTTTTTTACCACCAAAGGCACTGACCTAAAGCCCACAAGCTTGCTGGAAGAACTGGGGGCAGTGCCCTCCCCAAACTTTTGCCTGTGTGACTTGTCTTTAGGAGAAGGAACACCTGGGACAGAACCAATTGGCTCGGCACCATAGGATGAAGTCGCTGAGGAAACTGAAGCAGGGGTAGAGACAGGGGTTTTCTTGTGGTAGGCGCGCTTCTGTCTTTTTTTCTTAGGCTCCCCTTCTCTCTCACTGGAACAGTTTCTTTTTTCCGGCGGGCTTTTAAGAAGCAGCTCCTCTACCGGAACCGGGAGAGAGTACAGAGGAGAAGGGCCGGTTAAATCTATAACCTCTACCTGCGAATACCCCCCGCGGTGAGCAGGTGAAGGTGTCCCTTGTGTTAAGTCCACCACTTCTATGGGTTTAACTGCCGGTGATGAGGTTGTAAGGTCTATAACCTTTATTGGACTGACCTGGGGAGAAGGTTCCTCCGGAGTCACGGGTGAGTAAGAGGCGGACGTAGGTGCTTCAGTGGGGGGTTGGTAGTTCAAAGGTGCCGGGGGATTGATGTATTCCCTGATGTCAAAATCGCCGTCGCCAGCTTCCTGAGGAGAGCGATCCTGGACGCGATCCAGGAAATCAGTGATTTCGCCATGAAGAGCTGCAAGAGCGGCTTCCTGTTCTCCTGCATCAGGCACTTCAGTTGGAAGCCGAGCAGGAGTTGCAGGTGGTTTATCAGGTGAGGCTGGAGAGGTAGGAGGAGGGGCGATGCCCGACGTCTTTTCCTCTGTCTGTTTAGAAGTAGTAAAAGTTAGTGGAGCCAGTTTTTTAGCTCCTCCTCTCCTGACACTAAGTCCCGTCTTCATGCGACCAGGCATTGTTCTCCTTGAAGATGAAAGGGTGGCAGGGCTGGAAGGTGCAGGAGCAGGACGGCGAACAGCAGACAAACGTCAGAAAAGGTTTGATGAAGATCGAGCAGCTCAAGTCTACTTTATAGTAACTATCCTGATACGATGCTGGGACGTTCCCTTGTCGTTCAGATAACGTACAACCACGTCCATGAGTCGTAGATAACCGTGCTTTTCCATTCATAGTATGTTTTACACTTAGTCAGTGTTGTTTTGGAAAAAAGTAAAAAGCTTAACTCAAATAAAAAACGTGATAACGTTCAGTCAACGTTCAGGGTGAGGCTTGTAAAACGAATCTTGTTGTTACCATTCTGTAATTAACGCAGACCATTCGTCATTTATCAGAACTAGCTTCTCTCAAGCAGACATGGCTAACTTTTGTCCTTTGCCTTTGTCTTTGACCGTAGGTCACAAAAGGCGTCAGGAGGTGTTTATTTCAGACATCAGGAGGGGCGTAGAAGAAGGTAAGGTGTGGGCTGTGTGGAAATTCTGTCCTGAAAATTTGAACAGGGATCTTTACATCCCTCCTAACTGTAACTTCAAACAATGCTTTCTGCACAACCAAACCACTGCATTGGTTCCTGGTGGACCCTCTGTGAAAAAACTTATCTCAGAAAATGGGGAAAGTTTTTTTTCAGGTGTTCTTTTGGGACATGGTGCCATGGTACACTTGATGTCTAGACATTCCATTTCCTCTGGAAGTTCAAAGAAATTCATTTCAGACAGACAAAAACCCTTTTTTCTAAGGGATCAACCTTTGGGGGGAGGGCCTGGTAATTCAGTTTTCATCGATTCTACTATGGTGAAGGCTTTAATTAAAGCCACTTTACTTCACCCAGACAAAATTACACACTCTTTAGGTTCAAAAATTTTCTATGAAAGAGGTTTCAGGACAGAAATTGGACACAATTACCATGGATGCTGTCATGTTGTGAGAGTTATAACTGAAATAACTACCTCCCATGAAAAAGGTCAGCTGAAGGTGGTAACAGCCTACCCCGTATCTAATTTTTGGTCCTCCTAATAAAACTGAACAAAAATAAACGATGATCCTCCGGGTAAGGCCCCTGGGCCAAACCCACCCTTCCACATGTTTTCCCCTCTTTTCAGAACGCTCAGGCACTGACCCTGACGTTTGTTTCGTCCTTGAGCAATAAATCATTTCAGGAAAGTGCGATAAGGAAAGACTGACAGGTTTCCTATAAAGGTTAAACGGGGACTAAACCATCGTTATTTGACACGACAACCTTCGACCTACTATGTCGCGTTACTCCCTGCAGCGTGTATTAGAACAACGTCACCCCGACGACACTCAAGTTCTGACATACGTGAGGGAAAGAAATGAAATTATATGTTGCTCTTCAATTTGTTTCAGGTACGTGTGCAAATACTTGAAAGAATGTGTTCTTCACCGGAAAAAATTATACTTAGTTTTTTCTTCAGTGCAATCAAGTTTTACATCCAAAGACAGAAAAACCTTGAGGAAAATGGTTTTGAGTCATAACTTGTCGAAATTTTCAGCGGTGGAAACCTTGGGTTATGCCCTGAAGCATGGAAGAAAGGGAAAGGGCCCACTGAAAAACCCCTTCCATTTGGAAGCATTGAAAGCGGCAGAAGAGCATCACGCCAAAGAAAATCCCCGCCTACTTAACCAGCGTCTTCATTTCTTCATGTCTATTTTGGAACTTCTAGCTGAGTGCTTAGAAACCAAAACTTTGTTTTCCTCCTGCCCCATATTTCACATCCCATCATCGTCCCTGGATCGTTTCAGTGTAGAGGAGAAAGAAAAAGTTTGGTTTTATCTGGCTATGTGGTGCACCCAGCTTATCTCCCTTACTCACTGTTTTCACCACAATCAGCTCGCTTTACACTCAACGTCATAACAAATTTAAACGAACGAAGAACGATGTAACATGCTTACCTAAACAGGGGGAAGGGAATGGGAGAAATATATAGAATAGGATAGAATAGGGTAGGATAATATAGGGTAGGGTAGGGTAGGGTAGGGTAGGGTAGGAAAGGGTGGGGTTGGGTTTAAAAAACTATGGGGTGGGGGGGTGGGGGCACCCCTCAAGTATGGGGGGTTTGGGGCTTGTTGGCCCGGGCTGGCCGCCCAAAATAACCCACCTAACCCACCCACCCACCCACCTAAACCACCTACCCACCTACCCTACCCTACCCTACCCTACCCTACCCTACCCTACCCTATATAAGTCAACTGTATGCTTTCTAGCCTGTCATAACCTACCTGCCTTCCTACCTGCCTACCTTACTTGCTCAACGCCTTTTATTTGGACGCTATGGAGTTTCACCTTTCGGACGAGTTGTTATTCAAGGTCAGTGAAAAAATATCTGAAAAAGACTACCCTCGATTAGGGGTTTACTTAGGACTTAGACTAAGTTTAATGGATTACATGGAGAAAATACCGTCTCTTCGTTCTATGGGGAGAGAAATGCTTATTTCATGGAGCAGAAAGAACGTGCGTTGCAAGTGGATGGTATTGAGACATGCATTAAGTGACATAGGTCGTTACGATCTAACTGATTATTGTAGATGGTACATGGGATATTACAACGTAGTGGACCATTGTGAAATTCCTCCAGAACAGTGGAAAGTTGATACTTTGTTCGTCAACCTGGCAGACAAGTTCGAAATGCTTGACTGGAGGAAACTGGGAACTCAACTTGGATTGAGCGACCACGAGCTTAACCTGATATCCACCCCTGTTCCAGGGAAAAAAGGTGTCACAAATCCTGTATTCGAAGTTCTGATGGTTTGGAAATATAGAGAAATATCTCATCCAAGCTGCCTAATAGCCAGTCTATACAACATGGGACTTTCTGATGTAGCTCTTTACGTGGAAGGTTTGAACAAGGGTTCTACTGGTTTAAAAGAGGACGAGGTTGCTCCTTTGGTCACTTTGGTTTAAGATATCGTCCAACATGGATCACAAGGAAAAGGAGATCATTTTTGACCCACGTCTACAAAGCCCCTTCACAATGATCATAGCTGGACCTACTTCTTGTGGGAAAAGTCAACTTGTTTTCAAGTTGATTAAAGGTGTAGACGAGCTTGTTACTCCAAAAATACACGACATATACTACTGCTACAGTCAATGGCAAGATGGATTCGACGAAATGGCGAAGTTGGGGGTTAAGTTTAACAAAGGTCTTCTTTCAGAAAACTTTTTGTTCGAGGATGAAAGAGACGTGACTAAACATGGACTGGTCGTAATAGACGATCTCATGGATCCCGAGTACGTTCCCACCATAATGAAACTTTTCACTGTGGGCTCTCACCATCGCAGTTTAAGTGTAATTTTTGTTACTCAAAACTTGTTTTTCAACAATCCTGCCTTCAGAACCTTGAGCTTAAATGCACACTACCTAGTTGTTTTTAAAAACCCTAGAGACATGAGTCAGATAGGGCACATAAGCAAACAGGCCTTTCCAGGACAGAAATCCTTTTTGACGGAGGTATATAACTCAGAAACCAAAGAGAAACATTCATACATCCTATTGGACTTTAAGCAGAGCACACCTAACGAGCTTAGGGTAAGAAACAGCATAACAACTCCTTGGAACACCTTGGTTTTCATTCCTCAAGCTTCAGCTTCGAAAAGAAAAAGATAGAATGGTGACCAAAAGATCTCCTTCTGGAGGAAAATTTAAAACAATTAGGAAACATTACCACTTGTTGAAACACATATCCAAGTGTTCCTCGGCAGAGTGTTCCCACATTATCAAAGGTCTCAGCGATGAGGTCATTAGGTTGATGAGTCAAATTTGCGTCAACGTAATGAACAAAAACCTGTTGCGTAACGAGTCCGACGCAGTCAAACGTTTATCACCCTACAAGAAAGAACTCAAGTCAGTCACAAGGCACAAGGCTACCGTTAAGCAGAAGAGGAAAACCTTTGAGCAAAAGGGTGGATTTTTGGGAACCATTTTGGGCCTCGCCTTACCCCTGATAACAGGTCTCATAGGAGCACGTCGATAAAAAATCATGTCTTATTCAAGGATGGCCCTCGTAAGGGCGGATCTTGTTCCCCGAGAAAAAAAACCTTCTTTTGTTAGTCCTTCCTCTCCTCCCCAGCCTGGACCTAGTGTTCAAGACCAGTACTACAGCACTCAACTTTTAAGAGAAGGTTTAACTCCTGATTCCAGCCTGGTTCAAGTCCTGAACCACCTTCAAAGTAAAGCACATGAGGTGCTTAACTCTCCTAACCTCAAACTGAAGGAAAAGTTAAGGCAGTACAATCAACTTATGATAAAGTCGGGAATTTTAACTAAAAAAGCCAAGGCCTTAGGACAACGTAGGGAAGGTCCCTATCCTGGTCGAGCAGTAGGACAAGGCCCTGCAGGAGCAGCAGCAGCAGCAGCAGCTGGGGGTGTAAACAATTCTTTAGAAGACACCGACGACGGCGACGACGATGATGACCACACTTTCACAGAGACTAGAGACGATCCACCACTTCCTGACGATTCAGACGGAGACAGTGTAGACGAGTTCAAAGGGGAGGAAGGCTTTAAACCTCGTGCAAGAGACAACACAGAGGGTATGGACGCCGACATAAAAGAAAGAATACCTGCAAGTTACAGAACGACTGCTAAAAATCTCTACAGAGAATTATCTCGTCACGGAAGTCAAATTTTGAATTGGAACAGAGACGGAGAAATATATGTTAACGGGGAACGTGTGCCTGGAACTGACATAACAGATTTGTTAGCTTTTGCTGCCCGACCAAAGTCTTTGAAAAAGGACCAACCTAAAGGAAGTCAGGTTTTCATGAGAGCAGTTAAAAGGCTGAACCCCACCTTAAAATTTGTCAAAAACAAGTCGGCTTTTGCAGGGCACAGTCCTTCCTTTGCTGCCAGTCCCTTGAAAAGAGCTTCCCCTATCAAGAAGAGGAAAGTAAGTCAAAAAGGAACTGGACGTAAGTTTATATGGCGCACAAGGCTTTGAAAAAAGATGTCCTCAGGTTTTACACAGATCCTAAACAACCTGGAAGTTTCACCAGCGTATCTAAACTTCAACGTCATCACTTCAAGAAAACAAAGAAAAAAAACATAGAACAAGCTTTGGAAGATGTAGACGCTTACACCAGACACAAACCTTACAAGAGAAGATTTCCAAGAAGAAAAACACAAACATGGGGGGTAGACAAACAGTGGCAACTTGACCTCATAGACATGCGAGAATTTTCAAAGGAAAACAAAGGATACCAGTACATTCTAGCGGGAATAGATGTTTTTTCAAGGTATGGTTTTGGACAACCTGTGAAAAGTAAGAGAGCTGATGACGTGACAAAGGCTTTCAAAAAAATGAGCAAAGAAAGAAAACCTCAACAAATTCAAACTGACAAGGGCAAAGAGTTTGTCAACAAAATTTTCAAAAAACACTGTGAAGATCAAAAAATCAATTTTTTCACAGGAGAGAACGACGACGTGAAGTGTGCCTTAGCCGAAAGATTCAACTCTACTTTACAAGGAAAAATGTGGAGATGTTTCTCTCATTTCAATAACTACAAATGGGTTGACTTGCTGCCCGACTTGGTTAAGTCCTACAATTTGACTTACCACAAATCCTTAGGAGCTGCCCCTTCAGACATAAATAAAGACAACTCTGAAGTCTTGTTCTACAGGTTGTACGATCAACCTCAAAAGAAAAAAGTTCCTGTCCTTCAGTTGAAGAGAAAAAATCAAGTGCGAATGTTGAAAACAAAGAAAACATTTAACAGAGGGTACAAACCTAACTGGACTGAGGAAATATACACAGTCGACAACATTTCACCCAAAGGGTACCACCTGAAAGATCTCCTTGGAGAAGAGATAAAAGGAAGCTTCTACGAACCTGAAGTTCAGAAGGTGCAAGTCCGTCACGGAAGACGCTACAAGATAGAAAAAATAGTAAAATACAGAGGAAAAGGCAAGAAAAGAGAAGCCTTGATCAAGTGGAAGGGTTATGGAGACAAGTTTAACTCTTGGGAACCTGTCAAGAACATAAACAAATGGCGTTTACCTTAACTTTACCTAGTAACTCATCTATGAACGTTTTTCCTGACAACACTTTAACTAGTTACAATACAATTTTGGCAGAATACATTAACTCTCCTACTCAGTTAGAGTGTGCTCTTCAAGAAATAACCTGTCCTACCACGTGGTACAACGTCAAAGAAGAACCCATTCTCTTGGTACAGGGAGAAAACGACCTGACAAACAACCTCCGCTCTGTAGTAGCTTTATTGAACAAACGCAGAAGAGAATTTTTTCCTCTGGAAAAACCAGGAGCCCATAGTGTCTTCAGTAGAGCTTCAAGCTCTACATCAAATTTATCAGCCCAATCTGCTTTGAAGAGAGGAGTAAAAATAACAAAAAACCTACGTCATGTCAACCCTGTGGGATCGACTGAAACCATTCCTCCTGCTGGTCCTGCAAGTGAAAGTCCACCAACTCCTGCTGCTGCGACTGAGACGCCATCTGGAGGATTCACTTCTAACCAACCCACGCCAGAGAAGGAGGAAAAGGAAGAGGAGGAGGCTGAGGGGGAGCGTGACACGGCAGGCAGAGAGAAAAGGGAAATATCGTCGGCTGTGGCTGAAGTGATGTCTATGGATGACAGGGAAAAAAGGTCTCTTTCTTTTTTTGAAGAAAAGGCCGTCTTCACAGACTCTGCTAACGTTTCTCCGCTCTCTCCCAGTCAGTTACAGGCTGTGAAAATATGTACACGCTTCAAGGAAATTAGCAGATACCTGTCTAAGTATTACTTCAAGGAAGGTAGTATCTACAATATGTTTGCCTTAGAAGGTGTGAACCTGGAAAGCAACTCAGAGTTGATAGGATACTTGAACAGGACCATAAATAAACTACAGAGCATGTTGGTGAGAAAACTAAGAAACTACAGGAAAAACAACAAAGCCACCGTGTTTCACTACAACAAATACACAATGAAAAGTGTAGTTTCCTTGCCTCCTGGTGTGGTCATGCAACTCCCAGAAAACTTAGGGAAACAATTAGGTTTTGACGGAAGTGTTTTCCTAAGTGGAAAAACACAAAGCCCCTACGTGGTAGACCTTCAGTACAAAAGTCGATGTGCTTTCGTGTACTCTGACATAGTCAAGCACAGTCTTGTGGGTGATTCTAAAGCACCCCTTCTGAGGCAAATCAACATAAATCGCTACAACGGTGACATGCAGACCATAAGTTTCCAGAACTTGATATATCTGCCAGTCACTAAAACCACCTTCAGACAGATAGGGATATACTTAAGAGACAAAACTGGGGAACCTATACCATTTGAAAGCGGATCAGTGTCGGTGGTACTTGCCTTCAGACCTCTTCAAGGATAGGAGTATATTACCATGCTTCACTACTATGGAACACCTCCATACCTGGCCCCTAGGGGTCAGTACGCTGAATACTACAGAAAATCACAGTTTGGGAACGGTGCTTTACCAGCGTACGGTGGCAGGGGCAGACAAAGAGGGCACGGACTTGGTTCGTTAATAGGTGGTTTACTGAGAGGAGCTGTTCCCCTCTTAAGTAAAATAGGACGCTCAGCTGCCAAATCTGCAGGCAAAGCCTTGCTTACTACAGGAGCTGGAGTCTTGTCCGACGTGGTAACAGGAAAAGGCTTCAAGAAAAGTGTAGTTAGGAGAAGTAAAGCTACAGGGAAGAACTTACTCAAAAGGGCTGCTTCTTCTGCTCAAGGATACATAAAAGGTACATCTGAACCTCCTCCAGTCAAACGACGAGCAACCGGCAAGCGCGGAGGACGTAAGGGGCAACGCGGCAGAGGCAGAGGACAAGCTAGAGGAAGGACCTTGTTCTAGTCATGAGTCTCCTTCATCCCAAGGGTCAGGTATGTGCAGTAGGTGAACTAGACCTACACGCCTTGCCTGTCACTCAAAAGGACATATTAAAATGTCAAAAAATAACCAAAACTACCAACAATGCCCTGACTCCACACACTGAATCATTTGACTTCACCTTCGAACCAAGCAACCTGTACACAGACCTCTCAGAAACTGAGCTGTACATGGAACTGGAAGCCGTGGCGGCAGACGGAACAACTCACCTTGCCGTAGGCATAGAAGCTGCTCCAGTCAACAACTTGGGACACGCTCTCTTTGCTTCCTGCCAGTTGCTGATAAATGGGGAGAAAGTCACCGGCAACAATGAAGACTATGGTCTCAAGGCCTACATTTTGGACACAATTTGTTGCAACAAAGAAGACAAAGAGACTCGGTTGAAAGGGTGTCAAAAGTACATGAAAGACACCTGTGGTCACATGGAAGCCAGAGCGGGCGAAAATGCTGGATGGACGGCACGGAGAGCAGAGTTCAGTGCCCGCAACAAGCATGCCTTAGTAATGAAGCCGCACCTGGATTTAATTAAACAGTGCAAGGTGCTGCCTCTGAACTGTGAAATCAAGTTCATATTCGAAAAAAATCAGCCCAATTACTACATGATGCAAGCAGCCGATCAAAACTACTGGGTCAAAATCACCAAAGCTGAAATGACACTTCTCCAAAAATGTGTCGAAGACGAGGTGGTGAAAACTCACGTCAGCAGTGTCAGGAATCCACATTGGGGCCCTTTCAACTATCACATAGCCAGGTGTAAAGTAACTAAACACACTTTGGACGGTGGCTCACAAGACTACAGTTGGACTCAACCTGACACTACTCAGATCCCCACCAGAATAGTCTTGTGTATGATAAAGGAAACAGCAGCTGCTGGGACTAAGACAGAAAATCCTTTCAACTGCAGGCATTTCAACGTGAAGGAAATATGCGTGAGATATGACGATCAAAAGTTTGAGTTGAAGACCGACTTCGAAACAGGCAACTGCATCAGAGCCTACAGTCAAATGTTCATAGACAGTGGGCTGTCGGCTTTGGGGCAAGACTGTGGCATAACTTTGGAAGATTTCAAAGATGGATATTCCTTCTTTGTTTTCGACCTCACCCCAGACAGAGCACCTGAAGACAGTCGTATAAATCTCATCAAGCAAGGAAAGCTGGGCATTTCCCTTAGGTTTGCCGCCCCGACTACTCACGCCATATCTGCCGTCTTGTGTTCCTTCTACGACAACAACATCCAACTAACGGCTGACTGTCTTCCTGTCACAGACTACCACATGAACTGAGAAAAAAATGAGAACTTCAGACATAACAGGTGCACTGGGGAACCATCCACACACAAGGCGTTTCTACCTGGGAACTTTTGCCAGTAATCAATGTCCTAAAAAACCAATTCCCTCTACATGTTTCGTCAGTAACACAGATCCAAGCTCTAAACCTGGTCAGCACTGGGTGGCATTTTACGTTTCTCATAACGGGAATGTATTCTACTTTGATCCCTATGGCTTACCTCCGTTTACTATATATCACCAGAGGTTCATGCAAAAGTCGTCAGATGGTCACGGGTCGTTCAGCAGAAAACAAGTGCAAAACTTTTACGCTAAAACGTGTGGAGCCCACTGCATTAAATTCCTCATAGAAACATGTCGGACCAAGGATCCACACCACACTGTGAAAAGGTTTTCTCAGGTCCCCTTCAACTTAATGGACAAAATAGTCAGGCCCTTCCTGAGAAAAAGAGAGAAGAAGAGGCAATGAATTTCGAGATGAGTCCAGAAGAAGTAGCAGTCAAAGCAGACGTGAGCAATCTTTTGGTGAAAGGAAAAGTTAAAAGTGAACTGGGCGTGATAGACGGGCTTCAGAGCACGGCGGAAGTTATAGACAAGATTCTCATCATCATGGCCGAGTTAATGGACAAAGTGGTAGCCCTGGAGGAGAACGACATAGGAAGAAAGGCCTTGAAGGATTTAATGGAGAGAATGCGGGCCTTAGAGGACCGTAGTCAAAGTCCTACTCCAGCCAAGACCGGGTGCAGTTGGTACTGCAACAAGAATTCATTTTCCATATAATATCCATGTACTCTGCTTGCAAAGCATATCTGATTATAATGATTCATACCTAGCATGTACTCTGATAGGAAGAAAAAATAAAAAGATTGAATTAAAAAAAAACGAGTTGTGTCTTTGTTGCATTTAATCTCATATCAAAATAGTGAGTCATAAGTATTGCGTAAATTCATAGGAACATTGCATCAGAAAATGAGTCATGGTTATTGTGTAATTTCTTTCAAGGATTGCGCAATGCACCCTCATACGTAGGTCATACGTTTTTGCAAGTAGGTTAGTAGGTCACTTCCGGTTTGTAAGTAGGTCAGCTCTAGGTATTGCACAATTCTTTTAATTTATGCATCTAGGTCAGGTCACTAGGTCAAATGGAATCCAGCTCTCTGATTGGTCGAAAAAACTAGGTCATAACCTTATGACGTCACTTCCTGTCAAATCCAGCCCTCTGATTGGCTGAAACTAGGTCACTTCCGGTCTACCAGTAGGTCATGACCTAGTTAGTAGCTAATCCATTGCGCTCAGTTTGCATGTATATACTACTGTTACCTATTGAAGGCCTGCAGACATGTGTACCCTGTCTTACAGCGATTAATCTGTAATATCTTTGGATCTTGTGAAATAAATAAGTTATGAAAACAAAATGTTATATTATTTTTTTTCTTTGCATTTAATGGACATGTCCAAGGGGATAATCCGTTGTGAGTATTCAAACCATTAACGGCTGCTGATGCATTAACGCATCAGGCCAACCCATAATTACTCTGAACCCCTACGTAGCCTAAAGGTAGCATTACCACACTGCCCACTTGTTGAACTAGTTGGGCCTCAAAACGAGGCTTGCGGAAATCACATGCCTCTAGCAGCAGCCTGATTGTAATCACCTGCCTATAGCACTGCCAGTGATTTTATTCCCCATTGCATTGCGGCCGAGATAAGATCAGTGGTGCGAGCTACAGGCATGTGATGTATGTTTGAAAACCTGCGATAGAGGTGAAATTCTAACAGTTCTATGATCCCTGTGACATTGTGCATTAGCACAGAAAGGTATAACAAGGTTTCCATGTATTTGGACATTAGGTGTGGTAATGCTACTATAAGCAACAATTTATCACCCATTTTATCAGCCAGTTATGGTGTGCGGCATTGACCCTGCCATTGATACGTGGGCTCTATACCTGAAAAAACCCTTGACATTTATCTATGAGGTGACCAGATAGATAATACTAGTGGGCCAAAAGATAATGAGATATGTATCAGTGTTATGGTGTTTATCATTCTACATAAACAAGCACTGACTTTAACCCTTCCATGCCCATTGGTCGTCATGATGTAACAGTGAAGTGCTGACAAGACTGCTCGCCAGCACTTCATTGAAGCATCATGCCGACCCTCCGGGTGTATCAACCCTGTAGGGTCGGCAGGATGCATGAATGTAACTCTAGTTCAGAGGTTCAGAGGCTCCTAAAATCCATATGTTGAGAAATCCTATACTTGTCAAGAGTTTAAGGGGTCTAATATTTTCAGAGGATCAACACCCAACTGACACCTCTGCATACATCATACTGACCAATGGGCATGATGCGTTAGTGCAATAGCATTATAGCGGCCTCTTGAGGTTGTAATCCTCTATCTTTATCAGCTGCTTGAAGATCAATAACAATCAATTCTGAATCTGTCTTATCAAGTTCCCTACATACAGTATCTGTCTAGTCTGCAGTCAGATACATCTGTCTACATATAGCTGTCCATCACTAAGAATGACACCTGTGAGAATACTCCCAGTGCTGACCATGGCTCCATGTGTTGTGTTTAAACTTCTATTCCTGTTGACTATCCATGGACTAGTCCTGCAGTGTGACGGAGCTCGTATCCTGTGTGTGAGTCACCAGTTTGCATCCCACATGTTGATGGTCCATACGCTGGCTGAGGGCATGATAGAGCGGGGACATGAAGTCTACACCATTTTCAGTGACCGTATGCCAGTACCACACGGACTGGAGGACAAGGGCTTCAAGGTACAAACAATCATAGACACTACGATCTTTGCCCTCATGCAATTTGACCTCAAGGCTCGGGAGGGTTAATCTTTCCCCCTCCGTCTTCCTTTTCACATTCAGTGCTTATGATTGATTTCCTTTACCCTCTTCCTCTGCGCTTTATATTTGAGATGAGTGCTTAAATGAGATCCTGGTGTTTAAATGGGCTTTAACAGTAGATTTTTTTTTAACACTCATCATAGTTTTGTATTTCAGATCCTGAGGTATCACACTCCTTACAACAGCGCCATAATGACCTTGGACACAGGCGCTAAGGACATGGTGGAATCTGTGGTTGGACAAAGTAACACAATGAATCACAAAGATAGTTTTATGTTCTTCTCAAACATAGCCCTTCAAGAATGTAATGATATGGACAATGACTTGGTGCTTTCACAACAACTTGCTGCTCTAAAGTTTGACTTGTTGATAGTGGATGTCTTTGGCTTAGGGCGGTGCCTTCTGTTCACGGCACTAAAGCTGAACGTACCATATGTAGTGTCCAGTGCCAGTTTACATGTAGAGATGTCTAGGTCCCCAGTCCTGCCATCCTTCTATGCTAGTGAACTCACATTGTTCTCAGAAGTCATGAACCTGTTTGAGAGGATTGAGAACACATACTACACCATACTGATCAATACTCCGTCTGTAAACCAGTGGCCTGGTGTGAGCAATGTACGTCTGTTACAGAAGTACACGAGTGAGTCATCTGGTATCGCAACATGGCTTGATGTATCTCGCAGAGCTGAGCTCTTCTTTACCACACGAGGATACATGCTGGAGTCCCCTGCTCCACTCATGCCCAATGTAATCAATGTAGAATGTCTGACCTGTAAGCCTGGTAAGCCACTCCCACATAGTATGGACGCCTTGATAACAGAAGCCGATGGTATCATTGTGGTGTCATTTGGCTCATTCATTGACGATTTCCCAGATTATGTCTCAGGTAAACTTGTGGAGGCCTTTTCTAAGAGGGAGGAATTGATATTTTGGAGATTCAGTGGCAAACTGCCAATGTCTGTTCCTGAAAATGTGAAGTTAATGAAGTGGCTGCCGCAAAATGATCTTTTGGCACACCCAAAAACCAAACTCTTCATCACGCATGCAGGTAACAATGGTCAATATGAGTCTGTGTACCATGGTGTCCCAATGTTAGCATTCCCGATATTTGCTGAACAACCACACAATGCTATGAGAATCATAAAACATGGCTTTGGATTAAAAATGGATATAAAGAACTTTACCCCTGAGGAGCTATTGAACAAAATGTCGGACATCATTGGCAATCCGAATTACAGGGAAAGGACGGAAAAGGCGGGTAGAATACTGAGGAGTAGTCCAATGGGTGCCCAGGAGAAGGCAACATACTGGATGGAGCATGTGTTAGAGTTTGGTGGACACCATTTACGAAGTCATGCGCTGAGGATGCCGTGGTACTCCTTCTACATGTTGGACATTCTGCTGTTTGTTCAAGTTGTTGTTATTGGAGTCATTATTATTGGTATCTGTGTCTGTTCCTTTGTTATAAAACAAATCTGGGCAAGCCAAGTTAAAAAGCAGAAACGAAATTAATTCAAGATTCTAAAAATAAATGAAGGAAATGTCTTACCATGAAGATGACCATGAGTTAGATGAGGCCTAAAAAAATAAGAGGTTTGTTTCCAGTTACCCGACCAACCCTAGCAAAACAGGGCCGATCCTGGAATTATTTTTTTTACTTTGTGAATTTTTGGCATTTTTTGACAATTTTTAGGCACTTTTCCCGTAATTTTCATATTTTTTTCATCAATTTTTTATGGAGCTTATCTAGGTCCTCATCTATTGGTATACAGTTCATAACAGTCATTCATATCCTTTACATGTGTTTCGCATTTCGTGAGTTTTTCATAATTCTACTGTAAAATGATAGAATTAAACACTGAAACGATCCTCAAATATTAGTAAGAAGTTAGGAGGTTATCAAAAAGCATGTGTCCAAACTTCCTATCCTATCTTAGCGTTTTTGGACTAACCCTTAGTAAAATGTAAGCATTTGCCTGACATTATTAGTAATTTGTTAGACCTTTTACTAAGACTTTCATTTACTGGTAGTATGGAAAAGAAAGATTTTGAATACTATAAACATCGAAACATGGGAAATCTCGCATACAAACATGAAGAGTTTAGTTTAAATCACTGAATATATATGATACAATCCCTAACCCTTTGAAACTAACCCTTTATTGTAGGTAAGCCATGTTGAATTCAAAATCTACTTTGAGTCTTAGACTCTATATCAGGAGTTTGACTTCTGCAACAGAACCTCTTCATTTAAGAAGCATGTTCTATGCCTCATATCATTTTTATTTACAATCCCTGAGCTAGGTTGCTCTGAGTTTAATACAAAGTCAGAGAACTAACAATGTGGATAATGTGTATATTGAATATCCACACAAAAGGTGTTTCCGTCTTTCTTCCTTCTTCCTTCAATAACTTATCAATATGTAAGGTGCATTTTATTAAATGTTATATGAGTACAATTGTAAAAGACTTTCTAAGTCAAAGGTCATTGAAAAACATCCATAGACTATTCTATGATGTGCACCTACAAGAAAAGTCCTCATACAAACTGCACTGCCACCTGGTGTGAGAAAAACTACTAACCCTTATACAAAACTACTAACCTTGGAAAAGTTACTAACTTTTTACTAATTTTCTCTCTTGACCTAGTTAAGCTAGCTTGTCTGAATAGGTTAGTGAATGTTAATAAGCACCTAGCCATTGTTAGTAAAATGTTAGTCTTGTGTTAGTCACATGTGCTAACTAAGGTAAGTTAGGGGTTTTGACTAACTTGTATTAGATTCATTTTTTTCAGTACATGCATTGATGTAAAATGTCTGCCCATCCATTTCTATACAAAATAAAAAAAAATTAAAATAATAAAAAATCCGACCTACTGACCCTAGATATTTGAGGCATGTAACTGGAAACACAACTTTATTTTTCTTTTGGCCTGAATGGATCACTTGACAGTTTATATTCATCTCACTATCAGTTTTCTGTTTGTCAACATTGAATACAAGCAGGTGTTGATTCTAAGTGGCTTGACACTTTTCTCAGACCAATAAAACTCTGAACAATCTGATTCTCTTTCGACATATTTCATACTGGATGTGTTCAATAAAATCTTCCCTCTGATCATGGCCACCAGATGCAGATGGAAATATAAAAGAGGTGATACGGTAAAACAAATAATATTTTGAATAAGAGAGATCCAAGCGAGATGTTCTATACCCGGGTAGGGGGGAGGGCACTTCATATGTGTTGGTACAAGGGGACTTTTTGACCAGAATGCCTGTAACAAGGGTCCTACTTTTAAGAAAAATCCCCCTAAACGGGGTCTACTCTTGAGGTTAGAATCCCCTTAACACCTCAGTGCCCGTCTCAGCTTGGCTTGCTCTGAATGCATCCTGTGGTTATGTATACACGATCGGTACACACACCTCGGCACCCGGCTAGGCTTGCTTTGGTTTGGTTCTAGCCAACCACTTCTCGTCAGTCCCTGTGGCTCAATGCATAGGGAGTTGGATATGGGATCTGAGGTTCGACCCCTACCCTGGCCATGAAAAGTTCGTGGGTTTAACATTTAACATGTTAGGACATGTGACATGGACAAGGAGTGCTGATATCCTGGATATCAGCACTCCTAGGACCTACAATATCGACAGGTATCAGAATGGGAATATCCTGAAAAAGCACCCAAAATCACAGAGGTCGTGTAATAATCATTGATATCAATGCCACTGGACTCCATAACCATTGATATCAATGACTATATTCAAAAGTCTAACAAGGCTAACCCCCAGATATTATAGAAATTATTTTCAATACGATTGCTGTCAGAAAATGTGGAAGGTGTACTTTCTGAAATTGGATGAAACCCAGTTTGTTTCAGGCGAAAAATTCAGGGGCATGATAGCTACTAAGATATGTGAAGCTATGAATATCAATTTTTTGTCTCAGTAAAACCCGTCTTAAATCCAAATGCTATTTCCTAGTTTAGTGTATGTCTGAGGGTTATTAGTGTAGCTAGGTCAGAGAGGTTTATACCTGTAATTAGATGGTAGCTAGGCATGTAACATGCAGAACTTAGGACGCATGTAGGTATATAGTCCTCCATGACTGTACAAATACTGTCATGGTGGCCATGTGATTATTATCACAACTTCCATTATTTATGCACACATCGTAGAGTGAAGCTACTCATTTGCACATTATCATGTTGTATAAAGGTCAAAAAGGTCATTTTGAAAATAAGGTTTGCATCGGAGCATATCAAGCATGCAAGCGGCTGTTTGGGATTTATTAAATGGACTGATGCAAGATTAACGCTGGACATAGACCAGCTCAGCCGATATGAATAATTTCTACCAGGAGGGTTTACAATTGTTTATGTGATTGCTAGAAACCTCAAGAAGATGGTATCTCTGGTTACATACTTTGATACTTTTGATATAATTGGCATTTGTGATACCTGGTTCAATACTACCAAGCCGAACCATGAATATAAATGGAAGGGTAAAGGGTTATACCATAATGATAGAGACAGGTGGAGTTGCTTTTTATATAAGGGAAGATTGGTCAAATGATGTAACCAGTAACCAAGCAGGTACCTATAGGTTCCATGATATTGATATGCTGACACTTACACTGCGAAATCCAATGACCAAAACTGCTCCATTTACCTGTGTATATAGGCCACGGAGGAATACCAGTGTTGCAACCTTCATAATTGAATTAGAAAAATACAGGGTTGATACAGCTGATGGGATCCATCATGACCTGCGGTTGGGACATATTGATTTTAGTAAGCCAGATGAGGGAGACACCCAAAAAATTACCGGAATATCTGATGAATATAATTTAAAAATTTTAATTAATTCTTGCACTAGACCCAGTGGTACTAGAATGTCTTTTTTCGCTAATATTCTGACTACTGCTGACCATATAATTTATAAAAAGGCCCTACCGGTATTCGTCGGGACCACTTCTCAGTTGCATGTGTTAAGAAAAACCCAAGCAATGACCTGTGAAAACTACATTTATTGGGAGGGGCTATAGGCCTTATGGAAGGGAAGATTTACAGAATATGCTTATTAATCACGGATGGGAGAGCTTGTATTTGGAAAATAACCCAAATAAGAAATTGGATATGATTTTAAGTGTTATTATGCAGTACTTCGATGATAAATGTCCCATCAGAGAGGTAGACACTAAAGGGGCCAATGCGTCTTGGATGACCGATGAGATCAAAGAGTGTATTATTGAGAGAGATAGGAAGGCAGAATTTTATGTTAAATGAGGCATACAGGGAGAATCCCAATGGTCATCAAAGATTCTGGAAAGAAATTGGGAAATTGATTAAGCCAGACAAGGGCAGCACGAGAGCTGATTTCATTCACCATGAGTCTGGCGAAGTCATTGACAGCAATGAATGCTCCAACTACTTTAATAATTTTCCACCATTGGTAATAAAATGTGTACGAACATGGGCTTTAATATTAATAACACTGATGATATTGATTGTAATGTTGATACACATTGCCCCCCTACTAATAACAGAGGAGGAGGTGACCAAGCACATTAAAGCTATACAACTGACCAAATCAAGTGGCATTGATGGGTTGAATGCCAGGGTTTTAAAGGATGCATTGATGGTCCTAACTAGACAAATGACTGATCTATATGATAAATCACTAAATTATGGCATTTTTCCTGACGCATGCTCTGTGAGGTTGCCTAAGAACATTAGCAATTGGAGACCTATTAACCTGCTTCCTCTGCCTGGGAGGACTTTAGAGAAAATTGTACACGCTCATATAACCAAACACCTGGACACTATTAAACTTTTAAGTGATTGTCAATATGGGTTCAGAGCCGGCCTTGGAACTTTAGATGACGTATTTGATTTTACCAACCATGTTTTTTCGGAACTAGATAAAGGTAAAAATTTGAGTGCATCCTTTGTCGACGGGTCAAAAGCATTTGTCCATCACCCCCTTCTTCTAAAAAAATGCAAATCACTTAAACTACATGACAAGATCAATGACTGGCTGACCTCATTCTTAGGCAATAGGAGGCAGGTAACTACTCTAAATGGTGTTAGATCAAGAGAAAGGAAGGTAGATTTTGGTGTTCCACAGGGTTCCTCCTTGGGACCTCTCATGTTTCTACTTTTTATCAATGACTTTCCCAAGTATATTAAAGAGAGCAAGGTGTTTATGTACGCCGATGATATCGTTTTACGATGTAGTGCTGACTCCTACCAAGAAGCACAAGATAAGCTTAGAATTGATATGGAACATACCTATCGCTGGTGTGATAGGAATTGTTTAACTATAAATAAAAATAAAACAAAATTTATGCGTAATACTAGAAATGCTGTAAAGGACCTATCCCTGACCTTGGAGTGTCCATTGGAGGACAGCCACTAGAGTGTGTTAATGAATACACATATCTCGGTGTTATTATTGATCATAAATTCACCTTTAAGCCACATGTCAGAAGAAGAATATTAGCCACAAGTTATTTATGTTAGGAAGAATCAGAAAATACCTCAGTGAAGAACAAGCTCTAGACATATGATTGTTCCATCTTTTGATTATTCAAGTTTTGTATTGGATTGTGCTACGGATGATTTACAAAGGAAGTTACAAAATTTACAAAACAGGGCATTACGAATATGTAGGTCTAGTAATATGTACGAAAAATCATCTGCCACAGCTCTGCATTACCATTTTAGTACCGGCATTGTTAAGTTGAACCATAGAAGGTACACGCAACTCCTGACCATTATGTTTAAGCAATCAAAATAGAAAGGGGAATTGGTAGCCTTAGAAAATAGAAGAACAAGGAATGACCATAAGGTCAAGTTCATAGAAACAATGAACCGCTATGCCACCACTGATAGATCTCCGTGGTATAGGGGAGTGACGGCACTCACTTTTTAGACTGTCAGTACCCACTTTATTATGTACCTTGACAACCATACCTTCTGCAGTGAGGTAACAATCTGGACAAAGCAGGAAACTTAGTTTTTTTAGCTAGTCCCTTGAGCAATGTACAGTCGGGGGGTAGTTAGTTATAGAGCAATGGGCATACAGCATGCTTGCTACATTAAAATGGATTGCATATGTAAAGGTATTAGGGAGCGTTCATTATTTATGGCAGGGGGGTGAGCATTTCGAGGGGGGGGGCATCTCATTTTGGGACATTTGCAAGGGGGAGGCACTTTATTTTAGGGTATTTCTGTTGGGGATGCACTTCATTTTTGGATATTCATGTAGGGGGGGCACTTCATTTTAGGACATTTGTGCCAGGGGATATTTTATTCCAGGGCACTGGTATTTGTCATATGCCAGATTTTTTTCCTATTTTCGATCAAAATCGGCTTCTAAATCATTTTCTCCCAAAGTCTCCCCGGGCTTATGACCAAGTTTTATTGCTATAAATTATAGAGTTTTTCTAAACCTCTTGAAATTTCAACCCGAAATCAGCTTCTGATATTTTCCCAAACTCTAGCCCTGCCTGAGGTCGGCTTATGAACAGGGTTTCACAGTAATTCCTAGTCTAAAAAGGGGGTGTGCACTTATTAGGGTATGTGCGCTAATTACATTGAAAGCAGTGTATAGACTTTATTAGGCAATCGGAACCTTATCAGGCATCAGGTGCAACTTATAGCATTCCCCCAAATTCAGAATATCTACTGTAAACGTAGATATTTTCATGTGTATGAAGTTTGGCGGAAAAGGTAAAAAAGACATTTTCGTGTGTACCGAAATTTGCAGATTTTTAATTCAAAAGTGTGAGTAGGCAAACAGACACAATCATCCATATACCCCCGCATGGATGTCCCTTTCCCCTTAGCTGCTCACAAGTATGTATTGTCAGGATACAGAGGGCTAAGGGAGTGATCATTTTTAAGAATTTTTTCGACCCCTTGACCAGGGGGTCAAAACAATTTCACCTGTTTTCAGCAAAAAAGCCCACACGTTACTATACAGACTTAGCAGGTTTAATTATTAGCCAATGAGATGATCCCAACTGTTCACTGCAGTCCTCTCGGGGGCCAACTGGTACCCATCTGGTTGGTCTTATCTGTAGAACTCGTTGGTAACAAGCTCCAGCAATGGCCACACCCATGGGATAACCTGCTACATCGGAATAGGTTAAAAGGGTGCATTAGCACAGGCTTTTTGGCTCTTCATTTGTGGGTCAAAAATATTTTGACCCCTTGAGCGGGGGGGGGGCAGAATTTTTTAGTACGTCCGATGAAATAGAATATAGGAGGACTTACAATGGCATCCATTGGGGCAACTATCAATAATTGTAAGTGGTACCACCATTGGTAGTGATCGTGTCTACAGGAGTTTTCACACCTTCTACTACACCAGCTTGCAGCAACATAAAGGGATGCACACATAGTAAGGTGCTATATGCCTTCAGGTAGCCAGTGTTGTTGTTCAAAGGAAAATCCCTTAGCACAGGAAAGTGCAATTTCATGTGCTAAGGGGAAGAGTGATTTTCTGATATTTCTACTGAGGGAATTAATTTTAGTGTATTATAGTGAGCGGTAATGAGTGGGGTGCGGTGATTTATTTTGGGGTATTCACAATAGGGGGGGGCAATTAATTTTTGGGTATTTCTGTGGGGGAGGCGGTTCATTTTGGGATATTCACATGGGGGGGGGGACGCTTTATTTTCAGGTATTTGCCGAACGAGATTCTCACCCCCCCTGCCATAAATAATGAACGCTCGTAGGACTTAATAGAATATGTAAGCTCATAAAGCTAATTGATATGTTTATTCTAATGTATCTGATTGTTAGATCTGTTATATAACTATCTTTCCATGTTTATATGTACCAGCTATATAACATACTAGTCCTTTCAGAGTAGGACACATAGCTATTTGTAAACATATAGCTATTTGTAAACGAACATTAGTACACTGGCCACATGTTTGAACATTTCTCTAAGTTGTTACTATGGATAACGCTCTTTTTCATGTGTGTCACACACAAAACAAACAAGTTTATTGATTTTTGTAAGCATGTTTATCAATTTATCAATGGTAGCATGTTTTCAGCTTGCAAGATATTTTGATAACTGGGCACTGTATGGGACTTGGCCACCCCAGATTTGCGGAGGGAAGACAATACTTCTATGTCATAAAGCAAATAAACATTTCCAAACTTGAACTTGATGCTATAAATGACTTGGCACTTATGGAACACAAAATCATATAGCCAGACAAAAGGTGCTGTATGACCTAAGCACTAGTTTATATATATATGAGGAAAAGTCACACAAAACACTACAGCTTTTATCCCTGTGTAGCAGACCGTAGCCGGCTCACGTTTCTCACCACGTCTTCGGTCAGGCACATAAATAACCAGGTCTGTGGTTTTAGGGCAAAACAGGAAATTGAGTAAAATTAAAAGAGTACAGTACCATACTTGATATAATGAGCACGACGTGAACTAGAAAGAAAACATGTATAATACACCTGAACCTCCAGTGGTTAAAAGTTTAAGTGTGTCTTTTTCTAGTCTGAAATATGGCGAAAAGAATGTGCTTGTCATATTTTAGGTATAGGCCTATGCATTCTCACGGCATGGAATACAACGTAATATTACCCCCGAGTGTACGGATAGATTCATGACCTGTTTATGCTTTAGTGGTCCTTGGCGGGGTTCACGATTTGTGAGACCACTTCATAATGTTGTATGTGTCCTGGAGAGTAAGACACACAGACAAGATGGCGGTCTGGTACATCGTACTCTGTGTCATGCTCAGTGTAGGTGTTACCAAGGTGTATCCTAAAACTGTCTATCATGGTAAGTGCACAATACGTCTACACTATAAAAACCTTTCTATTATGGAAAGAATTGAAAGCTCAGAAAAAGTGTCAAAATGAGCAGGCACCACAGCCTTCAATAAGCATATCGCAACAAGAACAACTTTATAGAATTCATCATTTCAAAAACAAATCCTTTAATCTGGCCCTTTCAGGGATATTAATACATTAGATCCTGCAATAGGCCTATATGCAATAGGCCTATATAGTTTTGAATATTAAGTCCCTTGCTTTTTGATCTAGGGGGTCATTCCACAACCTAGGAAACAGGTCTCCAAGCTTTGTCAATCTAATTGTGCGGAAGATGATGGAAGAGGTCAATTTTAGTTGTCATAGCAACAGTTTGCCTTAGCAACATTCAAAAATACATCATATGCCTATATACCTTTCAGGTCCTTATTATTCACCACTAAAGAATAGAGTTTCTATGGCAACATTAAGATTTTGGAAATTGACCACTTACATCATGTCCTACTGCAGTAGGACATACTCCCTCATCTAGGACAAATTTACACCAAACACTGAGTGACTGTATTTTAAAAATGTTCCAGGCTCATGTACATTACTCTGCCCCACACTTTACCAGGTCAATATTTCTGTGAGGAGGGCCATTCTGTTACCGTGCTATGTCCCCCGCACATCGATACATACCCAAACAGAGAGTGGCAATGGCTTGGAACCACCATGAGGGGTAAAAGCATCATCTACTTCCAGGAGGATGGAAAATCGGTGAACACCGTAGGAGCCCGATCTGACATGTCCCTTAACCAAAGTGACTGGAGTCTCACCATCAGCCGTCTACAGGTGAAGGACACTGGGTACATCTACTGCTGGGTGTCTAACCCTGCAGGCCATCAGCCATCGACCAGGCTGGAATCATACACATACCTAACAGTCTACAGTAAGTACTACTATCTCTGCCTACCGCCTGTTATATATTAACTTGCAAAGGACCACATAGTGCGTCAACCCACTATTTATCATAAACCAGTGCCTAGAAGTCATACCTCTTAAACATAAAGCATTGCTCTTGTGAAAGGACTAGGACCTACAGTCAATACAGAAACTTGTGGGAACGAGGCTTTTGCCAGAAAAATCGCTGCCAGGCCTGTGCACATTGCCAGACTGCTGTACGGAATGTCTCACTGTAATCTTTGGATCTCGGTCTACAATTTATCTTTAGCACTTACAAACTGGACCAGGGTCATACATCCTAAATTAAAAAGCTTTACTCTTGTTAATATCTTAATAGTTGAATGATTGAAATAAACACTTCATTCTTGTTTTCTTCCTTGACTATAATAATCTTGAGGTGTTCACTCCTGCCGAGATCAATCCGGGCCCGCAGAATATTAATATCTGCAGGACCGAATGGCCTGTGAAGGGAAAAAGTTTCTGTATAGAGGCATCATGCACACCGATACTAGCAAACCATTCAGCACCACATAAAGGCATAGACAGGTGAATTTGTATTGCACCCATATCTCTCAAAATCCAAGTGTAAAGTTTTGAAGGGAAAAGGAAATGCTGAATCAAATACATTGGATTTTAAGACTGAAACTTACCTAATCTAAACTTGCCACATACAGACAGACTTGTAGAGGTGACAGGTTTAAGAAACCTCACCCTGCAATGTCCCACGGCTAGCACAGACTTCACCAACAGAGAGTGGCACAGCACCCCTCACTACACCAGACTCCTGTACTATCAGACAGCTGGCGCTAATGTCACCGTGGGTCCAAGAGGCCATGGCGATACATCTGTAGACCTTGATACATGGAGCCTCACCATAGGCACTGTGAGACCGTACATGTTCAGCTATGTCTGTCGAGTGCACACACGAGTGTCTAAAAGCATTACCGTCAACTTCCTGGCCATCTACAGTGAGTACCTTCAATCATCGCACTGTTTGATTTCTTGACATCATGAGTAATACTCAACACCAATCTCTGATGTATCGAGAAGGATGAACTTTTCCATTGGGCTCTTTGTATTGTCATACTCTACAGGGTTATGTTTAAAAAAAACTCGTAATAATGTAATCTTACACTGTTAACTCTCATCACACTGAGGTTAGCCTCACACTGAGGTTAGCCAGGGTAATACACAGCTAGAAGTTCTGTTATGAGAAAAGATTATTGGGTAAATCTATAGGCATCCCAAATTCTGAAAATTTTTGAAATCGGACAAAATTCTGAAAAATTACCTGTAGTATTAAAGGGTGGCTAGCACGGATAAGACGTACCCGCGTTAGCAAGTCACATGACCACCCCTTGACCAATCAAGGTGCCGCAATATTTTAGCTGGTACCCGCAAATTTGTACACGATCTTTGAATCGGTACCCATGTTGAAATTTGCCATGCTAGCCCCCCTTTAAATCTCCACGATGAGTGTTGTTTGCCCACTGTTAATGTGACTGGGACATAACCAGGTAAGAAGGGGATTCAACCAAAACATTTTGCTATTATCATCTTCAGATATTGTACTTGAATCTGAGGAGAACACATCAGTGACATTACCCTGTGATGGGGTGACATTACATATCAGACAACATAGCTACACCAGAACATGGCAGAGGGTGAGAGGTGACATGTTGTACCAACGCTACTGGATTAATGGTGTCGTCTATGAACGTGCTTCTACGTCACGACCTGACATGGTGCTAAACAATGAGACCTTCACATTGGCCATTGGGAAAGCCCAGCTGGAAGACGATACTGTGTTTGTTTGTACGTTTGGGTACGTTATAGGGACGGAGCAGCACCGTGCCTTTGTGAAGAGCGTGAGGCATCATGTTTACAGTAAGTCATCTGACTGCATAACAGACATGTAAATATGTTGGAGTACACCGGGTTCCCGTGCCATATCTACATTGCAAACATAAAATATGTGAGGCTCATATTTCATGGCTAACAAAAGGAAAAAGGTTTTTAAATTCAATGTATATATTTTGTCTAGATTCAATCTACATGAGCAGATAAAATTTTAACCATAAGATAAATAGTCTTACTCTGTCCTATGGTTCTTGCACTTGAAGGACAAGGTATTGCCATTCAGTCCACTGTTTTGGCGTGGCATGACTAGCACTGGTCCTACACATCCGATGATCTTTTGCATATCATTATTATATTCTTTGTGTATCAAATAATAATGTGCTTCAGAGACATGCAGCATAACAGGTCTACTACCATTCCTACTTCTCATTCCAGTCAACCCCAAGATAATCCTGAGTGGACTTGATGACAGCCCTGTCATTGTAGGTAGCAAAGTGACAGTTATCTGTACCATAGACCGTGTGTACCCAGAGTTAGGGCCTGGTGACTTAACAATGAGATGGGGGACACAGACGTTGATGTCTACAGGATCTCAGAATGGTGACAAGTCCTACAAGTACATCATACGGTATGCACACATAGTGACCACACGTGATAACGGAACACTGGTGGAGTGTGCAGTACTACCTAGAAGGGGGCATGCTGCAAATATAACTAAGATGGTATTTCTCCATGTCCAAAGTAAGTCAAACAGTTAGATCTTTTGATATCAGGAATAAGAAACAAATAAGAATAGAGTGATTCATACTTCACTACGCTTTAAGAAAATAAAAACATTTAAGTTTTAGCCATTGATTGGGATGGTAGCCAGTGTGTTGTCATTGATAAGAGCTATCATTTCATTCATTGACAATTCATAATTAGCTGGCAAAAGTTTACAGACATATATGGCTATCAATGCGTGTACACTATTCCTACTCACAGACCAGAACCCTCCCCTGTCATTGTTCCTACTCACAGACCAGAACCCTCCTGTCACTGTTCCTACTTACAGACCAGAACCCTCCCCTTGTCACTGTTCCTACCTACAGACCAGAACCCTCCTGTCACTGTTCCTACCTATACAGACCAGAAGCCTCCCCTGTCACTGTTCCTACTTACAGACCAGAACCCTCCCCTGTCACTGTACTACTTACAGACCAGAACCCTCCCCTGTCACTGTTCCTACTTACAGACCAGAACCCTCCCCTGTCACTGTTCCTACTTACAGACCAGAACCCCCCCCCGTCACTGTTCCTACTTACAGACCAGAACCCTCCCCTGTCACTGTTCCTACTTACAGACCAGAACCCTCCCCTGTCACTGTACTACTTACAGACCAGAACCCTCCCCTGTCACTGTTCCTACTTACAGACCAGAACCCTCCCCTGTCAATACCTGTCACTGTACTACTTACAGACCAGAACCCTCCTGTCACTGTTCCTACCTATACAGACCAGAAGCCTCCCCTGTCACTGTTCCTACTTACAGACCAGAACCCTCCCCTGTCACTGTTCCTACATAGAGACCAGAACCCTCCCCTGTCATTGCCCTTCACTGTTCCTACTTAGAGACCAGAACCCTCCCCTGTCACTGTCTGTCACTGTTCCTACTTACACACCAGAACCCTCCCCTGTCACTGCCTTTCACCTCCTACTTACAGACAAGAACCCTCCATGTCACTGTTTCTACTTCCAGACCAGAACCCTACCCTATCATTGTCTTTTATCCACATTTCAGACCATAATCCTTTGACCACTGCTCCAGTGTTACCTACGGGTGATAGTGATGTCTCAGGGCCAGGTAATTTTGAAGTGTCACCAGCCAGTACCAGTGTACCACCAGCAGGTGAAGCGTCACCATCAGTCATGTCATCACCAGTATCATCATTCGGGGCATTGCGACATTCCACTATTTGCCTATCACTGCCTGTTATTGGTGGGGCAGTAGCTGCAGCAGTTGTCGTCGTCATTGTTATAGTTGTACTCAGTGTGTGTCTCTGTGTGAGGAGGAAGGGACAGAACAACAATGTAACAGGTAAGTCGCCTTTAAGTATTATATATCTGTTATTGGTGGGGCAGTAGCTGCAGCAGTTGTAGTCGTCATTGTTATAGTTGTACTCAGTGTGTGTCTCTGTGAGAGGGGAAAGGTGCAGAACAACAATGTAACAGGTAAGTCGCTTTTATTTACTATATATCTGTTATTGGTGGGGCAGTAGCTGCAGCAGTTGTCGTCGTCATTGTTATAATTGTACTCAGTGTGTGTCTCTGTGTGAGGAGGAAGGTGCAGAACAACAAAGTAACGGGTAAGTCGCTTCTATTAACTATATATCTGTTATTGGTGGGGCAGTAGCTGCAGCAGTTGTAGTTGTCATTGTTATAATTGTACTTATTGTGTGTCTCTGTGTGAGGAGGAAAGCTACAGTAGGCAGTGAGTGGGTTTTATTATAATCTTGTCTTGTCATCACAGTGCACCTTCTACGTCATGTACATCAGTGTAAACCAAAATGTCTGCTAACATCTGTGCTACGTAACATAGCTAATTGAAGTTGTCTTTTACTTATAGTTAATAGAATGAAACTTCTAACGTTTCTCGGGCTTCCCTAGCCCACTTAAAAGGGTCTATAAATCTCGTCTTTCCTATCCCCTCGGATGTGTGTGGTGCACATATGCGCGGGCACTGACACATTCCTCTGTGAAATTGTGTAATGTCGTTCTCGCCATGAATATGACCTTAGCTGTCGAAATGGCGTTAAACATATATTACTCACTCACTCACTCTAACGTTTCTCTTTATATGTAGAGCTGGCTTTTTAATAGCATTTATTGCCTTGATAACAAATGGGATTCTGAGAATTGAGTTTAATGCTCAGTAGAAATCTGCAATTTAATATGCAGGTCATGCTGGAGTAAAGGATGGTAGAGCTGAGGATCTGAGTGTCTCCAACCATGATGAGAAATGCCCACCTGTAGTTGCTTTTAGTGGGTACAAAGAAGCGCCTGGACAAGGTATACTAATGGTCTTTTGTTCTGGTCTGGCTAAAATTCAGGTTCACATCCACTTTACTGGAAAACCAGTTTTCAAATTTTTGTTTATTTTTGAAAATATGTAATAAATGCCAAATGTCATCATGCATACAGGAAAGAAAGACGGGGATTATTTATATCTTTATTAGTAATTTATTTCTAAACATTTTTAATGTGGAATTTAAGTTCAAACGAAGTAATTAAGATGGATAGCTAGCAATAACTCTATCAGTGGTCCTTAAGGATCCATGAAAGTAACCAATATTTGCAGTGTGTTTGTGTTTTTGCAGGCAAATACCCTGATCTCAAAGTGGTCGAAGGATAAAAGGGTGCCACCGTTACTGTGAAGAAACTCAGTCATGCAGGATTTAATGTAGATGCAGTGCCACTGACAGGCCCACTGTGATGGCCAGATCCAACATGAAGGATTACAGGGCTTTTCTCTCTCCCCTTTCTTTGAAATTACAATCATCAAGGCTTACAAAGCTGTTCAAGGTTGCCTAATTGCCCTGGCCTAAACTAAGTCGTAATATTTTAAAGAAAAGAGGGCAAAGACAGTTTAATACTATTTTGTAGCAGCTTTGAGCAGCTCTGGAGACCTGAATAATTACAATATAAATAAAACAAAAAAGGCCCGTAGAAATAACATTCATGTTACTTTCCAATCGTGAAAGGTCCTGGCAAAAGATAAAATATCCAATAACTCAGTCCTTACGAAAAGAATCCAAGAAGTCAAGTCTTTGTTCCATGCACATTCCAAAGCTTTTAGGAAATAATAAGATACACCTCATAATAACAAAGGCAATCAACCACCATTTGAAATCTAAATGAACAAGAAATGAGTCATATTTATGTTTTTACCCAAATACAGTCCAGTCATGTAAAACCAACTTTTTTACATGAAGAAACATTCATGAGCAAAATCAGTAGAAGTATTCTTAAAACTTTGTTAACAAATTAATATAACAGTTAGGCCTTTTTATATTAATAAAAGTAAACTCTTTTCAAATTAACTCAGCGAAATATTATGATTTAACCACATGGACTATTGCATTTAAAAAAATCCATTTTACATGGTACATGAGACTAGAGAGAATATAGTTGATCGGGAGGCAAATGTTTTTTGCTGGATAACAATTAATATAATCATGAGTCAGTAAGTGAGGTATAACAATACTACAAACAATTTCATCATAGGAAATATACCGCCAAAACACAATAATAAAAGAAGTGACAACTTTCTTGCAGCTTAGGTAAAGATCCTTTATAACAGTTAGTATGCGTTTAATGTATGTTATGGGAACGCACAAGTGGATTTACGGGTTAATAATCCACGACCCCGAAGGGGGAGTGGATTATTAACCCGTAAATCCACGAGTGCGTTCCCATAACATACATTAAGGCGTTTATCTCACATTTTTCTCCATTTTGTATTAATTTCTTACCTTATAACCCAAGAATTAATCCAGGAGAAGACATTTTGTAAGTGCATACGATCCGCTCGGTTTGCCAAGCCAGCGTAGCCATTGTTTTTATTCCACTCGTCAAACCCTCGTCTTTCCAACGAATTTTCGGGTATAATCCAAGGATGTCAAGCCCTGTTATTCTAGTAGCGCCAAATATACGATCTCTAGTTGGTGTTTGCATACATTTTGTCTCCATTTTCTTCGAAATAAATAAGAATCCATTGATTTTCCATAACGATCCAACGCACACGGCCCGGTACACGGCCATTTCGTCTTGTTGACAAAGCGGATAGGTGCCCGGATGTACCTGACCTACTTTCGGCTGAACCCACTTCCGGCAAGGAGGTCAGCCGGGTCAGTCGCGTATCGCTATGGAAAATCAATGGATTCTTATTTATTTCGAAGAAAATGGAGGAATTTGGCATGGCATGTTCATCTAGGATATCTAAGGATGTTTCTCTGTTAATAACTCCACCAGGCTCCATATATTCTAGGCTGACGAGGTGTGTAAACTTCAGGCATGTCGGAAAACTTTTTCAAATCCTCCATGTGCAGTGGTTTCTAGCACCGGTCGGCTTGGTATAGTGGACAGCGAGCTCGCCTCCTGCCCCAGCGGCCGGGGATCGATTCCCCGTTGAACCTAAACGGTTTTAACTGGAAAACTATGGCGTGGTTGACTTTGTATACTTCGCCAATTTATTATCATGTCCAGATTGAAACTAGCAGCCTCTTGAGGACGAAGAAAAGGTCTCAGAGTGCGTTATGGCTGGATAAGGAACTGGGGTTATGAGCAAAAAAGCACTGTCCAAAATCGTGAGATAATTACAGATAAATATCCATGTCAGTGTTAACTTTGAACTTTTAATGTGAATTGTCACAACATGAAATAAAGTAGCATCCTTCTTTTTGAGGCTACAACAGTTGTTACTTCTTACACAGCTCTATCATACGTCTTAGACAATAATACAGCGATGACCGCTCATACAGATATACAGGGCTTTACTTTTTTTAAAAAAAGAAATAAATCAGGGTTGTTGATTTTTCATGTTGTTTTCTAATTTACGAGATGAATCAAAAAGAAAAGAATAGAGCAGCAATACACAGATCTAGAAATCCAACTGCAATGACGGCCTGGTGGGTAACATGACCAAGGTGACAGTCATACATAATGCCCATAGGAGTTGATCAACAGCTCATGTTTTATTACTTTTAATGACAGTCCTGGGATTCTACTATCCAACCATATACCACAAAGAATCCCTCCTTCTGCTCAAAGGTCCTCAACTCTTTCAGCACCACTCAGTCATTGGTTCACCCCACAATGACCTTTTAAAAGCAACCTTTTGCTTCCCAAGGGAACACGTTATGCTGCTGGGCTTAAAACACTCCCACTTGATCATATAATGGTTCACCAATGTGACCAACAATAACTTGTTGAGATATTATACATATCATACTATAGTCTACATAGCCCATCGGTTATCTGGTGTGCTGCAGTCTTGTATCACAGACCCAACACGCTCCATTATTTGTCATATAAACCGAATCAATTAATCTGATCAAGTGTTCACAGCTATCTTAAAACTGGGGAGGTATTGCAAGGAGTGTTGCTATGGAAATCCACCCTTCCATATCGTTCACATCTGGTTCAGTGGGGTAGTTATCAAGTATGACCTCAGAGATCTCTTCCATCGGCTTTTTCACTTTCCATCTCGCAAAGCCATTAAACTTGTCTAGTTCATCAACAAAGAAGTTACGGAGAAAGAGGTTGTTATTTCTGTCAATGATCACATCTGGAACTACCTCTGGGCTCATCTCACTGTCGGCAGCTCTCATACAATCGACCCATGCTGACCAGCGATCGAGTGAGGGGTTGTAGATGTGCATGGTGAAACGATCTTCAAGGTTGACCAGGACCTTCTCACCCCCTAGTTCCAGCATGTTACTAGGCTTTGACAGTAGAGGATGGCCAGGTAAAGAAGCTTTGCTGTGCCAGGTGTGGGTACAAAGATCCCAGCAATAAAGCCTGTCTGAATAGACCTCTGGAGCTTTTATCCCACCACAAACATAGATCTGATTGTCAATGACAAAAGCAGTGTGTCTATGAAGTGGTTCAGGCATTATGCTTGGTATGGTACTCCAAGTGTTTGTTTCAAAGTTGTACTGTTCTATGACATCCGTCAATGTATATCTGCCATGGCCTCCTAGAGCGTAAAGGTGCTTCTCATGATGGACCAGGGCAAACTCGTGCCTTGGTTCCTGCAAAATGGCCATGGACGACCACTTCAAAGTACGAGCATCAAATATGTGCCATCTCTGGGTGGTGGTTTGAGGCTCGTCATAGTCTTCACACACAATGAGGAAGTTGTTGACTGTGATATGGGCAGTAATCCGTGTGCCACATAGATCAGGCGCTCCCAGGGCCTCATGCTGCTTCCACGACTTGCCGTTATACAGAGAATAGAAAACACTGGATGATGTGTCTGTAGCATTGTAACAGATAGGTACAGGCTCACCCCTCACAGTGCACTGCTCAGACTCATCCAGTACTTTAAGGTGGGTGGGTAGTTTGTGGTAGACCTCAGCTTTATCTATAAGTTCCTGCCATGCACCATCAGAATCTATATAAATGTTAAGCTGCTTGATCGCTTCTAGTTGTTCTGGCGTCAAAAGCCCAAAACGTACACATCCCATTATACTGTTTATATACTGACAGCGATCTGCATAGTTCTCTTTGATCCACTCGTTCAGGATGCTAAAAAGTTCCCACTCTGCCTTTTGCCATTCTGGTTTTTTCCAAAAGTCCAAAAATGCAGTGGCAGACAATGCTTGCATCACTTCTTCAATATTGGCTTTTATGTAGATGTTGGTCTCATTCACACCTTTTTCCAACTTGTATTTTTCAAAGCGGGAAAGGATTTCAAAACAGTTCTTGCTGTTCACCTTTTCTACCAGTAGGTTGGTCGATGCCTCAATGGCGGTCGGCATCTGGAGGTATATGGCACATTCCAACAGGTCCTCTTCATCAACATCAGTAGCACTTAAATTGCCGGTGTAGATAAACTCTATAATGCGTGACACACACAGAGAACTTAGCCCGTGAAGTGTGACCCTGTCACTTTGACTCTCCTTCATACCACCTGTCAGCATGGCCTCAAAGTAGTCACTGACAGTGGTAATCAGATGTTTGTGGACCTTGAACTCTGTATCTTCTACTTCTATGGTGTAGTCAAACTGACCCTTTTCCCACAGGGTGTGAGGATTCTTGGGGAGACCAGTGTCTTGTGACATAATTGTAGAAAGATGTTCTTGAAACCTCACAAAGTCTGTAATAAAATGGAAAAGAAAGGTTAAATCCCAATGGATGATCTGAACAGGGTTCCCACAAAATACATATTCCATGACATTTCCACAACAAAAACGTATAAGTTAAACAAGACTTACCTTGGTAAAAGGTGAAGTTTGACTTAAAGTTTAAGAGGGTTGCTAGACTGCCGACAAAGAGAACAACGGAGACGTAGTTACGCAAGACCATCCCATAATGCATCAGTATTTAAAGCTAGCTGGGTAACAAGGTAAATACCAAAAAATGGGTCTTCTGGTAAACCAGAAGTCCACCCAGAGAACGGGGTGTGTGAAAACTTGATTAGATCGGGTGGGACCGTTGTTCTCTTTGTCAGCAGTCTAGCAACCCTTAGAAACTTTAAGTCAAACTCCACCTTTTACCAAGGTAAGTCTTGTTTAACTTATAAAGTTCATGTCTGGTTGCTATGCCGACGAAGTTCTCACAACAGAGATTTGAAAGCTGCCTTGTTACCCAGCTGGTAATGACAACATAGAAATGTGTAATTACCTTATTGTGTGCTGGTGGCCACGGAGAGCACTGTAGACTGGTACGTGCTGCCATGGTCCTTGTGGATGGACCTTTTGTAGAACTTAGCAAAAGTCAAGGCATTGGTCCATCTGCCCTGTTTCAGGATGTAGTCCACAGTTAGTTTGCTGTAATCTGCCTTAGATACCGAGGCACCTCTAGTAGAGTGTGCCTTGAAGTAATTGGGAACACCAGCTTCCCATATGGCATCTTCTATCCATCTGGATACAGAAGTACAGTCAATCTGTTTTTTAGCTGAACATAGTGACAACCAAAGTTGGTCTTTGCCACCTTCCCTGAAGGGTTCTGTCACTTTAAGATATCTCCTTAAAGTTCTGTAGGGGCAAAGTGCCCTGTTTTCAAACTTGTAGACATGAAACCTGTCTAAAGGTTTTCCTTCCTTGGTGTGTTTCAATTGTTCGTCTACCGGTAGTATTACCTCATTGCCCAGTTGGGCATCACAATTGTTCCCTCCATGCCCTCTGCTAGGGCCTTCTGTATGACTCTCAGGTTCAGGCTGAACAGAGGGAAAGCATAATAGTCATTAGGCCGCGGTAAAGACAGTGCATCTGTATCAGCTGCCCCTGGGTCAGGTAGCCACAGTTTTCTAGTTTGAATGCTAGTCTTGAGGCAAATAGGTCAATACTGTGATGTCCCGTTTCATTTAAATCTGTTTAAAGGCTGAGTCAGGTAATTCCCACTCAGTGTGCCCTGCAGTTCTAGGCTCCCTGTCTGCTTCCTGATTCTCTTTCCCTGGAATATGGGCTGCATTTACCCATAGGTCTCTGCACTTGCAGAATTCCCATATGGTTTTTGCTATGTCGTCACAAGTTTTTTTTATCCTCCTTTGTGATTTACATAAGCTACTGCTGAAGTGTTATCAGATAAACACCTGATCGTCTTACTACGGTATTCTTTGGCATATATTTGTAAGCCAAGCAGTACTGCCATACTTTCTTTAATGTTAACTAGTGGTTTTCCCTCTCTTTGAGTGACCATAGGCCCCTTGTCTTATCTTCCCCACACACCGCTCCCCATCCATTGTCTGAGGAGTCAGTTCTGATTGTAGTCACAGACTTTTGTAGTCTGATTTTTCTACACCCTGTGTCTAGTCTTTCTAACCACCAGAAGATGTCTTCTTGCCCCTCATGGGATATTTCCATCTTTGCCTCAAGGTTACCTCATTTCCTGGCTAGGGCTCTAGTCTTGTTTGACTCAAGACGTCTATAATGGGCTTCCCCATAATCTAGGCCTTTAAAGTAGTCTACCATTAGACCCACTAGCCTTGCTACCTCTCTGATTTTTAATGTCTGAGTTCCTCGATGGCCCCCGGACGTAAAACTAAACAAACAAAAAAACAAACCTCTCTGATAACAACCTTCTTTTTATTTAAGAGTTGTTGTGCTACGTCTTTAAACCTTTTGACCTTTTCTTCAGTAGGTTAAATTGTCATAGTGGTGGCGTCTATGACATACCCTAGGAAGGTGAGCTTTTTGGTTGGTGTGACTTCACTTTTGTTTGGGTGAATTTTGAACCCTAGGCTTACCAACAGAGACTGTAGTTTGGCTATGGTGTTAGCACATTGTTGTGCTGTTTCTCCCATGATGAAAGTATCATCTATGTACCCTAAACAGGAATGGCCTTGTTTTTGCAATTCTGCGAAGGCTGGTTTTAGAACTTTAGTGAAAGTCCTTGGTCCTTGTGCTAGTCCATTCAGCAGGCATGTATATTGATATAATGCCCCCCCCCCCCACATTTGAACCTAAGCAATTTTTTTGTCGGTATCTGATACCGGTACGCTGTAATAAGCGTCAGAAAGATCTAAAGAACTTAAAAGGTGTCTTTCTGCACCATATCTATGGCTGCCTGTAGGCTTGTTATTTTGAAATGTCTATAGACTACTGAAGAATTCAGTTCTGACAGATCTAAAAATAGTCTATGTTTGCCATTGGGTTTAGGCCTGAGAAAAATGTTTGAAATAAACTGTCCTTGCTCTGGTTTGCATATTTCTATTATGCCTTTGTCCAGGTGTTCTTTCACATCTTGGTCAGTAATTTCTATATTTTCCTCAGACACTACATAGGGCCTAGGAGCAGTCTCTTGCATAGGGGTTTCTTGCAAGTCAACCTTCACCCCTTGAACTGATTCAATGATGAAGGGATCATGTGTTAATTTCAACCATTGGTTCACATGATTTTTAGTGCCGCCTGGTACATATTTACCAAACCCTAATTTTTCATTTGCTGCCGGTACAGGAGCAATTGGCACTGTGGGGGGTATTTAGTTTTCATGCAAAGCATTATTAACAGTCGCCTGGTCTAGTGAGACCCCCCTTCGGAAAACCCGGAGATTTGGGCTTCTTCTTATGGTGGTTGGGTTTTTGCTTGTGCTTGCCTACCCATGGCTGTCACAGTGGCGGACATGTTGGTCTGAAGTTCAGCCATGCATTTGTCCAGCGCAAATGCATTTGCTGAAGCAGCGCGCTTTGGAGAGTGGTTCAGCTGGGGCACTCTTAACTCTGGCACGTTTGCCGGTCTGTGGAACTTATCCCTCTTTTCTTTAATGATACTGAGATCAAAAGAGGGCCCACAAGCCTTTTTGAAGATGCTAACGAATCTCTCCGGGAGATCTTTGCTTGTGGGGTCCCCAGCTTCTAACTGAGCCTCAATGCTCTTATAGTAAGCCTCCAGGTCGTCACTGGAATCTGGGTCAGTGCCATCTTGGCCGCTGTTGTGGTCAGCGCCTTGACCATCGCCATCTTGGTCTTCTTTTTTGCGCTTTCCAACCACATCATTAACCCCTGTTTTGACCGTTAAATGAATAGTTCCCTTCAACATAGACACCATCTGAGCCATTTGCTCAGTAGACAGCTTGCTTGTTTGTTTGTTTAGTTTTACGTCCGGGGGCCATCGAGGAACTCAGACATTCAAAGAGTAGACAGCAACACTGCCTGTGTGGTAGTGGTGGCAGTGGCTGTAGAGGTTTCCCCCTGGTCAGCGGTGCCGCCATTGCTGGCCGTTGCACGTGTTGACCTACTGGTCATGACGACTGACTCGGACCTGTTCGAGGGCACTTGGTGGTTTTGGTCTTATGAAGCAGCTAAGCAAAGTCTGTTTATGCCAAAAGGAAGCCAACAGTAACTAGATTGTTGGGACCTAACAGACGGTTGTTGAAAGTTTGTAGATATTAATAATCGAATAATCCTACACTTGGATGTGCGTGTAGCTGCTGCAGGATCGCATGCTGAACTGATGCATTATGGGATGGTCTCGCTTGACTACGTCTCCATTGTGAGAACTTTGTCGGCATAGCAACCAGACATAAACTTTAAATTCTCCATGACATTATCAGGCAATATTCCCGGGTGGGGGGGGGGGCACTTGGATTTCTTCTGATCGGGGTGTGCGGCTGGGCCTCTGACAACCCTTACCCTTGGTGAGAGGGATTTTGGGCAAAAGGAGACCCTTGGTGAGAGGGATTTTGGTAAAAAATATGCACGGTTAAGATTTTGATGTGAGGAATTCCGAAAACTGGCACCCATTTGTGACCCTTGGTGTCAGGGATTTTGGGAAGAGGGATTTTGACCAAAACTGGGCCCTTGGTGAGAGAGATTTTGGCAAAAGAGTCACCTTGCCAGCCGCACACCCATGTCAGCGACCTATAGTGAGTGCCCCCCCAGGCAATATTCAGTCTTTGTGAAAACTATTTGGACATCAGCTACAGCCTACTGAATGACTCATGGTCCGACAGAAATTGTCAGATCATCTGGCTAAACGCATGGCTGTGCCGTTTTTACAACATTCAAATAGGACTATTATAAGGGTTTTTATTGAGCAAATCTTTTCCAAGATGTCCTGGGGTCATTATGTCTCAGTCATGCAAGAATTGAACTGGGGTTGCAGAATTCAAAATCTGCAGGACCAAATTTGGCAGGGTGAAAAACCTTTCGTATACTCCATGACATTCCATGACTTTCTCTGACAACTTTGAATTCCATTGTTATATATTGAAATCTTTTATATTTGTATACTGTTAACTCTACACATATTCATATCGATATATGCCGTATATCATTGTATTATGTGTACATGGCCACCACCTGTACAGTCACCTCTCCCCTTAGTTACATACACCACTACTAGGGGTCACCCCACTTGCTTTGATAGGTACATGCTGCGTCCTACTTGTAACCTCAGACCAGCATGAGCCGCCTAGCTATTCACAACCATTACTAATTCTGTACAATAAGCTGGAATAAATACATCTGCATTATGAACTGACACGTGGAAACCCTGTATAAAGCACATTGCAGTGATTTCAGCGAATGTAAACCTTGCCCGACACAGCAGTGACACAGCATTATCTGTGGATGACCACATCTATGAGATGAATGACCGAATCTATGAGGAGGGGTGAAAACCGCTACCCGGGCTTCATTCCCCTACTCATTTTGAAGGATAGGAAGTGTTCTTTTATTTGCCTGGTCCCATAGGCAGGGACAGGGAATCTTTGATCACTCAGACATGGTTAACTGAGGGGGAAACCCATGAAAAAAAAACATGCATGTAGGCCCGGGCCCGCGCATATGGACAACAGCTGCCCACATGCTCACCTCATGTCACAAGGAACCCCAAGTTTTTCGCCTTTTACGAATTCGGTATGCCCACTGTTAGTTTGGAAGGGGACTACTCCTTCGTGGACTCCCAATGAAGTTATTCTGCTCCTTCATGCCCTCACATGAAAGTCCCCACTCCACAGGGGGAGCCCTATAGAGTGCACCTGGGGATAAAATTGTCATGAGGAGTGAATGTGTTAGTGGAATCTACATGCACTAGGCTCGCGCTAGCCATTCGCCAGATCGCCAGTGGCGAATCAAACTACAATTTGGCTAACCATTTTCCCATTGGATTTGCCAGACTGGCTAATCCTTCTCCCAATTCACTGGGAATAAGATATATGGAGTGTAGCATACCGTTGGAAAGCTTATAACATGGCAAAACCAGTCATACGCATCCCCTCTTCATACAAATGAATATGACATTTCTGTGATTTTTCTCTTTAAAAATCTTGATAAAACATTTTCTGATTTATGATTAAATTGCTTAATATCTGTTTAGGGCTATACACAAATCTAGCCTATCACAATTCTTCTATGATGGTTCAGCTCCTACTCAATGTTTCTGGGAGTAGCTGGCCATGTCCCTTTTCAAACACAATTTTCTGAAGAGACACTGTTGCACTTTCTTCCATCATGAAAAAAATACCAAAAATTTTCAGAAACATGGATGAACCCTTCAATGCCTAGCCTTATATTAAATCCATATCTATGTGGAGCTCTATCACTGAACTGAGCTGCATGTAAACCCCCATTCAAAAGTGGAGTGGAATATTCAAAAGGTCTGATCATATTAAAATATCACTACCTTTGTAAATACTCTGTGGTACATGTACCTAGAAATGATGTGTTCTAATATTATATGAAGGTTGATCAGATCAATCTGGCTAATTGATTACATATCTGGCTAATCAAAAATGAGGCAAATTCGCCAGACTGGCTAACAGAAAATGTGTACTAGCGCTAGCCTAGATGCATCGAATGTATTCAATTGGTAATACAGGGCCAGGTATCCCCTCAACCCTTGAGTGCTTAAGTATCATTCAACAAGGAGGTCTGTGGTTTTTCATGCATATATGTAAAATATATTTTACAACTACCTTTGGAAGGTTTGTATCTCCTGGCCCGTATCTATACACCACCCCCCTCCCCTGTGTGGGGAGCTGACAAACTTTTTTGTAGTCAGCCCCATCAGGCCCATTGCTCTATAGATATGTCTTTTCTTTCTTTTCATTGCAGTGGTACTAGTATAGGGCTTCTGAGCTTTAATATGGCCTCTTCCAAAAAAATCCGATGAGGCTTGATTTCCCCTTATGAAATTGGCAAAATCTGGGGGTGCACCTTATAGGCAAGGATTGCCACAGAATAGTAATATTAAAACTGCCAAAAGAATTTGACTCCTAATCACATAAACTCACATGTGGGGTACGCCTTGTAAGCGAGGTATAACATATTTATTTGCAGACATGACATCATTCACCCTCTGACCCCCCTTGTCATGCTTGGTCATGCAAAGTGGTACCCCCCTCCCCCATGCTGTCATTTGTGGATGGCCCCAGATCTAGGATCCGCAGGATTTGATAAATAATTATTTTTCCCAAATTTTAGGCTTTTTCTAAACTAATTTTATTCGAAATTCTGTAACTTGAGTTCTATACATCATAGAGGCTTTGGAATGATATCATTATGTCCGTAACATTGCTGGCGCATAAAAACATTACTGGGGTAAAAGTGAGAAGTGATAATATAAACTGGGGCTAACTAATAGAAAGGCATGAATTACGCAAATCAATTATATGTGACATATTTGACCAAGCACCAATTACCTGTTACCTGTTACATGTCCACTACTCAAAATGTCTGGTGCTCATCTAGGAAGATGTAAATAACCAATGGTATTAACTTGTATCTACTCCTCTAGTTTACTTAGGTGATATTGTTATAATTAGATACCTGTAACCTTAGTTTGTGGAATGCCATGTGGTATCCTACTGCCATATCTAGTCCTGACTACAGACTCGGTACTAAGCGTAAAGTGGCCCTGGCATGGTAATGCATGCCAGCATTAAAAAAGTCACGTGACCACCCCTTGACCAATCAGAGCACCACGATTTTTCCGCTGGTTCCTGCGATTTTATGAACACTCTTTGAACCGGTACCCATGTTGTTAGTTTGTGGTGCTAGCCCCCCTTTAACTTGGTGCTTATTAGCAATGTCAGGGCTCGACAAATCAGTTTGGAGAATGTGTGCCCATTGGGCACAAGGACAAAAAAAGCTCTCTGCCCGACAGCTTTGCTTTCTCAACTCAAAATTACATATTTCAATAAATGGGACAGTAGTATCAAGACAATAAAAGTACACACAGATAACTTCTGCAGTGTAGAAGAATAGTGGAATAAGCATATGCCTCCAAGTCAATAAACAAAGGGTTGTTGTCTTTTGACAGGTGTGCCCATTGGGCACAACTTGAAATTTATTTTGTGCCCAGAGAATTATTTTTGAGTCACGGGCATTGGGCACAGGGATTTGTCAAGCCCTGAATGTATGGTCATTGTGAACTGGTTTATTAAGGATGTATTGTCATGTCATGTTAGTCTGTTTTCAAATCTAGTCTTAACATAGTTGGTGCTACCTTAACTTGTATAGAAACAATAATGTATGATCTTTGTAGTTATCCTGAAGGATATGTGTGACTAGATTTTAGTTACTATTTATTTCATTACTATGGAGTTTTGTATCTCATCTAGCCTATGTATCTCATGTACATTGTATAATAATATCACAGAAAACCAGACAAGTTGATTTCAGTTTTTGAGTTGAACATTTATTGGGGATTTTTTAACATCGAGATGTTGGAGGCAGTGTTTGTTGTAAGGCAACGTTTTGGTCAGCTTTACTGACCTTCTTCAGGCTATGAACTTTTATCAGAATCAATGAGCTTAAGTGTTATAAATGATCAAATTTTACAATGGTTACCATGGTTACATAACCAGGTCAGGGTCAAGGGTCCTCTTCAGAGGTCAAAGGTCAGCATCATGTCATACAGGGGTGTGAAATCCCAAAACCAATTTCCTCTGAAGCGCATTACACCGTCTTGTTGGTTAATGTTTTTAGAAGGATAAAAGTGATCCAAATGTTATTTGGGCAGAATATGGCACCCTGTGATTTACAGGTATGTTTGGGATTACCATCTGGATGCTAACATTTTCCCATCTGGAATGACATTGGAAGAAATTATAAGTTAGACCCCCCCCCCTACAAATGGTCATTTCCATCCTCAGTGGATTTACATAGATCTCAAGAATGGTCCTTCTGAGCATCAAAAACGCGGATTTCCGCGTTTCCGCTGAGATTTCACACCCCTGGTCATAGTGGGATACTTTGTGTAGTTTGATGATATCCAAGGCAGTGTATCATTTTAGTGCCTTGTTATTATTCATGTAACATGGTAATAGAATAAAATTACAATATTTGCACAATATTATATAACAACTTCAATAATTATTAATAAATAATTCTTATTGATATTAAATTTTCTTACCCTTTTTGGTGGGGTATATGTCAACGTTAACAATATTAAGCTAAATTATGATGAGAAAACCCCTGACTTTTCCACATTCATAGCTGTCAAAAACTGTGACTGATAAAATAAAAATTCCAAAAGCATGTCATTTTTTAAATGTTTCTCCTTGGCCTGTGTAAAAATCAAAGAGATCTACCCCGGTACTGCTTTTGAATTTGTTATTCACATACCTAGTCAATGAGTTACCTTCTCTGCATTTGGCAAATTCTGTTGGGATTTTCCCATCATCTTACTGTGGGGACTCGGGGGGGGGGGGAATACTCGGACCCCCCCTTGGGGATACCGTGCATAAGGGAGTGGTCATTATTTATCAACAGGGGGGGTGGTGGGTTTTCGCACGGCCGCGTGAAAATTTTTTACGCCCCCCCCCCCTCGACGGCAGTAAAAAATTTTTGCGCCCCCCCCCCCCACGCCGGAGGCGCAGAGAGTTTTCGCGCCCCCTCTTTGATCTATAGTAGCGCGCGGGCTTTTTTGCTAAAAAGAGGGTAATTTTTTTAGCCCCCTCCTCAAGAGGGGTCAGAATTTTTTACGCCCCCCCCCATCAAACCCACAACCCCCCCCCCCTGTTGATAATAAATGACCACTCCCTAAGTCGTGGCCGTGGGCTCAGACTGTCAGAGGTCAGAGCGGCGGCCTCCTGACAGTCCTGTCTCCTGTCACTACACTGCTGCACTGAGTCTGACTAGATTTCACCGGCAATTAACAATCTACCATATCCCTCACTTCACTTTGTGAATGAAGTCAAAACTCATTAACACTCTTACCTCGTATGGAGCTGTTGACAGTGTCCCAGTATAGTGCAAAAGATGATTTATTCAGTCGTGAGTAGCTGCTATTTGCAGACCATGCGACCGGAAGCACCTTTGAAGCAGGAAACAACTTGTTACGTTGGCTATGGGCCTCAAGGAATGCCTCGGTATGACGCGGGAATAACTCAGAGAGCAAGCATCACGCCATCACTTTCCCACGTCGCCCATGGCATGCATAGGAGCTGTGGTAGGGGCACACTGGTGACAACTACAGCTCTCCTTCAGTGATTTCCCGTATTACAATCACAGGCCTCTTGTATTACAATCACAGGCCTCTTGGAGTGTGGTGGGGGTCCTTGGTAGGCATCAGTGTCCCAAGGCCTGTAGGCAACGTAATAAGTTGTTTCCTGCAAGGTAGAAGTTAGTTCTGTAACAAACTACCAGATGACAGCACTATTCATAGAGTGTAGAATGCCCAAACACCTTGTCTACTCACCCTGCTTGTTTTACGTAATTAAACACGTTTATAAACACAGTGTGTTTAGTATTACCAGGTGGTGATATCCTGCTATAAATGGGGGATGAACTGTTACACTGAGACCCGTGTCTATAGAAGTAGTACGTGTGCAGTGTCTGGTAACCCCACATCTGTGTGCTTCCCTTATAAATCTATCCACTCCTGTTATGGTTTCAGTTTCACCAATCACAGCAGGCGCCTTCGGCGCCTACACAGCTATAGCTGAATGCTATGGGAGACCAGCGTTGTAACGCTGAGAAAACATTTTTTGGAAGGTGGCCACAATATTGATGACCACCTCACATTACGCAAATTACAAATATCTGTACCTGCCTGTTTTCATCCCCCTGCCTCCTGTGCATGTCTGATTCACGTGAGTGGCCAGGTACTCAGGGGCAGCTATGGGAGTGATCAGTTTTTAACAACGGGGGAGGGGAGAGGTTGAGGGGGGGGGGGGTCAGAATTCTTTCGACCCCTTGACCTGGGGGGGTGTCAAAAAATAATTTCACCTGTCTTCAGAGAAAAAAGCCAGTGCGTTACTATAGGTTATAAGGGCGCAGTCATGCACAATGTTCGGCCCTTCGGTGGGGGGGGGGGGGGCAAAAAAGATTAGACCCCTCAAGAGATGGGGGCCCAGCCCACCCCTGTGGTTAAAAAATGATTACTCCCTAAGAACCTAGCAGGGGTGCTGATCGCCTTTGGGATAGTTGATGATTGAAAAGTATTAATCAAACACTATTTCTTTTGTGTCCTGTATTAAAAGATTTCTGTAAAAGTGCAAGAATAACGTTTATATTTCTAGGTTGAAAAAAAAATCAGAGTTTTTAGAGGCGGGGGGGGGGCGTGATGGCGCTAAATTGAGTTGAGTTGAAATTCTTTTATATATCCTGCATAAAGGTAGGACCAGGTCCTGTCTTTCTGTTTACCTTATCATTGCACCATAGGCCTACATACTTACTTAAAACTCCGTACATGTCATTATTGCCCCGCTGAGGGAAAAGGGTGGATATACCGTAGCCAACAATTATATTATGACCCGCATCATTATAAAAGTTATTATAACTCCCGCTATTAACAGCTGTTAGAAAAATAGGCCTACATGTGTGGAAGGATACATAATAACCAGAACCGTATCACCCATGTTGGGTGGTCACACTGTCATAGCGGGCTAAAGACATGTGGAGCGAGACGCTATGCATAAACTGAGGATATACTTGCTACCAGTATTATATGGACCTACTTTGTCATTCTGGATTGTGTATAAGCATATAAGGATTTACGCTACACAGAATAAAATCCAAATTAGTAATTACTAATTAAACTCAGAGAAAACCACTGGTTAGGCAAAATACCCAACATGTTAGTAATATTTTACTAACATGTTAGTTGTATTCACTAATCTATTCAGGCAAGCTGGCTTGATTTAGCCAAGAGAGAAAGGCGGTCTTTTTGTCTAAGGGGTTAGTAGTTTATCTAAGGGTTAGTAGATTTCTTCACACCAGGTGACAGTGTGGTTTGTGTGATGACTTTTGTGGGAAGTGTCTATCATGGAAAGGCCTACAAATGTGAAAATAATGGCACTTCTAATGACCATTGACATGATAAAGCCTTCACCATTCAACCTGACATAGGACTTAACAGAATACAGCCTATAGGTTTATTATGTTATTGATGGAGCAAGGAAGAAGAATGGAAACACCTTTTCTCTGGAAATTCAATTTTCTCATATATCCACATCTATGGCCCTATGAGTCCAACCCAGAACAACTAAGTTCAGGGGTTGCAAATGAAAATGATATGAGGCATTAAACTTCCTTCTGTTCTGGTTGTCTTAATCCACCATAGACAGATACGGTTATTGATTAGAGGCCAGACCATACAACAAACGTTCAACTACAGGTATCTAGGACTTGAACTGGATGTTGATCTAAACTTCAAACACTATTGCAAAATTGTCTACAATAGTACTTCCTATAAATCTTATTTAGTATCCAAAATGTACAAATACTTTACCCATTCTGCCCTGATTGATGTTATCAAGACTGTGATCCTCCCTATCATTGATTATGCACAGCTAATCTATGGATTTGGTAACAAAGCAGGGTTAGATAGGCTTGAAAGCACGTTGACCGGGCTCTAAAGACTGGCTCATTATGAGCACAGGCATAGAGACATTGATTTCATTAGGCAGCTATGTGGCATTAAATCACTAGAAAAACGTAGAGTTAAAGCTTTATATATAGCTGCCTTCAAATATGCCCAAGATGATAATAATATTGACATGAGGCTTATTATCACACGCAGGCATGATGTGAGATTGATTAAAATGAGTTGCCTAAAATTGTTAAAGCAAGACCAAGCTGTTCATTTCAAATGGCTGGTAAATGGAATAACCTGCCTGTATAAGTTAGAGATATCACTTCCTGTATAAGTTAGAGATATCACTTCCTGTATAAGTTAGAGATATCACTTCCTGTATAAGTTAGAGATATCACTTCCTGTATAAGTTAAAGATATCACTTCCTGTATAAGTTAGAGATATCACTTCCTGCCTGTATAAGTTAGAGATATCACTTCCTGCCTGTATAAGTTAGAGATATCACTTCCTGCCTGTATAAGTTAGAGATGTCACTTCCTGCCTGTATAAGTTAGAGATGTCACTTCCTGCCTGTATAAGTTAGAGATGTCACTTCCTGCCTGTATAAGTTAGAGATATCACTTCCTGCCTGTATAAGTTAGAGATATCACTTCCTGCCTGTATAAGTTAGAGATATCACTTCCTGCCTGTATAAGTTAGAGATATCACTTCCTGCCTGTATAAGTTAGAGATATCACTTCCTGCCTGTATAAGTTAGAGATATCACTTCCTGCCTGTATAAGTTAGAGATATCACTTCCTGCCTGTATAAGTTAGAGATATCACTTCCTGCCTGTATAAGTTAGAGATATCACTTCCTGCCTGTATAAGTTAGAGATATCACTTCCTGCCTGTATAAGTTAGAGATATCACTTCCTGCCTGTATAAGTTAGAGATATCACTTCCCTAGAGGCATTTAAGATATCTACATGTATTCTTGACTACTTGTGATCTCGTCAAGATGCCATAGCTCCCACCCCCCACCCCGCTGCCTGGACACCCTCTTACCCCCAACTTGTTCATAACTTACTAGAAATACTAATACTAAACAGAATAGTTAAGCCATGACTAACAAGTTTCATACATCATAACTTTATGTTGTGATGTCATTATACTATGTCTGTGACTATTATTACATGTAATGAGATATATACCATAAAGGTCCTATATTACTAACAGCTTATGCTCGTCTATATGATCTCATTTCCACATGATACCATGTCTTGAAAGGAATGTACACCTAGTAATGCTGTAATGAGTGGCACGATTGCCACTGTCCCAGCAGCACAGCCGCTGATTTAAAGCTTAATTCCCATAGAGAACGATAGTAACTTGAATAGGTCTTATATCGCGCATTTTTATTGTTATACCGCGCACATGATATAGGATAAAAAATTAATACTTAAACATGAAGTGAGACGGAGAAAATAAATCAGGTAGGCCTAGATTTGATACAACACTGGGGTAAAAATCGGGAGGCTAGTCCTCACCTACAAGATATGTGAGAGCAGTCACACTGACACTAGTTGTTTCACACCCAAATCCATGCCAAATCATAGCTAAAGGTGTGGATACCTGTGCGCGATAAAGGCTTTATGGGAAAACACACTATATTTGGGTTGTAACGCGAAATGCGCGACACAACCCAAAGGCAAAGCTGGAAGATACAACCCAAAGAAATCCATCTACTTTACTTCCAGCATGAGTCAACAGGTGGCAGTAAGATTGGTAAACCCTATGCGTGAACCCTTTCGAGGAGAAAGAGTATGATCGGAAGTGTGTCCCTGGTACCGGCGAAAGTTTTTTGCTCATATTTTACAAGCGAAAATGGCGCCACGTTAGCGCTTCTCCCCCAAAGACGTAAAAAAAAACAATGTGGGAGGGCCAGCCCTATCCGTGGATGGCATAAGATTGAGTGTAGGCAGTCTGGGACTCACAGTGCATCGTTTCTTTTGGTTGTGTAGGGGCCGGTATCGTCGTATATATATTAGTGCCGTTCATCCGAGAGACGTGTTCGTGTGGTGCCTGTTCCTTCTATGCCAGCTAGGTGTCGTTTTGTGATACCCCGTTGGTACAAGAGGGGGCGGCACCATGCCTCGCGTCCAGCTCCTACTAAGGAGCCAGACGAGCGGCAGAAGGTGACTGGATCTAGTCCAGTCCAGACGCGCAGTTTAACCTGTAGACTAGAGTGGAATAAAGTCCTACCCGAGAGGTAGGGGTTTCTGGGGCTTTGCCCAACCCGAACTGCTCGTGTTGTGTTGGTATTTCTAGTGGTAAGCGAGCCAAAGAGCCACCCAACATATAAGTCAATACGAACCATTACACTGGTGCCGTGACCAGTTGGTTCGGGGGTGGTGCGCGGCCACATTGGCCGAAAGCCTCGGGAAACCCGAAGCGGATCCCCCCAGCCCTGGGCTAGAGGGATTCGAAGAGGATGACTTCACATCCCAGCATCTGTTGTTAGACTGGAAACCCAGTCAACAACAAATGTATAATCCAGCGGGTGTCCGAACTGTTTTCTCGACACCCGGTCTGATGGACGGTGCCACGGGTGATGGTATCGTAAACTTGTATCCGGGTACACCTCAAATGGGAGTACCGGATACGGGATTGTTCAAGGGAATAATAAAACCCCCAACATTAGACCTGAGTGATTGGTCCCAAGCTATAACTAGCAGACGCCAGCTGTGTCCTATTGTACCAGCAGGCTCGGCTAGTAACTTGGGTATGCCAGTAGCACCAAGCCCTGGAAAGCGTACTGCAACCCCCCCAGAAGCAGTACCAGATGGTGCAAACGAGGTAGCCCCATTAATGACATCGTCGGACCATGACAGCGACGATGGGAAAGCCAGAAGGGACGAAATAGTCCCAGAAGTGAATGCGAAGGTTAAGCCTAGGGGAACTGAACCGAAAAGCTCGGAAAGGCATCACCTAGGCCGATCGCTAGACGAAGGCTTGTCTGACTCCATGTTTAACCCTGGAGGCAGTCGCAGGTCTATATACGGACGTCGGATGGGCCCCGGGTATAAAACTACCCCAGCCTATTTGAAAGCCAAAGAACAGGTAGAGTTACAGGCTAAGCGGCAACATGAACAATTCATGGCGGCCCAATTAAAAATAGAAGAGGAAACTAAGTCTCGGATCGGAAAATTACGTTCCGATGAGCAGGAGGCGTTTCTAAAAGAATCTGACCTAAAATATCGTCTAACTTCGGTAACCCATCGTTTGGAAAGGAAGGAGAGAGACGAACGCGAGAAAGAGAAAAGATTGGCCGAGTTAGAACTCGAAGAAGCCAATAGACTTAGAGCAATCGAAAAGGCTAGAGCCGAAGAGGTTGCTAAGGCCCGGGATGTAAACAGATTACAATCCGAGTTGCATGCTATGGAGGAGAAGCTAAAGAAACTTCAACTCCGAAAGGCGGAGACAGAGGCCAAAATGGTCTCGGAACAAGCCGAGATAAGGAAGGAGACCAATGAGTACCAAAGGTCTCAGAAAGAAAAAGGTGAAAAGTACCGCTTACTAAAGGATACTTTTAAGCGAGAGGCTTTAGCCGCTCAGGAAGAACGTAACCGAGCTGTGGCGGAAAATGAAAAGATTCGATCCGAAATCTTAGCAGAAAACGCACAGCTGAGGGAGGAACAGCGAAACCTGACCACAGATTTAGCTACCCTCACAATAAATAAGTCTGCCATGGAGAGTTATTTACAGGAGCAGGAGCAAGCGAATGCCCCTCCGGCGAGTAAGGACACAAACCCGAACTCGACTTTCGTTAAACAGGGTGACCCAGTCTCCTGTTCTACGCCGAAGCATCCGCCGTATAATCCTTTTATCAATGATAATGCGACGCGGAATGTAGATCAAGGGGGAGTTTATATCAGAACCCAAGATAAACATGGCCGAACTAGTAGATTATGTACCACGGGAAGCCTCTGACAGTAGCGCAGAGACTAACGGATTCCACATACATGTGGATCCGAGTGACAGTGTGGGGTTGGGAGCTGGTAATGACAGCAACCAACCCAATCCATCAAACGATGGCAGCCATCCGGCGGGTAACCAACCTTCCAACGGCGGTTATCAAAGCACACAAGGATGGGGCGGTGCCTCGGGTACCACGGGCTACAGTGGTACCTCGGGTCCCAGCCCTAACCAGGGTGGCGCGGGTCATACGAACCACAGTGGGGCACAGTGGACGTACACACAGCCACCACCACCACCTCCACCGGGCAATACAAGCTTCGGTGGTATAGGGGGCAACCGAACCTTGAATGAAACAAAGGCGGTTGAATGGAGCAAACAGCAATGCACTAGATTGGTGTATGCTCATAATTCTGCCCGAAGGGTAGCCGTTATTCCAAAAGAATATGACAGTACTCGACCATGGAAAGAGTGGTTTGAAGACTTCATTGATGTAATGAATTGTAATGGGTGGACCCCATACGAGGCCAAGCCACATCTGGTAAGATGTTTGAAAGGCGGCCCGGGTCGCATGGCTGTAGAGCAATGGCGGACCTGGTATGGTCTCGTTGGAAGTTTTGAGCAGTTGGTAGAATCTGCTAGTGGACTGTTATGTAACATGGTCAAGGAGGACCCGATGGTCCGTTTCAAGAAACGTACACAGAAGCCTAACGAAGCTTTCCGAGCATACGGTATGGAGCTCCATGCCCTGCTAAGTAAGGCTAGACCCGGTACTGAAAACCAGGACTGGTATATGGACGATTTGATTACACAATTCGTCAAGGGTCTGAGAGACCGAGATGAGCAGATTGCTGCCAGGGATGCCTGGAAAGAAGGCGTAACGCTTCACGACATATTTAATGGTATAGATATGGCCGTGAAGAAGCGAACGATGTTAGCTGGAGACATACCGAATGCCAGCAGCTCGGCTCCCCTGGTGTCAGTAGTCCAGCAGTCTGAGGCACAAGTTCCCTCAGACGATTTCGAATTGATTGAAATCGAACAGGAGGACGGAACCTTCTGTTCGGTTCAATTAAGGAAGAATTCTACAGGTAGGAAGTATATTCCAAGGAAAGCGCTCAATAAGCCAAGGGACTCTAGACCACCACCCGAGGTCAAGAGTGACCCGAAGGCCAGTGAGAAGGCATCCAAACCTTTCGTAAGCGCCGATAAAGTGAAGGGTCAGTCCCCAGACATGACCAAACTTATGGAGGACATGTGTAAGAAAATTACAGATGCCATCCAAACCAGTCGGCAAAGACCCCGAGTGGATCGCCGAACTGTAAAGTGTTTCAGGTGCCAGCGCATGGGACACTATTCATCTGAGTGTACCGCTGCTAAACCGGTAATGGCTGCCTTCTATGAAGCCGAAGACAATGGCGAAGGAAGGGAGAACACTACGGATTCCACTGACGTGGAAAACTAGTGGGGGTTGTATCAACGGCATCTGATACGACCCCAAGGAAGAACGAATGCCAAAATGCTACCGGGGGTGACCCGGTGGAAGATTTCGAATCAATTACACCTGGAGGCCGGGTGGCCGGGGGTGCGCACCCCTGCACCTTGGCCGGGGCCGGGGACCCTAGTGTCTGTATGTATGGGAGTGAACATATGGAGGCGAGTGGCCGCACTAGGGGAGAGGAAGGATGGATCAAAGAGTTGATCCGAGTGTGTGGGACGCGCCTTCCCCCAAGATATCCGTGTCTGGAATTCCTGAGAGGACTCGGATTGAATCTTGGTGATTCGGGAGACTTTCGCCAGTTTACCAGTAACCCCTCACCCTTAGGGGGGAGACGGTGGTATGTACCCATATCTGTGGAAGGCCGGGTAGGAGAATTCTTGGTGGATACCGGAGCTAGCCACTCCTGTGTGTCCAAAAGGTTTTTCGACTCGGTGGCCAGCAGCCATGAGAACCTCAAAACGGGGGTAAATGCTTGCACGGCCGACGGAAGCAGCATGCGTACATTTGGTAGGACGTTTATGCCTATCCGTATAGGAGGCAAAGAATTTGTTCTTTCGCCGACTATAGCAGAGGTTAGTGATGACGGAATCCTCGGACTGGATTTTGCAAGCTTATACGGGGCCGTCTTGGACCCGAGGGACGGTATGATGAGTATACGGAACCCGTATGGCTTGCATGTCCAATGCGTATTGAGACAGGTGTCTTCGGTCGCATCAGTGATACATACGGTGAAGATCCCACCGGGTACCACTTGCGATGTCCTTTGTGGCGGGTCCATGGCTCAAAGGAATGAAACTGGAGTCTATGAACCCGATACGGTGTACTTGTCGAGCGTCGGGTTAGACTCAGTGGATACATTAGTGGCTAATGCAGCTTGGACTGTATTACCCATGACTAACCGAAGTGGTTCAGTGGTCTATTTGAGGCAAGGCGACTGTATTGGGAGGATGAGCTCGGTAGAACATGTCGCCGAGGCCAAATTCAATAAACCACTGAACCCTGTTAGTAAGCATCCTTTGGATGAAGAATTTCAAAAGCTGATTGATCAGTCTGATTTAGAGAATACGGAGGATAAGGATTGCCTGGCGAAACTCCTACAAAAGTACGAGAGTGCTTTTGGTAGGGAGGGAGGACCGGTGGGTAGATCCGATAAGGTGTTGCACACCATAGATGTGGGCAACGAGAAACCTTTTAAAATTCCGTATCGTAGACTTCCTCTAAAGAAGAAGTTAATTTGCGAAGAGGAAATACAAAAACAGTTGGACCTAGGGGTAATCGTGCCTAGCTCGAGTCCCTGGTCCAGCCCTGTTTGTATGACCACTAAGAAAGACGGTACAATCCGCTTTTGTGTCGACTACCGGAAACTGAATGGTATAACAAAGAAGAACTCGTATCCTTTACCAAGGATAGACGAGACTTTAGATAGCTTGGGCGGAAACCAATGGTTCTGTACCTTGGATTTACAGTCCGGGTATTGGCAAATACCGATGCACCCCGATGACAAGGAGAAGACAGCATTCTCCAGTCATATGGGGCTATTCGAGTATAATGTCTTACCCTTCGGATTGTGTAACGCCCCCGCTACATTCGAGGCTATGATGGAATCCTTACTGAGTGATCTTTTGTGGAAGAAATGCTTGGTTTACTTGGACGATGTAGTCGTATTCGGCAAGTCGTTCAAGCAATGCCTGGCGAATCTGCAATTAGTCCTCGACCGGATACTATCAAACGGTCTTAAACTTAAACCCAAGAAGTGTAATTTGTTTAAGAAAACCATTACATACTTGGGAAGGATCATTACTCCTAACGGGGTGAGTGCAGATCCGGAAAAGTTGGAAGCTGTAGAAAATTAGGAAAGACCTACGAGTGCTAAGGAGGTGAGATCATTTCTAGGATTCTGTTCCTATTATCGTGATTTCATACCAAATTACTCTCGTGTGAGCTTCCCCATGCAGTGTTTAGCTCACTGGACTCCGGGTAGGGCACGGGACCCATTCCCATGGACCAGCGAGCAGGAAGAATCTTTTAATAAAATAAAAGATTTGTTTAGGAATACACCCGTGTTGAAATATCCCACTCCCGAGGGACATTTCATCTTAGACACCGATGCGAGCAATGATGCAATTGGGGCAGCTCTCTCTCAGGTCCAAGAGGGAGTCGAAGTGCCAATAGCATTTGCTAGCAACACGTTAAGCAAGACACAGCGAAATTATTGTACCACCAAGCGAGAACTCCTCGCTGTGGTGGTGTATACGAAGAAGTTCAAGCATTTCCTTTGGGGAAGTGACTTTACTTTAAGAACCGACCATTCGTCTCTTAGGTGGCTCCTTAACTTTAAGGACGCCGAGGGGATGATAGGACGATGGTTAGCTCACCTATCCGAATTCGGATTAGAGCATAAGCAAATAGAGCACCGACCCGGTACTAAACATATCAATGCGGATGCCTTGTCGAGACGACCCATCCGAAGGTGCTAAAATGCCACTTGTGATGACTGCGGGGCCCACAATGCTGTGGTAGCCGGGTTGGTATTTAATTATACCACCCCCCGTATCCCCTGGGAGGAGGCTGTGTGTAGCTATCTTGATTGGTCCCCAGAGACCATCAAGAAGTTCCAACAGTCGGATCCCACCACTGCGCGCATAATGGAATACCTACGGTCAGGTATTAAACCGGCAAGGCCGCTAGTATCCCTAGAAGATAGGGAGGCGAGGCGGTTGCTAGCCCAATGGACCGAGCTAGAGATCCGAGACGGCATACTGTGCAGGTGGAAGACAACTCCCACCAATGGTAGGCTGTTGCAAATAGTGATACCCACCCCGATGAGGAGGGATATCATGTATTATTGCCATGGCCATCAAACAAGTGGCCATTTCGGTAAGAAAAGGTCAATAGAGCGCCTACAAAGGCGTTACTACTGGCCCGGTATGAGAGGCGACCTGCTTCGGTGGATCGCCACTTGCCCGGATTGCTGTAAAAACAAGCCGGGACCCGGCCTGGGTAAGCAACCCCTATCCCAGGAATTGTTTGGTATCAGATTCGCTCGAGTGGCGATAGATATCATCAGCGGAATTAAAACGACGCCCCGAGATAATACTTGTATGATGGTCGTAACCGACTATTATACCAAGTACACTCGGGTGTTCCCCCTTCCTAACCACAAAGCCGCCACGTGTGCGGAGGCATTTGTGAAAGGCTGGGTGCTACATTTGGGTGTTCCCCTTATGATGCACAGCGACCAAGGAAGGGAGTTCGAGTCGGAGCTATGGCAGGAAATGTGCCATTACCTAGCCATTTGCAAGACCCGAACAAACCCATACCGACCACAGTCGGATGGGCAGGTAGAGCGTTTCAACAGAACCCTCATACAAGTGCTAAAGCCCCTGGTCAATACCCACCAGGACGACTGGGATGAACAGTGTGAGTTTGTGGTACATGCCTACAACAACACTGTCCATTCATCCACTAATTGCACCCCCAACATGCTAGTGTTCGGCGAGGACATCATAATGCCCGCCGACTTAGTGTATGGAGTGGTTGGTATAGACCCGGAGGCGCCCTGCACTGTGTTGTTTGTGGAGTCATTAAGGGACAGGTTCAAACAGGCATACGAGGCCGTTCGTAAAGAACTGCTGAAGAGTGCGAAGTGGCAGAAGGTGGGTTATGACACCAATGCTAAACGAATTCGTTTTAATGTAGGGGACAAAGTCCTAAGGTATTATGAGCCGCTAGAGAAGCTGAAGCTCGTAACGCCTTGGGAAGGTCCGTTTAAAATAATTCGTGTCATCTCCGAGTCCACGGTGATGATGGAGGACTGCCTAACTGGTAGGAAATGGAAGACAAATGTCGGAAAACTTCGGCCCTGGAAGGGACGCGAAGAGGCGGAGAGGGAGTTCGGCTACAAACCACCTGTATCTGTCCCTAGTGGACCGAGCGTGGTAGTACCGACGAAACGCCCTAGAGGCCGGCCGAGAAAGATGCCGGGAGACGAGGGTATGGTGAAAAAGAAGACGAAGGCCAGGAAACGACCTTATCGTAAGAAAAGGAAAAATGTCTCGCTGAGTGAAGGCATTACGTATGGGAAGGTGCCCGCAGTGGCTAAGCGGAATCCGGAAAAGGCCGTACGTAAAGCCGGGAAAAATAGAAGGCTAACCGAAGGCGTTAGACGCAGTCCCCGGTTGAGGTCTGCCGTAACCTAACTCAGTACACAACGAGCTGCTGCGTGTTGTCCGCCATAGGCGGGTAACATACTGTCATACTAGTGATTGGCATGATCAAGTTGTCATATGAGAAATATCATAGGACTAGTGGTATATAGTGTAATTATCTCAAGGGTCTTATAAATAGTGTTATTTCCAGTTGTCACTGGTTTATTCAGCTTTAGGCAACATGTAAGAAATATCAATCATACAGTAGTTAGTATGTAGGTAATTTGTACATACAGTAAACATACAGTAATTTATAAAGTACAATGTTCAGTTCCACTCCACCTGTGAGGTAATAATAATACAATGTCCAGCATAGTTCTAGGTGGGTTCCCACACCTAGCTCCTGGCCTGCTGCTTAGAGGAATAATGTAATAATGAATAACTTTACCCTCTGGTGGATGTCTTGAGGAAGATAGCCTCTGGCCACTAATGATGGAAACCCATGCCTGTCTAGCATAGTTTCACCATAGTGCAGTGGTATAGCAGGTAGCAGGAGATGACTGGAGATGTTACCTCTGGAGTGGTTCTTGGTGTTCTGTCCTTCTGGAGGTGCAGACAGGCTATTTGTAGCAAATCTTGGAAAAGCACCTCCAGACTGACTGGAGCCAGCAGCATCTGCCTAACTCTACAATTGTTTGAGGGGAGTCTTTCATGTGTCACAGGGGGACAAAGGACCCCCATGGGCGCCGCTGTGTCCCCCATTGTCTTGGTCGGTTCTGCAACTTCAGACCCTCATAACTCAGTTGTTTATGCGTTTATAACCGCCATTTTGCGTATGCGCGGAGTTGAATATGCCAAGTTTATAATGCCCGTTGGATAGGCGCGTAACTCCCGCCGGTTTGTCTGTAGGGAACTCGGAGCTCCTTTCAGTCTCCATGGCATAACTTCCTTAATAATGGGAGTTCCGCCTTGATCTTGGGCTCATTTTGACCGTCTAATTATGGGCTTTCCATAAATGCTTTGATATTTGACCTAGCTTGCTCAGGAGCGACGCTAGAGCGACCGGAAGGTTATGGCGTCGTGCTTATGTAACCCATTGTTCAGTCATTAGGGTGCTCAGACACTCATGACGGCGTCAGCGGTGCTCAGGCACCCGTGACGGCCGGTTGCATTCACTTACAAGTTATTAATTTGTGCATTGGACCATGAGGTCGCACACTGAGACCCTTATTCTTATTATATTGTGCAGTGAACCATTAGGTCGGAGCCTTTGATGTCATAAACTCTGTCTAACTGACTGTGGCTGGTGTGCAGTGGGGCATGAACGCTCTTATACAAAGTTTGAGCGCTCTTATAGCTCTTAGAACCAACCTATGTATTAATTTCATAGATATTCTTTGATTAATACAATAATATGTTAGAATTTATGGAATAATAAAATGGTATATCATAGAATACTCCCTCTCCCCCGAGAGAATGCGAAACTCCGTCATTTCGCCGAGGGAATGTACAATTTATACAATTTTTACCTTATTTTGGAGTTATATACTGTTTGTAAGAGGATTTGAAGTGATGGGGAGTGCTTCAAAAGCAATTTTTAAGGTAGAGCTTTGTCAGTATAAACAATTTTCTCCTGGGTATAAGTACATTTCCGAGTTTCTATATCTTACCATACCTGAGCTTATTTGCTTCTGTAAAATCAATTTTGGGTACAACTTTCCATTTTTATGTACAACATACAAGTTGGCAAATAGTGTGCCATTTTGGCATTCAATGTTCAATTTAGCGTGCAAATTGAACATAAATGACAATTTTAGTGTGCAAATTTACAATTTCGCGTGTAATTGCATTCAATTGACAATTTCAGTATGCAAATATATAATTTTTGCGTACATTTGGCAATTTAAGTGTGCAAATATATAATTTTCGCGTATATTTGGCAATTTTAGTGTGCAAATATATAATTTCGCGTGCATTTGGCAATTTTTGGTGTACAAATATATATAATTTTGCGTACATTTGACAGTTTTAGTATGCCAATATATAATTTTGCGTTCAATTGATAGTTTCTGTATGTACATATATAATTTTGCGTACAGCTTGGATACACATAGAAATGTTGATTTCTAAAAATCTGACTTCAGTGTATGAATTGGGTACAGACATACAGTATAATGTGCAACATACAATTCAAATGTAAATTGGATACAAACTTACAATCTAGTGTGCAAACATACAATTTTTGTGTGCAAATTGGGTACAAGCGTACAATCTGGTGTGCAAACATACAATTTTAGTGTGCAAATTGGGTACAAGCGTACAATCTGGTGTGCAAACATACAATTTTGTGTGCAATTTGGGTACAAGCGTACAATCTGGTGTGCAAACATACAATTTTAGTGTGCAAATTGGGTACAAGCGTACAATCTGGTGTGCAAACATACAATTTTGTGTGCAAATTGGGTACAAGCGTACAATCTGGTGTGCAAACATACAATTTTAGTGTGCAAATTGGGTACAAGCGTACAATCTGGTGTGCAAACATACAATTTTGTGTGCAAATTGGGTACAAGCGTACAATCTAGATTACACTATTCAATTTTTGGGATTTGAGACAAATTTTTCCGAGGGCCGGAAAAACAAAGTACTTCATGTACAATAGGCTTGTTTGTCTCTGAGTTACTCATTGATTTTGCTATATGGGTGTATTAATTGGCAATTTCGGCAGTGGGCCGCTGCTTAATTGACTTTTTTTTTTTTTTCATTCATTTTTCCAACAATTTTCTTGGATACCTAAAGTGTGTTACTTTAAGTAAACCTTGGCATAGTATACAAGTGCTAGTGGGTACAAAAACTGTCTTAGTTATCTACCTGCATTCATGTATATTAATGTTAGATTTGTACAATTTACAATTTGTAATTTGCAATTTCGCAATTCTGCGCGTACATGCGCGCATTAATCATCGATTTTGTGAGAATACCATAGATTTTCATATTATACATCAACAAGTGGCTGTGTATGTATATTTTTTTTTTTTTTTTTTCCTAATACTTTGATAATTTCATTGACAGTGGAGGTGTGTCAGGAGTGAGATGTGAGTCTCCTCCCTGGTGTGCTCATGCAGTGGTGGCACTTGAGGTGTTAGGTGCCAGATTCTGGCATGTGTCTGTGTGAGTGCCTAGCTTGGTGTTAGTGGACAGTTCAGGGTGGGGGGGTGGGGGTGTGTGTGTCCATTTAAGGAGTGTGTGGCTGGTATTGGAGTATCAGTTCCTCTTTGGAAATCACTGCTGTAGTACCATGGCCCATCTACAAGCTCTCTTTGCTTTGCCTGTCCCCCAGGTGATGGAGGTGGGGAGTCCAGTTAGGGCTCTGGTTGAGTCTAACCAGACCATCCATTATGGGTACATAGTGAGGAATTTCAAGGAGATCATTGAGCATGGTGATGTGATGGTCTGTAATTACTCCTGCCACTATTTCTTAGGCTCAGCCTTGCGTCGGGGGGCCACTGTGGCCCTTCTGACTAGGGCCTTGGGTAATATGGGTTTCTGGCCCATGGACTATAACTTAGGGCCGCGGGAGCGAGTGCTATGGGATTATCTGTTGGCGGCGTCCCTCCTCGATCTTGCGGCATCCGGGGATCCATCCACGGCTGCCGAGTATGGACTGGGGATGCTGGAGGCCCGGCTCGTTGAGTGGGAACAGGATCACGGCCATATGTATGGCCCGGACTCGGACTCGGACTCTCCCATTGAGGTTGAACCCGAGGATCTGTGGTAGGATCCCGACTGACTGAAACCTAGGGTGTAAAAACCCGCCATCCCAAAGGCCCTTTTCAGGGCCGGCAAATTGTCCGAAAAGTTCTGAATACTGTCTCTGATGTGTTGTCTCCTGGTGGTGGACTGGGGGCAGCCTAGGCTGTGGGCAGTCTAGGCTGTTTCCACAGTCACCGGGGAGGGCTGGTGGTTTAGAAAATTAGCAATAGTCTGCATGTTTGACCTTGCGGTCTCCTCCTGTTGTTCGTCAATAATTATATCTGTTGTATTTTCCAGTGCTGTCATGGTCACCGGGCTGGTGCCACAATCATTCTGGAGAAGCATGGAGTAGTACAGTCCTTTGTTTTTAAGGGCTGGTATAGTACTGAACCTAGTGCGCCAAGGTAGGTGTATCACCTGAGGGAGGTGATAAGCAAATTCTCCTCTCTGTGTTGTTATAACTGCTGGTCCATTCCAGGTAAATATAGCCTTAGGTAGTGGGAAGGTTTTAACCACTATATCCTTATAGGTAGGGGCAGCTGCTGATTTAATCTCATCAAATTCATGTGGTATTGGCCTCAAGGGTAGCGCGAAGTTTGAGTCTCCACAATATATTTTAAAATATATTGTGGGGTTTGTGCGCTTGGCCACATTTTTCTTGCCACAGTGTGTCTGTGCAAATTTCTTAAGGTACTTCATTATTCTGTAGGCTGAGTAGATGGTCAGGGTGAATAATATAGCAATTATCAGGGTGTGGGTTTCCTGAATTGTGAGGAAAGGGGTGTGGGTTTCCTCTGTAGGGGTTAATTTGGTAGGATTCTTATCTGGGAGCAATTTGTGTAGGGGCAGCTCGGTGACTAGTCTGAATGCTTTGGCTGTAGGCAGGTAGGCTACAGTCCCTCCTAGTCTGTATAATTTGAGTAGTATGTATACTATAAAAATGTGAGCTGATATCCCTAGGATGAGTGCTAAGCTTTGGAAGATTGGATGCTCTGTAACTCGACGTAGGTATGATTCCTCGTAGCGCGTTTCCATTTCCTTATTAAGGTTGGAGGCATCTTTTAATACTGTTTTGGCAAAGGGCTCTAAATTTAGTTGAGTAATATCATCCATGATTGGATTTTCCTGTAGTTTTTCTAAGGTTCTAGAAAGGTTTACTACTGGGAAATTTGGAAGATTCTCTCTTTCATCTGGTTTGGTTTCAGAAATTTCGTTAAGTGCCGCCATGAATGGTAAATTAATTGTCTTGAGAATGTAATGAAATGATAAGGTTGAGTTACAGGGCAGCCTTGTGTTTGGAAGAGAAAATTCTCCTACACTGATCGTGCACCCACAGGGTACACCTATGATTGAGTAGGACTGGGCTTTTCGAGTTTCAGACGTTTTACCATGGCAGTTGATAAAGTAATGGGGTTCATTAGTAGTGACCAGATACTCCTCTTCAGAAATGGAAATAGCATGGGTGGTAGGTGCTTGCAGTGGTGAAACTGTAAACTTGCAATGTTCCTTAATCTGTTGAGCCTGGTTAGTAAAAATGGCTACAGGGCATGTAGGCCTGTGTTTATAGATTCTACCATTTACATCTCTGCATACCTTTACTGTAGTACCTTCACATGCCTGCATATCTGCTGAGTCCAATTCGATGAATAATGATTCGTCGTAAGATACTGCTAGAAACTCAGTTGTGGTTTGTAATTTGGTGACTCCTCTGGTGGGGGTCTCCTGTGTGTCTATAGGCATGGGTGATGTAATCATTTGGTACAGTTTGAAGGTTGAGGTGGTAGATTGTATTATAATGTCCAGATGAATATATATATGGTGAGCTGAATAAGTGTATGAGGTCAGCTTCTGTGAATAATAGAAATCTAAGTCATTAATTGCGACTTGTGCTCCAGGGTGTGTGATCCTAAGTTTGTTATTAATGTCAATTAAGTATCTAGCAAGGTCTGAGGGTGGTACTATATCAGGGGTTAGGATTCCTGATGATAGCATCCTCAGGGCTGCATTTGTCCTTTGCAGTGATTGGACTGTATTCATCCTTGCTGCTATGATAATTAGTGCATCATTTAATACTTGCATTTTTTCCCTTTGAGTTTTCTCGTGCCTTGAATATGAGTCAAGTGACCTGGACATGTTAGAGGCCCACAGGTTGACGGTGTCACCTATGGTGTTGATTGTGCTGTCCAGTACCTTCTTATCTTGGATGTATGCTTTAACAAACTTATCTTGTCTGTCTGTGATCTTTTCAATGAGACTAGCTGCTTCCTGATCTTGTTTAGCAAATTTCCTTAGTATTTCATCTATGTTCTTGAGCTGTCCCATTACTTGGTTTACATCTTCTACTGTGGCTAGACCTAGCACACCGCGAAACAGGGGTGCTAGAAACCCCAGTATGGCCTCTCTTTTGGCCTTGTCCAGTGTGTTTATGGGGTTGGATAAGAACAATTTGATGGAGGCTAGTGTTTCATTTATCTCCTTGTCTGCAATTTCCAGCAAGGTGTCTAGCTCCTTAGCTTGTTGGATAATTTGGCCAGAGGTATGATCTTGTAGAGTAGGAGTGGTCAAATGGAGTATTCTATCCCTTATGGATCCTTGGGTAACGGGTGCCCGAGGTATCCTGTAGGGGATAGCTAACAATAGTGTTGTGGTTGTATGTCCATTGACCAATGGTTGAGGGCTAGGTTTGAATACTACTCCTATGTTTTGTCTCACCACAGGTGTATAACCTGCAGTAAGTGGTTCTATAGTATATAATAACAGCATAGTTAGCAGTATGGGTGAAACTCTCAGTCTCCCCATGGTGCTTGTGTAAAGCAAGTTTGCTGTTTAAAGTCTTGTCAAATTTGTAGTGATTTGGTGCTGGTAAAGTCTAAGTGTATGGTGTAACACTTTAAATGAAGTGGTTCAAACTGTACCTTTGCAAGATTGAGCTGTCTTGGCAATATGTCCGGTGAGTCTTATAGAGATTGACCAGTAAATGGTAAGGTCAGGTTGAAGGTGAAGTAGGTGTGTTCTTTATCCTAGTGCAGTCTCTCCTAATGGAGAAGTGGGCTGGCTAATTCCCAAATGGGGTCCTGTAGACTTGTGTTCCAGACTGCAGCTGGATGAAGACTGATGGTGGGCTATGGTCCACAGTGCTTTTTATGTAGCCTACCCTACCCACATCCATTGTGGGCCTGGTATTGTTTCTCTGGAGTCAAGGCCTTGATCTCCAGTGTCTGCAACTGTGGGGGTCTATTGTGTACTCTGTGTACTGGTAATTAGCTCCTCCTGTCATCCAGGACAGCCATTCATGACCGTCTAGACAGTTGTCTGAGTGTAGCTTATAAGGTCAATTGATCTCTATAGACTGCTGTGTTGGCATAGCGCGCTCTTTCATGTGGGGATTAGGCTTTAGACACTCCATTGTGTTACCCTTACTCTTCTTAGACTTCATGTCTGCTTTACTTGGGGGGTCCCAGTCTTTGACCCTTTTCAGAGGCAATAACCTACTGATATATTTACAAATTTGATTGGCTTTATATACATATAAGTAATTCATTATCAGTCACACATGTCTTATGTGTGGATGAAGAGAATTTGTAATACATTTTGAAAATCTTATGTCTTTTGGTATCTCAATCTTGTTTCTAATTTCTTGAAACTGCACCACACCTAGATGTCTTTCTTAGTATGTGGTGTGCAGGCCTAGGCTTGATAGGGCCTATGCCTGTGGTTTCTCTTGTAAGGGTGATATCATTTTTGTTCCTTACAATTTTGCTGTAGTATTTGGCCTCATGTGGAATAAGCCTGTGTGCAAATTCATTGTTTCTGACAGCCACAACCTTTTTCAGTGTGTCTATGTGCACTGGTCTGGCCACCAATAGATTGGTGTCCAAGTTTTTGAGTTTGGCACTTGTCAAACTAGGTCTATCTACTACAACATATGGTCCCATAAAAAGGGGTTGAAGTTTCTTACACTCTGTGTTGGTCAGGATTCTTGGTATGTTTAGGTACACCATGTCGGTGACCTTGATTTCCTGTGGTGTAAGTTTCTTATCATATCTATCCTTCCTTTCCTTTTGTAGCTTGGCGACCCTTTCTATAGCTTTCCTCCCAGAGGTATCTTGATTTGTTATCATGTTAGCTACATGGTCTGCTACTGTGGATATGTCTTCCTGTATTCCCAGCCCTAAGTCCATTGGGGTGGCTGGGTTTCTTCCATGGAGTAGGAAGAAAGGGGTGAATCCTGTGGTTTGGGATTCAGTGTTGTTTAATGCAAAGGTTATGGGTTCAATAAATGAATCCCAATTGTTTTGGTGCTTTGAGCAGAATGCTCTGAGTGCTGTGCCTATGCTAGCATTGAATCTCTCTACAAGCCCATTTGATTGTGGCCTGTATGGTGAGGAGAATTTATATTTGATCTTGAGGTGTTTAGTTAACTTTGTGAACTTTGCACCTGTATAACATGTCCCATTGTCTGTTTGAAGAGTGGCTGGTGTTCCATGATGACAGATTATATTCTTGTAGAACTCTGCTGCTGTTGTTTCAGCTTTTAAGTCAGTAGTAGCCCAAGCTGTTGCATATCTGGTAGCATAATCTATGCAGACTTGTATATGTTTGTTTCCCCTGGCAGTTGTGGGAAGTGGTCCCACCGCGTCTAGGTTTAGGAACTTCATTGGTGAAGTCATGTACTCTCTCACTGTCATTGGTGTTTTGTGTGAGTGTACTTGCCTTTTTGCTGTGAGGCATGTGTGGCAGGTGGAAACATATTTTGTTGTGTCTGCTAGCATAGACTTCCAATATACCCTAGGTCGGAGTGCTGACAGCATCCTACTTGAACCAAGATGGCCGCCAGTAGGTGAGTCATGGAAATACTGTAGTGTACTTGTTACCCATTGCTGTGGTATAACAATTTGAAGTGGTACAGTATTGGTTTTTCTCCAATTTATGGGGCATATATGGACTAATGTACCATTTACCAAGGTGTATGTCTGGCCTTGGTTGATGATTCTATTTCCTTGTGCTTTTGGTGCAGGCAAGGTCCCATCCTCAAGATATTGTATGAGGGGCAATAGGTCCTTGTCTTTCCTTTGTTCCAAGCCAAGGTTTGTACCTGAGATGGATGTGTCGGGAATCTGATCCAGTAGTTGATTTATATCTAGCACGTGTTGTTTTATTCTGTCTCTTTCTTTTTCTTTTTCATCGACTATTGGCCTATCTTGTGCCTTTTGTTGGGGTGTGTCACTCTTGTTTTGGTGTGTAGGCTCCTTTGGAGGGCCTATTCTCGCCTTGATGGGAGTGGCAACCTTTTTCTTTAAAGGCACAATTTGCTTTTTGTCATTCTTCTTTGTCTCAGAGTTCTTTGACTTAGTAGATGCAGTGTCTTTTGTGACATTTTTCCTGGCAGGTGGGGTTTTGGTAGGTTTGTTTCCTGTGACCTTTTTCTCATTTAGAATAGTTTGTGATTGTGTGGGGGGTTTTGGTGTGCCCTCTTGAATCATTTCTCTAGTCTTTGAGCGTGTGGTCATAGGACACAAATGGTTTGATGTTTCCTCTCCCTGCATTGATTCAAAGAATCTGACTGATTTGGAAGTTGCTTGAGTAATAGCATATATCGTGTCTTCTGAATCTTCATCGTCTGAGTCAGGTGGGGTGAAGGGTGGCTCCTTTGGAGTTGCCTTCAGCATCTGATTGAGTGATGAGAATTCAATAGGCTCGAAGTCATTATCTGGAAAGAGTTGTGAGTATTCTCTCTCACAGTGGCAAAACACATAGTGTGTAGATTGCTTCAAGATACCCCTAATGGGTGTCTCTGGCCTTTCAATGGTGTTGGGTGGATCATCCCTTTTGAATGGTACTTTCTTTGTTACTTTTGCAAACTTGGTTCTACTGGCTGCTCTAACTCTCCTTGGTGGGGGTGGAGGGTTAGTCATGGGTCCAGAATCTGGGTATTCTCTTCTAGACATAGCATCTGGTGGTATGTTATCATCACCTTTCACATGTTGGATGGTGAATGAAAATTGTTGTATGTCTAGAGCCCATCTGGCCCATCTATGTGTGAGTCCTGTATTGGTTAATAGTGGGATTAGGGCTGCATGGTCTGTGTATAATTGGAAGTGTCTAGTCTCTAGATAGTGTCTGAAGTGTAATACTCCATACACTACTCCCAGTAGTTCTCTCTCTGTGGTATTGTAATTTCTCTCATGTTTGGAGAGGGTTCTACCTGCAAAGGCTACTGGTCTGAGCACTCCTTCATTATCTCTCTGTGAGAGTACAGCTCCTAAACTCACATTGGAAGCATCAGTTGCCAAACTGAACTCTTTCTCATAGTTTGGATATCTGAGAAGAGCATTGGTACAGAGGGCATGCTTTAATGTTTTGAAAGCATTATCTGCCTCTTCTGTCCAGACAAATGCTTTGAGATGTGTCTGTAGATCATACAATGGTCTAGCAATTTGGGCATAACCTTTGATAAACTTTTTGAAGTATTGGCATAGGCCTGTGAAGGATCTGACATTTTTGACTGATTTTGGTGTTGGGAAGGTTTTGATTGATTCCACCTTTGTGGGAGATGGTTGTAGTCCCATGGGTGTCACTCTCATTCCCAAGAAGTCTATTCTGTCTATGAAGTATTCACATTTTGATTTCTTCAGTTTGAGTTTACCAACTCTTAGGCTGTTGAACACATCTTCCAGGTCATGGAAGTGTTGTTCGATTGATGGTGATAATACCAATATGTCATCTAGGTATGGTAGGGCACATTTGTACTTGAGTTTGTTCAGAATTAATGTGACTAGATGGCAGAATCCCGCCGGTGCCGTCGCTAAACCCATCGGCATCCTTTCATAGACATATTTTTTGTCATTTGCTATGAATGCGGTTTTATGCTGATCCTCCTGTCTTATAGGAATTTGAAAAAATCCCTGTTGGGCATCTAGCTTACTGAATACTCTTGGTCTGAGTGACCCTATCATGTCTAGAGTGTCATCGGCCCGGGGTGTAGATAAGGCTTGATTTATCGTGTTCTGGTTCAAATAACGAAAATCTGTGACGAGCCTATGGCCTCCCGATGATTTTTGTACTAAAAAGGATCTGGAAGCCCAGGGGCCTTCAGCACATTCTCTCAGAATGCCCTGTTGTACTAGCCTTTCACACTCTTCCCCTATTGCAGCCTGTTTTTCTGGTGTTTGTCTATATGGTAGGAAATGACATGGTACTGCCTCAGGTTTTACATGTATTGAGTGTGTATACAGGTGTGTGGCACCAATGTCTCCATCTTTTCCTACAAATACATCATCATACTTGGTCAGCAGTGATCCTAATCTATCATGCTGATCTTTGGATGTGAGCACAGATTTTGGTGGAACATTCTCTTCCAATTCTGGCTCGAGGTCATGTGCCTCACTATGTATAGCAGCTATTTCAGAGAGTCTGATTGAGTTGGGTTCAGGGTCAGCATATGTGGACTCACAGTCTGAGTCTGTGTCACTGAATTGAGTTACATCCTCAGGCCGTATGGCTGAGATGGATTGATCAGTGTGTGGGGTTGTGTCTGACACCTGTTGAGGTTTCTCTAAATCAGATTCCTTGACTTCCTGAAATAGAGCTATGATGGCACCCTTTTTGATTTTATGTGGGCGCCTGCTGGTGTTGAGTAACACTAGGGGATGTTTGTTATTTTCCCTGGGGGTTACTGCTGCCCTTTGAACTAGATATGGGGCATTGTTATTTCTTTGGAGGTTATCTACTACTCCAGTTTTGCCTTGCAGTGATTGAGTAGATGTGACCTTACCCAATACTGCAAGTTCAGAGAATGGAGGGATGGTAAAATCCCTCACTGCCCTAATGGGTTTGAGAATTTGTTCAGGATCAACATTAAATTCAATTTGAGATTTTGTAGTGCTTAAGAAATCTGTGCCTAGAACAACGGGCTGTGTGAGGTTGGGAATTACAGCAAATTGGTATTGGAATCTGACACCTTGGATTCTAAAGTTCAGCATAGCTGAATGTCTAACATGACACACCGATCCATCTGCCAAATGGATGTTGATTTTAGATTTCCTCAGTTGGATATGGAATCTCTTTTGGAGATCCATGAGGAATGATTGTCTGACACAGGTGATAGTAGCACCTGTATCAACCAAACATTGTACATCTGAAACATCATATAGATTTGCATTGATACAGCCATTTTGAAGAAGTACAATAGAAAGCTTGGTACTCTCACCTGTATCCTTTGATGATGAATCTGGTGGGGTGATGTGTATCACTGATGGACGTCTCTGTCTGTTAGATGGTAGATTGGCACTAGCAATTGTCTCTGGTTGGATCTTTGTTAATCCTGATTGATTGTTTGTATTTGGGGTGTCACAGTGCACTGGCCCATCGGCACTGTGACATCCTAGTTTTCCTGGTTCTGTGGGGTGGTTGAGATGGTTGCCACCAGGAGCTTGGAGATTTGATCCATCACATGAGGTGGTATTTGGGGGTTACTTTGTTGGTTCCCCTGGTAACCTCTTGTGTCAGGTTTGTAATCCTCCCGGCGTGAGTTGGAACCCTGGTTATATTGACCAGAGTTGCTGTATTGACCGGAGTTATTGGATCTCTGGTTGTTGTAGGCGCCATTGTTGTTGTAGGATCCACTGTTGTAGTTCCTATGTGGACTCTGGCTCCTACTGTTGGATCCTTGATTATAGGATCCAGAGTTGTTTGAACCCTGGCTGTTGTTGTAGGATCCAGAGTTGTTGTAGGATCCAGAGTTGTAGTTCCTATGTGGACTCTGGCTCCTACTGTTGGATCCTTGATTATTATAGGATCTGCCATTACTTGGGGTTCTGTCTCTCCTATCACTGCATGAAGAGTTACCATTGTTGGAGTTGGAAGAGCTGTTGTCTTTCCTACTGTTGTGACCCCCCCGGTTGTTGTTGTTGTTGCCCCCTCTACCTCTACCTCTATTGGATTGGTAGTTGGGGTCATAGTTATTTCCTCTATATCTACCGGTAGGGTCTCTTGATGCAACCTTAGCCTCCTGTTGCCCTACATGGGCACTAGACATTAGGTTAACATCTTCATCTGCACTAGTGCTGATTTCCTGGACCTTTTTCTTAGTAGGCTGTGGGTTGGACTCTGCATCCCTCACCTTCCTAGATCTTTCTTGGGTCTCAACCTCTAGGGCTAGGTCTAGTGCTTGGTCAAAAGAGTCTATTTTCTTGTTCTCAAGAGCCACAGAGATCCAGGGCCTCATGCCTTGGGTAAATGCCTTGCTTAGGATTTCATCACTTTGGCGTTGGGCATTACACACTTTCCTGAGATGGCATGCATAGTCTAGGACAGGTTCATCTACCTTTTGTGCACGGAGTGCAGTCCTTGAGATGATATTGTCTCGAGTAGCAAAATACTCTTTTAATTTGTTCACTACATTGGTCCATGTCAACATATCAGGTGTGGCACTCTCCCTGAAGGATTCAAACCAAGCTAGTGCTTGTCCTTCGAGGTACTTGGGTAAATATGTTACCATGGTGTCACTGTCTGTTACTTTGTACTTATCCTTCAGATATTCTGGGAATTTGTGATCAATAAATAATGCTGTTGACATGAGTGGTGATGGGTGTGAAAAGGTTTTGGGTTTTGTTACCTCATGTAGCCTGATCTTTCTGTCATCCTGTTGTTTTCTGTCTATGAGTTTGGTCATGTTGGACACCATGAAGATTATGATTTCATCTTTGGATCCAGAGGCAGATGGTGTGACAACAGGTGTGATGGCAGGTGTGGGAGTCTGTGGGGTCTGGGATGATACCATCTTCATGAGATCTGCTATCTGTTGTTGTTGTCTCTCTAGGGACTTCCGCTGATCTTCCATGGCCTTCTGTTGAGCATCTATTGCTGCATTCCTCTCTGCCAGTTGTTGGTTGAGGATCCTCTCCCTTTCCTCCTGCTGGGACTTGTTGGTCTCTAGGGCAGTAACTGCATCTTGGATGGCCTTCTCATAGGCCCTTATCTTCTCAGCTGTCTGATTAGGTTGGGGGCCTTCATCGGTGTCCATGATGGAGGGTGTGGGGGAGGTGTCTCTGGAGGAGTGGCTGTCAAAGGCTGGAGCTGGGGTGGAGGATCTAGATGAGGGTGTGGATCCACCCCCTGAGGCAGATCCTTCTTCCCCTGAGGTAGATAGCGTGAGTTGGGCGTCCTGTAGAGATCCCTGGGAAATGTTGGATCCCTGAGAACTGGTTGTTCCCTGAGTAGACAGGGTGGGTGGTGTGGGGTCTACTGAGTGTGGGTCTGTTGTATTGGAGGCTGGTTTGCCTCCTGTGGGCCTCCTAGATCTAGGTGGGAGGGAGACCTCTTCAACAGGCCCCTGACTACGTAAGGTCTTTGTGTGTTGTTCTGCCAGCTTGACTGATAAGGCCTTGATGTGCATGGTGGACCTCACTGACGTGTGGGAGACCTCACTGACGTGTGGGAGACCTCACTGACGTGTGGGAGACCTCTCTGACGTGTGGGAGACCTCTCTGACGTGTGGGAGACCTCACTGATGTGTGTGGGAGACCTCACTGATGTGTGGGAGACCTCACTGACGTGTGGGAGACCTCACTGACGTGTGGGAGACCTCACTGACGTGTGGGAGACCTCACTGACGTTTGGGAGACCTCACTGACGTGTGGGAGACCTCACTGACGTGTGGGAGACCTGACTGGCGTGTGGGAGACCTCACTGGCGTGTGGGAGACCTCACTGACGTGTGGGAGACCTCACTGGCGTGTGGGAGACCTCACTGGCGTGTGGGAGACCTCACTGACGTTTGGGAGACCTCACTGATGTTTGGGAGACCTCACTGACGTTTTGGGAGACCTCACTGACGTTTTGGGAGACCTCACTGATATATGGGAGATCTTACTGTTGTGTGAGAGATCTCATTGATGTGTGGGAGATCTCATTGATGTGTGTGGGATCTCACTGATGTGTGGGAGATCTCATTGATGTGTGGGAGATCTCACTGATGTGTGGGAGATCTCATTGATGTGTGGGAGATCTCACTGATGTGTGGGAGATCTCACCGATGTGTGGGAGATCTCACTGGTATGTGGGAGATCTCACTGGTATGTGGGAGATCTCACTGGTATGTGGGAGATCTCACTGGTATGTGGGAGATCTCACTGGTATGTGGGAGATCTCACTGGTATGTGGGAGATCTCACTGGTATGTGGGAGCTCTCACTGGTGACCTTGGTGGGCATGGTGTCAAGGTCAAGGTCACTGGGTGGGTGGAGTGGGTTTTACTGTGTGTATGATTGTTCTTAGTTGTGTTACCAGCTTTAATTTTTATGAGCCTGTGAGAGATGGGATCTTAGTAGGATGTTCTCCACCACTATGTCATACTAGTAATTGGCATGATCAAGTTGTCATATGAGAAATATCATATGACTAGTGGTGTATGGAGTAAATACATCAGGCTCATATAAAATAGTGTTATTTCCAGTTGTCACTGGTTTATTCAGCTTTAGGCAACATGTAAGAAATATCAATCATACAGTAGTTAGTATGTAGGTAATTTGTACATACAGTAAACATACAGTAATTTATAAAGTACAATGTTCAGTTCCACTCCACCTGTGAGGTAATAATAATACAATGTCCAGCATAGTTCTAGGTGGGTTCCCACACCTAGCTCCTGGCCTGCTGCTTAGAGGAATAATGTAATAATGAATAACTTTACCCTCTGGTGGATGTCTTGAGGAAGATAGCCTCTGGCCACTAATGATGGAAACCCATGCCTGTCTAGCATAGTTTCACCATAGTGCAGTGGTATAGCAGGTAGCAGGAGATGACTGGAGATGTTACCTCTGGAGTGGTTCTTGGTGTTCTGTCCTTCTGGAGGTGCAGACAGGCTATTTGTAGCAAATCTTGGAAAAGCACCTCCAGACTGACTGGAGCCAGCAGCATCTGCCTAACTCTACAATTGTTTGAGGGGAGTCTTTCATGTGTCACAGGGGGACAAAGGACCCCCATGGGCGCCGCTGTGTCCCCCATTGTCTTGGTCGGTTCTGCAACTTCAGACCCTCATAACTCAGTTGTTTATGCGTTTATAACCGCCATTTTGCGTATGCGCGGAGTTGAATATGCCAAGTTTATAATGCCCGTTGGATAGGCGCGTAACTCCCGCCGGTTTGTCTGTAGGGAACTCGGAGCTCCTTTCAGTCTCCATGGCATAACTTCCTTAATAATGGGAGTTCCGCCTTGATCTTGGGCTCATTTTGACCGTCTAATTATGGGCTTTCCATAAATGCTTTGATATTTGACCTAGCTTGCTCAGGAGCGACGCTAGAGCGACCGGAAGGTTATGGCGTCGTGCTTATGTAACCCATTGTTCAGTCATTAGGGTGCTCAGACACTCATGACGGCGTCAGCGGTGCTCAGGCACCCGTGACGGCCGGTTGCATTCACTTACAAGTTATTAATTTGTGCATTGGACCATGAGGTCGCACACTGAGACCCTTATTCTTATTATATTGTGCAGTGAACCATTAGGTCGGAGCCTTTGATGTCATAAACTCTGTCTAACTGACTGTGGCTGGTGTGCAGTGGGGCATGAACGCTCTTATACAAAGTTTGAGCGCTCTTATAGCTCTTAGAACCAACCTATGTATTAATTTCATAGATATTCTTTGATTAATACAATAATATGTTAGAATTTATGGAATAATAAAATGGTATATCATAATACGTTCCACGGCTGGAGATGCCGAACGTGCCCTCCCCGGGTAGCTGTATCCCGTGAGCGGCGGTCGGATTAACCGGTACATTCGCTTTGAAGCGTTGTATACACCGCCAAACTCCAGCAGATAGCACTCGGGTGGTAGGCCGCATCTCGCATGTCGAGTCGAATGTTAGTTCGGATCTAGTTCCCTAGGTGGCGCCGCGGGTGCGGCGGGAAAGCTCGGAACTAGGTCACCGGATAGCCACGGCGGAATCTCGCGAGGCGAGATGCGTGACGTCATACTGGTCATAACTAGAGCGGACTCGTGGTGGTTAGACGCCACCCGTTTTTGCTCTAGTTAGTGTTGGCAGTTTTACAGGCCCCTAGCTGTCGGTTAGCTTGCCTAACGCCTACCTTTTGTTGGACGAATCCTTCGGGAGGAGTCCAACACAGACGCCAAATTATTTGGAAGTCGTCTTCAGTGCCATGGCACAGGGGACGATCGACGCCGCGCGTCAGACTGCCAACGTTCTGTTGGAACTAGGCGAGGACCCGAAGGTCCCGTCTCGGGTCGAGGAATCTATGGATTCTTCGACAGAGGAGGCCGCCCGGACGCTCTCGGCTATGGCCGAGGCCACCGACCGGGAGAGGATGCCACCTCCACCACCACCACGCCCGGAGCGCTCGTCTGCAGCAGCCGCTTCGGGTAGCAAAGTGGATGTCCTGGACATTCCAATGTATCCTCTGGGATTCAAGACTCGGATCGAACGTATGGCACACGTCGATCGCGAGGCCGGTGTTGTCTACACTTCCTGGGGGACCTACATCCCCATGCACGCCTCCATGTTCGGATGCGGACCAATGGCGGTGGAGCAGGGCGTGCCCGAGCCCATACCAGATGATTTCAAGACTCTGGTAATGGACTCGTGCAGTGACGAGTTGGCTGACAATATGCCAGTCTCTTGGCTTCGCAACTACCTGAAGTTAGCGGAGAAGATGGCGGTCAACGAGAGTCTGGCCCAAGCTGTGTTGATCTCCGAGGGCATCACCCGAAAGGCCTCGGAGTTAAGAGAGTCTGAATCCGACATGGATACAGACTCCACAGTCACCTTGTCGTCGGTGGAAACCGACCGGGTCAAGCGATTGACCCGTAAACCTGCACCTAAGGGTCCTCTCACCGAGAGCGATCTGGAGGCTGAGGATGTCCGCATCGCCGTCGAGAGGTCCACAACCGAGACCGACCCAGCTGCCAACATCCCGGAGGCACCTGGCGAGATCTCGGAAGAGGACATCTCGCGCCAGCAGGCTGCTGTGGAGGCAAAGCGAGCCGAGCTTGCCAAGCAGCAGAAGGAGCTCACCGCAGCTCGCCGGGCCCATCGTAAACAGCAGGCCCAACAAAAAGCCAAGGTCTCTTCCGACTCTGACTCCCCGGTCAGCGGAAGGAGGAGCCCTCGTACAGAGGACAGGAATCCACGGGAGTCGGATTCCAGTCCTGAGATGCTGGCGCAGCCAACCAAGGTTCAGCGCCGGAAGAAGAAGAGCGGAGCGAAAGCGTCTCCGGCAGAGCCCACGCCCCCCACCAAGCCGAGGGGTAAGGGTCAGCCGAAGGCGCCCGCCTCCACCACCACACCCTCAACCACCACAGTAGCCACCTCGGCTGTAGCTTCCACTGCCAGCACCAGCGGAAAAGGCGCCAAATCCTCTGCCAAGGCTTCGGCTGGTACCACTACCACCAGCCGAGCGAGCCGTAGGGGAGCTGGTATCTACACGGACAGTGAGGATAGCGACAGCGATCCAGAACTGCCCGAGTCGGCCAAATCTGATTTGGAGTCCGTGACAACGTGGGAAGAGATGACCACGGATGTCCCGAAGGACGACAATCAGAAATGGATGTGGAAGAATGCAGCCGAAGGGTTCAAAGAACGGACTCCTCGCTGCTTCGCGGACTGTGCCTACGACACGGTCCACTACATGTGTCCCGGCGCCGTCAATAAGGACGGTGACAGCGATGACGAGGAGTGGATGAAATCCGGCCCCTCGGATACGCCTGTAGGTAAATTCTACCTCATTTGGATTGATCAGCTGAAATCCAAATTGGGGTCGATTTACAGCTACGAGGCCCGGACGAAAGTTCAGTGGGCAATGACCCAATGGGGACCAACCGGCAGCCGCCGACGGTGCCCATTCGAGTCATGTCAGCTGGCTCTCACGGGTGAGAAGATGTTCGAGACGAAGCCTCGCTTCGCTCGCCACATTGTTGAACATCACATGCACCACAAGCCTGTGATGATGTGTGTGCTTGGGGACCGCCCGAGCTAACATTGTGATGGCTCGTTCAGCACTCACCGGCGCCGAGACATGGCTCTGCACTTGCAGAAGGCCCATGGCATCGGCCTGGAGAAAACCAGGAAACGAGCCATCAAGTGCTTCAACGAGCTCCTAGCTAACTGGGCCTCGTTGAGCGTTAAAGACGTCAAGGAGCAGGCATTCGAGACCGGATTCTGCTCGTGGAAGAGCGGCAACTTGTTGACCTTCTTCCAAATCAACTTCTCGTCCACGAAGTTCGGGATGCCCAGTGAGGTGCACCTGAAGGTGAAAAAGTGGCGAGGGGATGGTAAGCGAGAGAAGGCCAAGGCCCGCTCGAAGGGTCCCGGCGGAGGCACAACAACAGCTACCGGTGCTTCCAAGAGGACCCGAGCAGACCGGTCCGTGAGCCCTTCGGGTGGCAAGGACCAGCCAAGACCAGCAAACCCAACTGATCGTCGCGAGTCGGGACAACAAGTCTCGGCTCTGGATATGCCCAGCAACCAGGCCCGTAGGGCGGTTAGCCAGGCAGCCACACCGGCTACTCCTACCACCACCTCTACACCTGCACCCGCGGAACAACGCCCGGGCGAAGCCTCTGGCAGCCAGGATGATGGGGGCGAAATTTCGCTCCCCCATCCGGGTATTCATCTTGGTGGGCCGGAGAGGGATCTTCCGGCAAGCGCCCCACGTATAGTGAGTACGCGGCGAAGTTCCCTGCTATGGGTCCAGCTGGACCCGAGTCGCAGGTCCTTACCTCCCTGGGCCGGACCAAACCCCGTGGTAGAGGCCGTGGTGGGCTGGAGTCCACCCGAGCTTCTCCGGGTGGTGGCCGAGGCCGGGGCGGTTTAACGGTTGAGGGCCCGTCTGCTCCTCCAGCAGGTACTCCACCTGCCTCAGTGGAAGCCACCGCGCCTCCACCAGTCATAGCTCCACCAACGGGCCCTCGGGTACCCCTGATGGAGCTAATTTCGGATACGCTGTCAGGTCTTCAGGATCCGAACACGTTTGTTGACCACCGGGATGTCCAAACGGTTCACATCCAGAACGAACTGATGGCGGAGTGGCAGGCATTGCACCGCCAGAAGTCAGTCGACTACTGGCGGGCGATGACTGAAGCCACCCTCAATCTGGTATACGAAATCCAGAAGAGGGAGGAAGACAAGATCAGGCAGCTGGAGAAGGACAGAGTCCAGGAGGCTCTCGAATCCTGCCGGCGTCAGCAGAGGGAAGCCGAAAAGCTTAAGGAGTTTCACCAAGCTGAGAACGCCAGGTACATCCACAGGTTCGAGGAGGCTGACCTCAAGTTTTTCCTGGCATTCGGGAAACATCTGGAGGAGTGGGACGGCTTACCGTCGTCCCTTATCTTCGTACCGGATGTACCACCGGATGCCCCACCGGTCCCGGCTACTCCACCGGTTCCTGCCACTCCACCGGTCCCGGCTGCTCCGCCAGTTCCGGCAGCTCTCCTGCTCCCGCCGCCTTCTGTCACCCGGACTGCTCCAACTGCCACGGTTGCTTCACCAGCATCCGAGGCAATGGACGGTCCATCCGCGGTGATGAGGGCCTTGAGCTTGGGGAGCGATACGCCCAGCGAAGCTTCCGCGGCGCTCTCTGCGAGCAGCTGTAGCAGCTCGGCTCCATCTGCCTCAGTGGAGTCGGCTGAGAAGATGGACACGGATCCGGAAGATCTTTAAGTGTCCATCTGACGGTGTCTTCTTTGTACCCGAGGGTAAAAGCATTTAATATGCCAGAGGCACTGTTCCTTACGCTGGACACCTAACATCTGGAACGGAACCTGCAGCGAAGATGGACGCTAAACCCGACACGCCAAAAAGGATTACCACACCTACCCGGGGCTCCATCTTCCCATCTTCATCAGGGCACATCACAACAGCAACGTGGCTTGCCACCACACATATGTCGCCGGATGGAGCTGCAGAAACCAGTCATTCCAGATTCGCCGGAAGTCCGGTATATTGTAAGGGTGATCCTGCTACCCTGGTAGGACACCTATATTTATCAGTATTATTATTTTTGTATAAATATATTTTCATACCAAATCTATATTCTTGTAATTAAAACAAACAAAATTTTTCTCGGGTTATCTACCCCACCTCGGGTCGGTTAGTTAATACTGTAAAATTTTATTCATATCACCTGATTACTCGTCTACCACTTTTTAATGCGTCTTGTTTATAATAATAACATCATTGTAACACTGTTACTACATATCACCATAGGTCGATGGTACATAAGGCGCCACTTCCTATTTGTTATTATTAATTATCATTACTTCGGGTTATATGCGACGATGCCTCATTATGTACATATTATTTATAATGCCCCTAGATGTTCTATATCCTATACGAACTGTATATATAGACTTACCTATTTGTGTATGATATTACTGTATAAAGCTAACAATAGGTATTTGTTAATTACACCTAACCCTAGGTATAGTCTAGTGGGGGTGGTGTAGGGGCCGGTATCGTCGTATATATATTAGTGCCGTTCATCCGAGAGACGTGTTCATGTGGTGCCTGTTCCTTCTATGCCAGCTAGGTGTCGCTTTGTGATACCCCGTTGGTACAAGAGGGGGCGGCACCATGCCTCGTGTCCAGCTCCTACTAAGGAGCCGGACGAGCGGCAGAAGGTGACTGGATCTAGTCCAGTCCAGACGCGCAGTTTAACCTGTAGACTAGAGTGGAATAAAGTCCTACCCGAGAGGTAGGGGTTTCTGAGGCTTTGCCCAACCCGAACTGCTCGTGTTGTGTTGGTATTTCTAGTGGTAAGCGAGCCAAAGAGCCACCCAACATATAAGTCAATACGAACCATTACAGTTGTATCGTGTCTACCTGCGCGATATACATGTACTACCCAATTTTACCCTATAAATCAAAAACAGGAGTTCACACTTTATGACATGTCAATGACATCTTATTAATTGAGTTCCATCTCCTTGTAATGATGTAGATATACAGTACAAACACACGGCCTGTCATCACTAACAATAAGGACATTATGGATGGTGTCACAAGGAGGATGGTGCCAACATTACCCCACACCCTGTATATGTAGGGTAGGGTGGGGTAGGACGCCCTTAATTTACAAATGTGTCATTTATAAGAAATTCATGGCTGCTTCCAGAATACTTTTTACATTAATCAAAGGATGGAATAATATTTTCTTCATTCGCAAAAGCTTTTCAGCTCTGCCTCATAGATTGTTACAGTAAATCATGTATGAAAAAAAGTGGATGCTGGGGTATTAAAGGCCCACAGCTGGAGTATTAAAGGTCCACAGCTGGGGTATTAAAGGCCCACAGCTGGGGTATTAAAGGCCCACAGCTGGGGTATTAAAGGCCCACAGCTGGAGTATTAAAGGCCCACAGCTGGGGTATTAAAGGCCAACAGCTGGGGTATTAAAGGCCCACAGCTGGGGTATTAAAGGCTCACAGCTGGGGTAAAAGGCCCACAACTGGGGTATTAAAGGCCCACAGCTGGGGTATTAAAGGCTCACAGCTGGGGTAAAAGGCCCAAAACTGGGGTATTAAAGGCCCACAGCTGGGGTATTAAAGGCCCACAGCTGGGTTAAAAGGCCCACAGCTGGGTTAAAAGACCCACAGCTGGAGTATTAAAGCCCACAGCTGGGGTATTATGATATACCATTTTATTATTCCATAAATTCTAACATATTTTGTATTAATCAAAGAATATCTATGAAATTAATACATAGGTTGGTTCTAAGAGCTATAAGAGCGCTCAAACTTTGTATAAGAGCGTTCATGCCCCACTGCACACCAGCCAGGTCAGTTACAACACACTTTATGACATCAAAGGCTCCGACCTAATGGTTCACTGCACAATATAATAAAAATGAGGGTCTCAGTGTGCGACCTCATGGTTCAGTGCACAAACTAATAAGTTGTAAGTGAATGCAACCGGCCGTCACGGGTGCCTGAGCACCGCTGACGCTGTCATGAGTGTCTGAGCACTCTAATAACTGAACAATGGGTTACATAAGCACGACGCCATAACCGTCCGGTCACTCTAAAGTCGCTCCAGAGCGAGCTAGGTCAAATATCAAAGCATTTATGGAAAGCCCATAATTAGACGGTCAAAATGAGCCCAAGATCAAGGCGGAACTCCCATTATTAAGGAAGTTACGCCATGGAGACTGAATCGACCTCTGAGTGCACTACAGACAAACCGGCGCGAGTTACGCGCATATCCAGCAGGCATAATAAACTTGGCATATTCAACTCCGCGTATGCGCAAAATGGCGGTTATAACGGCGTAAACTTCTGAGATATGGGGGTTTGAAGTTACACAACCGACCAAGACAATGGGGGACACAGCGGCGCCCATGGGGGTCCTTTGTGGACCCAGTGACACATGAAAGCCTCCCCTCAAACAATTGCAGAGTTAGGCAGATGCTACTGGCCCCAGTCAGTCTGGAGGTGCTTTTCCAAGATTTGCTACAAATAGCCTGTCTGCACCTCTTAGAGGACAGAACACCAAGAACTGCTCTAGAGGTAACATCTCCAGTCATCTCCTGCTACCTGCTATACCACTGCACTATGGTGAAACTATGCTAGACAGGCATTGGTTTCTATCATTAGTGGCCAGAGGGTATCTTTCTCAAGACTTCCACCAGAGGGTAAAGTTATTCATTATTACATTATTCCTCTAAGCAGCAGGTCAGGAGCTAGGTGTGGGAACCCACCTAGAACTATGCTGGACATTGTATTATTATTACCTCACAGGTGGAGTGGAACAGAACATTATACTTTATAAATTACTGTATATTTACTGTATGTACAAATTACCTACATACTAACTACTGTATGATTGATATTTCTTACATGTTGCCTAAAGCTGAATAAACCAGTGACAACTGGAAATAACACTATTTATAAGAGCCTTGAGGTAATTACACTATATACCACTAGTCTTATGATATTTCTCATATGACAACTTGATCATACACAATTACTAGTATGACAAAGTGGTGCAGAACATCCTACTAAGATCCCAAATTACCCAATGCTCTCATGAAAATTAAGCTGGCAACATTACTGAAAACAATCATACACACAGTAAACCCCACTCCACCCACCCAGTGACCTTGACCTTGACACCATGTCCACAAAGGTCACCGGTGAGATCTCCCACACATCAGTGAGATCTCCCACACATCAGTGAGATCTCCCACACATCAATGAGATCTCCCACACATCAGCGAGATCTCCCACACATCAGTGAGATCTCCCACACATCAATGAGATCTCCCGCACATCAGTGAGATCTCCCACACATCAATGAGATCTCTCACACATCAATGAGATCTCCCACACACCAGTGAGATCCCCCACACATCAATGAGATCTCCCACACATCAGTGAGATCTCCCACACATCAATGAGATCTCCCACACATTGATGAGATCTCTCACACAACAGTAAAATCTCCCACATATCAGTGAGATCTCCCACACATCAATGAGATCTCCCACACGATCAGTGAGATCTCCCACACGTCAGTGAGGTCTCCCACACGTCAGTGAGGTCTCCCCACACGTCAGTGAGGCCTCCCACACGTCAGTGAGGTCTCCCAAACTTCAGTGAGGTCTCCCAAATGTCAGTGAGGTCTCCCAAACGTCAGTGAGGTCTCCCACACGCCAGTGAGGTCTCCCACACGTCAGTGAGGTCTCCCACACGTTAGTGAGGTCTCCCACATGTCAGTGAGGTCTCCCACACGTCAGTGAGGTTTTCCCACATGTCAGTGAGGTCTCCCACACGTCAGTGAGGTCTCCCACACGTCAGAGAGGTCTCCCACACGTCAGTGAGGTATCCCACACGTCAGTGAGGTCTCCCACACGTCAGTGAGGTCTCCCACACGTCAGTGAGGTCCACCCCACACATCAAGGTCTCATCAGTCAAGCTGGCAGAACAACACACAAAGACCTTACGTAGTCAGGGGCCTGCTGAAGAGGTCTCCCTCCCACCTAGATCTAGGAGGCCCACAGGAGGCAAACCAGCCTCCAGTACAACAGACCCACACTCAGTAGACCCCACACCACCCACCCTGTCTACTCAACAACCAGTTCTCAGGGATCCAACATTTCCCAGGGATCTCTACAGAACGCTCAACTCACGCTATCTACCTCAGGGGAAGAAGGATCTGTCTCAGGGGGTGGATCCACACCCTCATCTAGATCCTCCACCCCAGCTCCGGCCTTTGACAGCCACTCCTCCAGAGACACTTCTCCCACACCCTCCATCATGGACACCGATGAAGGCCCCCAACCTAATCAGACAGCTGAGAAGATAAGGGCCTATGAGAAGGCCATCCAAGATGCAGTTACTGCCCTAGAGACCAACAAGTCCCAGCAGGAGGAAAGGGAGAGGATCCTCAACCAACAACTGGCAGAGAGGAATGCAGCAATAGATGCCCAACAGAAGGCCATGGAAGATCAGCGGAAGTCCCTAGAGAGACAACAACAGCAGATAGCAGATCTCATGAAGATGGTATCATCCCAGACCCCACAACCTCCCACACCAGCCATCACACCTGTTGTCACACCATCTGCCTCTGGATCCAAGGATGACATCATAATCTCCATGGTGTCCAACATGACCAAACTCATAGACAGAAAACAACAGGACGACAGAAAGATCAGGCTACATGAGGTAACAAAACCCAAAACCTTTTCACACCCATCACCACTCATGTCAACAGCATTATTTATTGATCACAAATTCCCAGAATATCTGAAGGATAAGTACAAAGTAACAGACAGTGACACCATGGTAACATATTTACCCAAGTACCTTGAAGGACAAGCACTAGCTTGGTTTGAATCCTTCAGGGAAAGTGCCACACCTGATATGTTGACATGGACCAATGTAGTGAATAAATTAAAAGAGTATTTTGCTACTCGAGACAATATCATCTCAAGGACAGCACTCCGTGCACAAAAGGTAGATGAACCTGTCCTAGACTATGCATGCCATCTCAGGAAAGTGTGTAATGCCCAACGCCAAAGCGATGAAATCCTAAGCAAGGCATTTACCCAAGGCATGAGGCCCTGGATCTCTGTAGCTCTTGAAAACAAGAAAATAGACTCTTTTGACCAAGCCCTAGACCTAGCCTTAGAGGTTGAGACCCAAGAAAGATCTAGGAAAATAAGGGAGGCAGAGTCTAACCCACAGCCTACTAAGAAAAAGGTCCAGGAAATCAGCTCTAGTGCAGATGAAGATGTTAACCTAATGTCTAGTGCCCATGTAAGGCAACAGGAGGCTAAGGTTACATCAAAAGACCCTACCAGTAGATATAGAGGAAATAACTATGACCCCAACTACCAATCCAATAGAGGTAGAGGTAGGGGGGGCAACAACAACAACCGGGGGGGGGGGGTCACAACAGTAGGAAAGACAACAGCTCTTCCAACTCCAACAATGGTAACTCTTCATACAGTGATAGGAGAGACAGAACCCCAAGTAATGGCAGATCCTATAATAATCAAGGATCCAACAGTAGGAGCCATAGTCCACATAGGAACTACAACTCTGGATCCTACAACAACTCTGGATCCTACAACAACAGCCAGGGTTCAAACAACTCTGGATCCTATAATCAAGGATCCAACAGTAGAAGCCATAGTCCACATAGGAACTACAACAGTGGATCCTACAACAACAATGGTGCCTACAACAACCAGAGATCCAACAACTCTGGTCAATACAGCAACTCTGGTCAATATAACCAGGGTTCCAACTCACGCCAGGAGGATTACAAACCTGACACAAGAGGTTACCAGGGGAACCAACACAGTAACCCCCAAATACCACCTCATGTGATGGATCAAATCTCCAAGCTCCTGGTGGCAACCATCTCAACCACCCCACAGAACCAGGAAAACTAGGATGTCACAGTGCCGATGGGCCAGTGCACTGTGACACCCCAAATACAAACAATCAATCAGGATCAACAAGGATCCAACCAGAGACAATTGCTAGTGCCAATCTACCATCTAACAGACAGAGACGTCCATCAGTGATACACATCACCCCACCAGATTCATCATCAAAGGATACAGGTGAGAGTACCAAGCTTTCTATTATACTTCTTCAAAATGGCTGTATCAATGCAAATCTATATGATGTTTCAGATGTACAATGTTTGGTTGATACAGGTGCTACTATCACCTGTGTCAGACAATCATTCCTCATGGACCTCCAAAAGAGATTCCATATCCAACTGAGGAAATCTAAAATCAACATCCACTTGGCAGATGGATCGGTGTGTCATGTTAGACATTCAGCTATGCTGAACTTTAGAATCCAAGGTGTCAGATTCCAATACCAATTTGCTGTAATACCCAACCTCACACAGCCCGTTGTTCTCGGCACAGATTTCTTAAGCACTACAAAATCTCAAATTGAATTTAATGTTGATCCTGAACAAATTCTCAAACCCATTAGGGCAGTGAGGGATTTTACCATCCCTCCATTCTCTGAACTTGCAGTATTGGGTAAGGTCACATCTACTCAATCACTGCAAGGCAAAACTGGAGTAGTAGATAACCTCCGAAGAAATAACAATGCCCCATATCTAGTTCAAAGGGCAGCAGTAACCCCCAGGGAAAATAACAAACATCCCCTAGTGTTACTCAACACCAGCAGGCGCCCACATAAAATCAAAAAGGGTGCCATCATAGCTCTATTTCAGGAAGTCAAGGAATCTGATTTAGAAAAACCTCAACAGGTGTCAGACACTACCCCACACACTGATCAATCCATCTCAGCCATACGGCCTGAGGATGTAACTCAATTCAGTGACACAGACTCAGACTGTGAGTCCACATATGCTGACCCTGAACCCAACTCAGTCAGACTCTCTGAAATAGCTGCTATACATAGTGAGGCACATGACCTCGAGCCAGAATTGGAAGAGAATGTTCCACCAAAATCTGTGCTCACATCCAAAGATCAGCATGATAGATTAGAATCACTGCTGACCAAGTATGATGATATATTTGTAGGAAAAGATGGAGACATTGGTGCCACACACCTGTATACACACTCAATACATGTAAAACCTGAGGCAGTACCATGTCATTTCCTACCATATAGACAAACACCAGAAAAACAGGCCGCAATAGGGGAAGAGTGTGAAAGGCTAGTACAACAGGGCATTCTGAGAGAATGTGCTGAGGGCCCCTGGGCTTCCAGATCCTTTTTAGTACAAAAATCATCGGAGGCCATAGGCTCGTCACAGATTTTCGTTATCTGAACCAGAACACGATAAATCAAGCCTTATCTACGCCCCGAGCCGATGACACTCTAGACATGATAGGGTCACTCAGACCAAGAGTATTCAGTAAGCTAGATGCCCAACAGGGATTTTTTCAAATTCCTATAAGACAGGAAGACCAGCATAAAACCGCATTCATAGCAAATGACAAAAAATATGTCTACGAAAGGATGCCGATGGGTATAGCGACCGCACCTGCGGGATTCTGCCATCTAGTCACATTAATTCTGAACAAACTCAAATACAAATGTGCCCTACCATACCTAGATGACATATTGGTATTATCACCATCAATCGAACAACACTTCCATGACCTGGAAGATGTGTTCAACAGCTTAAGAGTTGGTAAACTCAAACTGAAGAAATCAAAATGTGAATACTTCATAGACAGAATAGACTTCTTGGGAATGAGAGTCACACCCATGGGACTGCAACCATCTCCCACAAAGGTGGAATCAATCAAAACCTTCCCAACACCAAAATCAGTCAAAAATGTCAGATCCTTCACAGGCCTATGCCAATACTTCAAAATGTTTATCAAAGGTTATGCCCAAATCGCTAGACCATTGTATGATCTACAGACACATCTCAAAGCATTTGTCTGGACAGAGGAGGCAGATAATGCTTTCAAAACATTAAAGCATGCCCTCTGTACTAATGCTCTTCTCAGATATCCAAACTATGAGAAAGAGTTCAGTTTGGCAACTGATGCTTCCAATGTAAGTTTAGGAGCTGTACTCTCACAGAGAGATAATGAAGGAGTGCTCAGACCAGTAGCCTTTGCAGGTAGAACCCTCTCCAAACATGAGAGAAATTACAATACCACAGAGAGAGAACTACTGGGAGTAGTGTATGGAGTATTACACTTCAGACACTATCTAGAGACTAGACACTTCCAATTATACACAGACCATGCAGCCCTAATCCCACTATTAACCAATACAGGACTCACACATAGATGGGCCAGATGGGCTCTAGACATACAGCAATTTTCATTCACCATCCAACATGTGAAAGGTGATGATAACATACCTCCAGATGCTATGTCTAGAAGAGAATACCCAGACTCTGGACCCATGACTAACCCTCCACCCCCACCAAGGAGAGTTAGAGCAGCCAGTAGAACCAAGTTTGCAAAAGTAACAAAGAAAGTACCATTCAAAAGGGATGATCCACCCAACACCATTGAAAGGCCAGAGACACCCATTAGGGGTATCTTAAAGCAATCTACACATTATGTGTTTTGCCACTGTGAGAGAGAATACTCACAACTCTTTCCAGATAATGACTTCGAGCCTATTGAATTCTCATCACTCAATCAGATGCTGAAGGCAACTCCTAAGGAGCCACCCTTCACCCCACCTGACTCAGATGATGAAGATTCAGAAGACACAATATATGCTATTACGCAAGCAACTTCTAAATCAGTCAGATTCTTTGAACCAATGCAGGAAAAGGAAACATCAAACCATTTGTGTCCTATGACCACACGCTCAAAGACTAGAGAAATGATTCAGGAGGGCACACCAAAACCCCCCACACAATCACAAACTATTCTAAATGAGAAAAAGGTCACAGGAAACAAACCTACCAAAACCCCACCTGCCAGGAAAAATGTCACAAAAGACACTGCATCTACTAAGTCAAAGAACTCCGAGACAAAGAAGAATGACAAAAAGCAGATTGTGCCTTTGAAGAAAAAGGTTGCCACTCCCACCAAGGCGAGAATAGGCCCTCCAAAGGAGCCTACACACCAAAACAAGAGTGACACACCCCAACAAAAGGCACAAGATAGGCCAATAGTCGATGAAAAAGAAAAAGAAAGAGACAGAATAAAACAACATGTGCTAGATATAAATCAATTACTGGATCAGATTCCCAACACATCCATCTCAGGTTCAAACCTTGGCTTGGAACAAAGGAAGGACAAGGAACTATTGCCCCTCATACAATATCTTGAGGATGGGACCTTGCCTGCACCAAAAGCACAAGGAAATAGAATCATCAACCAAGGCCAGACATACACCTTGGTAAATGGTACATTAGTCCATATATGCCCCATAAATTGGAGAAAAACCAATACTGTACCACTTCAAATTGTTATACCACAGCAATGGGTAACAAGTACACTACAGTATTTCCATGACTCACCTACCGGCGGCCATCTTGGTTCAAGTAGGATGCTGTCAGCACTCCGACCTAGGGTATATTGGAAGTCTATGCTAGCAGACACAACAAAATATGTTTCCACCTGCCACACATGCCTCACAGCAAAAAGGCAAGTACACTCACACAAAACACCAATGACAGTGAGAGAGTACATGGCTTCACCAATGAAGTTCCTAAACCTCGACGCGGTGGGACCACTTCCCACAACTGCCAGGGGAAACAAACATATACAAGTCTGCATAGATTATGCTACCAGATTTGCAACAGCTTGGGCTACTACTGACTTAAAAGCTGAAACAACAGCAGCAGAGTTCTACAAGAATATAATTTGTCATCATGGAACACCAGCCACTCTTCAAACAGACAATGGAACATGTTATACAGGTGCAAAGTTTACAAAGTTGACCAAACACCTCAAGATCAAACATAAATTCTCCTCACCATACAGGCCACAATCAAATGGGCTTGTAGAGAGATTCAATGCTAGCATCGGCACAGCGCTCAGAGCATTCTGCTCAAAGCACCAAAACAATTGGGATTCATTTATTGAACCCATAACCTTTGCATTAAACAACACTGAATCCCAAACCACAGGATTCACCCCTTTCTTCCTACTCCATGGAAGAAACCCAGCCACCCCAATGGATATTTCTCATATGACAACTTGATCATACACAATTACTAGTATGACAGTATTAAAGGCCCACAGCTGGGTTAAAAGGCCCACAGCTGGGTTAAAAGGCCCACAGCTGGAGTATTAAAGGCCCACAGCTGGAGTATTAAAGGCCCACAGCTGGGGTATTAAAGGCTCACAGCTGGGGTAAAAGGCCCACAACTGGGGTATTAAAGGCCCACAGCTGGGGTAAAAGGCCCACAGCTGGGGTAAAAGGCCCACAGCTAGGGTATTAAAGGCCCACAGCTGGGGTAAAAGGCCCACAACTGGGGTATTAAAGGCCCACAGCTGGGGTAAAAGGCCCACAGCTGGGGTAAAAGGCCCACAGCTGGAGTAAAAGGCCCACAACTGGGGTATTAAAGGCCCACAGCTGGGGTAAAAGGCCCACAACTGGGGTAAAAGGCCCACAGCTGGGGTAAAAGGCCCACAGCTGGAGTAAAAGGCCCACAGCTAGGGTATTAAAGGCCCACAGCTGGGATACTGAAGGCCCACAGCTGGGGCAAAGGGCCCACAGCTGGGACAAAAGGCAAAAGACAGAAACCTTATCTGTCAGGAACCATTGTCTCTGAGGTGTGAACACCCTCAGTACATTCCACTTTGTATGTGAAGGTGTTGCAGATTGCCCTATGGTTGTACTTGTACCAAGGTGCCACACACTCAGTCCATAGACGTAGCCTGTCTATCGTATAATGACACAGATATTCCATGGGTTTTACCAAATCTGCCCCAAAACTATGAATACATTCTTGACCTTTGTCATCAAAATCTACCTGAAATCACCATCAGGTCATATCTATAGAGAACTGCTGAGATCCGATTAACCAATAACTTTATAACGGAGCTAGAACTGAATTCCTCTGCTGTGCTTCAAGGTGTTAAAGTTTTACACATTGACAATAACCTCCTGCAACATCTACCTGAAAGCGTGGCAGGCATAACAAATGAGTCTTACAGATGTCGGAATTGGTAACAACCCTTTAGTTTGTGACTGGCATGCTGTGAAAGACAAAGACAGTATCTGCTGTCACTCACCACATGGTACGGTTGGTGCTGTCAGTGGACTATTCTATGTATTATAATTATCAACGACATATTCAAACCAAGCTGACCAAGGTTCCCCCTGTATAACCCGAGGCTCACCTATTTTTAACCTGACAGGGTGAGTGACTCACTCTCCCTTCTGGGCAGATCCTGTATTGTGCATGTCAGACATCTACGTATGTTTCACCAGAAACTATGAGATCAGAAATGTCACAGCCGTGGACACAGGGCCTCCTGAGTTTGTGCTATAGGAACCAGCAGTCCATACTGGACCTAACATAATGGACCCCACATACATCAGGTACTTTTAAATATTCATTAGAGTCATATTAGAATCTTTGTTATCATCCAGGCCCCACCTTATACCTAATGTTCACTTGGTGAACTCATATATTAGCTGAAATAAATTGCACACAGAGTTTGACCTCGTAATGAATGTTCAATGAAATGCCCTGATATTGAATTGTAGTTTTGTAAATTGTGATTTGAAAAGCAATGTCATAGATTATAGATGTAAAGTAGGAATTAGGCTAACACAAGTAGAATGCCTTGGATTAAAGTTCTAAATGTCTGAACCCAGCCCTTTGTTGTTAAAAAAGGGATCCCTCCCTATGTGGAATGCCATAATCAGCCTTTTTGGAATACTTACTAGATTTAAGGATGCTCTTCAATTTTCATTGTGATGTATACTGATTCTTAGCTGATTGTATTACGGTCATGTTGACATTGTAGGATCTTCCTATGCCTGTTATCCATGAATAACACTGGGTGCCTGTTCCAAATTCGAGTAAGCAAGGGCTGACTGTATATATTTTTAGTGTGTTAATGTACGCATGATAATCAATGGGCCTTTAACATGTTGTTACATGTTTGTTTATTTAACCAAACCCTGTCACAATTGTTTGCTGATGACATCTTTGTCCTAATGTGTCATTTGAATATACAACAAATTATCACTTTTTGCCTCATATAAAGTTAATGATACATGTGATCTAAATATGATGAATTTTGTTGCAGTATCAGGGCTACTATCAATGATATAGGTATTTGTAGACGTTGTAAGATACGATAATGAATAAAATAGATAAAATAAAAAAAAACTCATTATACATCATTTCTAAACACTTCATCATCCAACCAATCAAGCACCCTGAAACATACGTGAGTAAAACATTCTGTATTGTCCAAGTGAGCCCATCTGCCTTATCATGTGCACCATAACTGTAATGGACAGAATAAATTAAAATGGATGCCTTGTCAGAAAATGATAATCAGGAAATAGTCAATGATACACAGAGGGAAACTGACATGGACTTGTTGGACTGAAGGTACATGGTGATGGCAGGAGGTGTACTCCTACTTCCCCCTTGTGAGTGAAGGAGGAACTAATCCAGTCTGTCTTACCAACATTTATACCAACCATATTCTCTAGCCACAACATGGTTAACATTCATACTGATATACAAAAATGAAAGAAAATATAAACTAAAAAAAACTAGGTCACCTGAAGACTTAATGTACACTTCATGGATGTGTCATTTATTGCCAGTTTGTGAGGGTATAGAAGTAGAAGTTAGCATTTTGGTACAATACATTGTCAATAGAGCAAGGAATTGCAAATAATCTAATCTAATAAAAAGAGTATCTACAAAATAATCTGTGGTCACTGCCAAAAGGATATTCCCCATGCATTGCCTCTTGTTCATTGCTGCATAATGCCAACTGATGCATTTAATGTATGGATTTGAATGGAGATTTGTACCAGCAGGATTAGAATCAGATTAATGAAGAGGGGTTATGGTTGTAGTTGTTGAAATAATTTAGGCTCTTAGGGTCTTTTTCTTATTTTGATTATTACAATACAATAAGTACACTATATGTAACATCAACATATAACACAGATTTTCCCAAAGCAGTGATAAGTTATCAAATTGACCCTAGAATGGCATCACCTTCAGTTGAGCCAGATGTAGATGTAAAGGTGGGTTTAAATCAGGGTCTTCATTGTCATTTTCTGAATCTGACTGCCCCACTTGCTGGAATTCGTCTTCATCGTTGTCCTTCTCCTCATCCTCCTCCACAATAAGTTTAGGATTAGGCTCCTTACACTAAGGGCACTATTTTCAGTACCCTTGCTGTATCCTTTTAGCAGATCAGCGTGAGTAAATATAGGTGAACCATAGGGGATGGGGAAGGACAATGGTTCAAACATTCTGGAAGCCTATGTACCTGGTTCACCTCTAGATTCTCGTGGTTATGGATTTGTGAAAAGCAGATCTTCATTTTGAGAATTATAAACCTAAGAAAACTGGTAATCTAAAGTAATTTGTATGAGAATTAAGTTAATTTCATTACATCAAAGAAGAACAAGTTGTAATTGTGCTTAGAAAGAGTTTATTGAAGTCATCATTATACAGAGTGGTTCTGTACGTATCTGACACTTAGACTCTGTGATCTGTGTGTGTATTTAGAGGTAGACAGATAAGTCAAGGCTCCACTAGGGACAATGCCCTGGCCTTGTTACCTAGGGCACACTATTTCCTTTGTTCTGCTTGTTTTTGTTTACATTATATTTTGCACTGAGATATCCTTTCTGCTTGTCACTTCAAATTCAAATGTAGACAATTACAAAGGAAACCTTGTGCTGCTGGTAATGCAGCCATGTCTGTGCCTCTGGTGAAACTTTGGTTGTATTTCACTCCATCATGAAATAGTGACCAAAATTGTTGTAGACACATACCCATTGCCAGGTGAATTTGATATATCAAGAACTGTCTTTCTCAAATTGACATGGTGTAAAGTGGTTGAAATATGTCTGGATATATGGCTATCCTAATTATGTCGAGCTAAATTGTACATTTACACACAACACACGATGTGGACTCTCATTCTAAGGATTGACCAAACAAAACTTTACAATAGTATACAATAATTTTGAGTTTGAATTGTTGCTAATGCGGGTGTTCCACCAAAACCTACCAAACTGTCAGCCTGATTATGGTTCCCGACAGTCAGGGAGAGTATCAGGGTGTAAACGTCCGCCCGATAACTGTAGGGCAACGATTGGGGATTCTTTTTCATGGTAAATAATAGCTCTTGGGTGGATAGACGACAAAAAAATTGTCGGATATTGTCGGGCATGTTCACACACCTAAACATTGACCCTTGTATACCTGAGCTGTTCCTATAGTAGCTGATATTATGCATTTATCGAAAGGGTAGGGCTGGGAGTGTCAGTGGGCAGAAGGTCCTGTGAGTTGCTCGGGGGCCCTTATGCCCTCCTCCAGCAACTAAGGCCAATTCGTTAGCCTCAGCTGATCTCTCCATACACGTTCCTTTAAGACCATCTATGGCTACTGAACACCTCTGTGACCTGATCCCTCTATCCACGTTTCTTTAACAACTCTAATAAAGGAGTTGAGTTGCTTACCTCCTCCACATCCTTGTTTCCATATAGACTCTGTATACAAACTAATAAAACAGCACTCTCAAAAGGGCAGATTTAATTCAGTCCAAATGCCTCTTAAAGGGCCCAGTAGATATTAACAGCAAGGTCATTGGAAGGTCAGCAGCCCAGCTTGTCCTATCTGTCCTGGGAGGGCCGGCCGTCACGGACCAAGGCACATACCGTAATAGTGGCCTAGGCAATACCACTCTGTTTAAAACCCTTCTCAAAGGAGCTTTGATCCCAAAAGTATGCATTAGAGTCACTTATGGGTGGGGGGTATCTTAAAGGGCCCGGAGGGATAGGCCAGACACAGAACCATACAGGTTGGCTGAGGCATATTCTTATCTGTTACTGATAAGAGGAAGACTTGTCTTCTTTTCTCACATGTTAGGTCAGACTAAAATGTGTAGATTAAGTTATTATTGTTATAAAACTATTAAAACAACAACGAAAAATAAAACAACAGTTATTGCTTATAATTCATCTAATACCCATTCAAATCATTTTAGAAATACTCTGTATTTCAATTTTTGCCCTAGTTTTGAGAATTGTCCAAATCAAGCATGTCCCACCCTCAATTGGTCTGCCCAATCGAGATGGAACCCAATTATTGCCTGATTTTATCTTACATGTTAGATAAAATTGTTAATGATCGGGGACCTTATTTTAGGATACCCGATAGGTTCCAGACAGTATCCGATAGATTTTTTACACCTCCACTGAACCCGATTTGTATCATTTTCATCCTCGATTCTTCCCTGATCATTCCCGGCAGTCCCTGATGGTCCCCAATGCATCTTAGATGCAACCTGATGCCAAAATCCCCCAAGAATTGGGTTTGGTGGAACACCCTATTACATTTGAAAGAAAATATCTTCAAATATCATTTGAAAATGTCAAAATTACATCCTTTTGTGTACTCCAAAGAGAAATTTCTCAAGCATTCTATAATTATAATGTTATTTCTATGTTGACAGGTTGAAAAAATGTAGACGTTTCAGATGGCTGATGAATAGCATAAAACCAGAATGCCTCTACATCTAGATTCTTCCACTGAAACGAAGCATGTACAATACCAAACAATTTGAAAACTAGCATTACGGACTGGATTTCATGTGATGTAACACATAGCCAGTATTGAACGAGCATGACGAGTATTTGGCATATGGCTCGAGAGGCATATGGCCTTTATAAGACCATATGCCTCAAGAGCCATATGCCAAATACAAGTCATGTGCGTTCAATACAATATTTATTACACAATCAGACAACATTATTTTACCTATTCCACTCTATTTTGAGGTTGTAATGGCCATTTTGATCGAAAATTGTTTGTTTACACTGCCATTGCCCTGTTAGGAACATGCTGCATTCTGATTGGTCAATGCAAATAGAGTGGGCATGGCCTATTCAAATTGCTGGTTTCTGATTGGTTTAGAGCTCAGAAAAGCATACCAGATGATTGGTGTTTGGTATGCTCTGGCATACCAGACGATCATACAAAATTAATAACCTAGGGTCTATTTATTCTTATATAAAAACACAGAAAATCTGAAGTGCTTGTGAGTGTAATAAAAGGAAATATCATTATCAAAATATCTAAATACCAAGTACTTGCATTGTAACCACTTTAAAAGCTACATGATGACTCCACTGCTACTTGTTGGCAGTACGGCTCAGTGCCAGTACTGCAATAAGTGAGGCTCCACTACGCGATTTTTGCACGGAATCGCAGCTATTCTCACAAAAAGGGCTACAAACACAGACTAAAAGTGGTATACGCTCCCTGTTGTCAGAAGTGACCCCTCAAATCTCATGTTTACAATTTTAGATCTCATGTTAACAAGTTAGCACTGTCAATAGCCTATACCTTAGACACTGTCTGGGTAACAGTTTGTGAGAAAAAAATTGTGTAGTGGAGCCTTCACTAATGTACCATGCTGCCCCTCTATAGGATGCACTGTTAAATGCTGAATGGCCTCTATACCCTGAACAGATATGATGATATATCAATGTATATTAATGCAGCTCTTACAGGGAAATCGATTTACCAATAGATTCTATTCCATTAGTAAGTAATATCTGATGTCCACTTGCTTCAAGGCACTCCTCTTAAACATTTGTAATGTAGATTATTTCACACAGGAATTTTAAGGATAATATTTGCCAATATTTCCAATTGCAAAATTCATGCTAGACAATGACTTTCTTTTCTAAGATTTTTGAGTTGGACTTTGACCCACTAGTGAACTTGTTTTTGAGTTATAAGTTAAGCTCGCTGTAAACCAGCACAAAGTGGAGTTTTTATCGATGACGTTTGGCTACATGGTATTAGCATCAATCACTACCTGCTATTCCTTTTTACCACTGCGGTTCACTGGTACTGGGGTTGCTACCTTAGTCCCTACTGGGGTCTCTCCCATACCACTGCGGTTCACTGGTACTGGGGTTGCTACATTGGTCCCTACTGGGGTCTCTCCCATACCACTGTGGTTCACTGGTACTGGGGTTGCTACCTTGGTCCCTACTGGGGTCTCTCCCATACCACTGTGGTTCACTGGTACTGGGGTTGCTACCTTAGTCCCTACTGGGGTCTCTCCCATACCACTGCGGTTCACTGGCAGCGTCTTCCTTTTGTTGGTCCTAGCTGGGGGTTCTTCAATCTGTCCTGCTGGTGCTGCGGGTGTTTTGCTGCAATGTCCACACAGCATCTCCTTAAATGCTGCCCGGAACTGTCTGCAGGAAAAGACAGACTGTGTCAAATTTATGATTTCATTCCATAATGTAGTCTGATTTATCCACTGTTATGGTTAACTCAGTTGATTAATAACTTAATCTCAATGACTTTTCAAATGATCAACCTTACAACCTAACTTACAAATGGGCTGCAAATTAAAACAAGTCAAAACAACCATAGATGCTTTACAGTGTTAAGAGTGGGGAACGGCACTAAATGAAGTGAAAATCATTTGTGACTGAGTCTCCAGAATATATCTATAATGTCAAGGTCATAAGTTTAGGTCAAGATAATACTAATAATGATGATGATGTCATCAGTTACATGTTCTACATGATGTACATTACCTTGATATGACACTGTGCACAATGATGATGTCATCATTTACATGTCCTACATATACATTACCTTGTCCGGCGGGCGCTGACTCTTACCTAACGGGAGAGTCAGGCTTCCTGCATAGGGCTAATTTGTCAGGTGGCTGGAATTGTAGGACATAATTTTTTTATGTCAATTTCCTCTTAAGGATGGCTTCCTAAGACATGTTTGTTCCCATTTTGTGAGAAACCTTTCATACGGGGGCCCAGATTATTTGGTTCTTGCAAATCTCTTAGCCTTCACATCAAGTTTAGCTGCCACGGTCGGCCATGATGGAAGTGGTTTCAGGTCTCACAACAGAGGTGTTATTCATGAAATATGTTATTCATGAGAATCTGCTTGGAGAGTGGAGATTGACTTTCTGTCTGGCAGAAAATGCACCTGCTGATAGCTACCTGTTGCAACCCACACAGCATGTGCCAAACCTTGGAAAAAGGTTCGATCTAAAGGTTTCCAACAAAAGACACTCTTCCCACTCACAGACAGCAAAACTAAGGTGGTACTCTTGTCAATATTATAAGCTGATTGTTGGAGATTTGTTTCTGTCAAATGTTATTCTTAGAAACTTGCTGTTTCTAGAGCACCTGCAAGTTTTAGATATGGCAGTCCCAGCGACTCAGTCCTTAACTGAGTCACGCACAGTGACAAACATTACCTTGATATGACACTTTACACAATGATGATGTCGTCATACATGTTCTACATGATGTACATTACCTTGATATGACACTGTACACGATGATGATGTCATCATTTACATGCTCTACATATACATTACCTTGATATGACACTGTACACAATGATGATGTCATCATACATGTTTTACATGATGTACATTACCTTGATATGACACTGTGCACAATGATAATGTCATCATACATGTTCTACATGATGTACATTACCTTGATATGACACTGTACACAATGATGATGTCATCCTACATGTTCTACATGATGTACATTACCTTGATATGACACTGTACACAATGATGATGTCATCATACATATTCTACATGATGTACATTACCTTGATATGACACTGTACACAATGATAATGTCATCATACATGTTCTACATGATGTACATTACCTTGATATGACACTGTACACAATGATGATGTCATCATTTACATGCTCTACATGTACATTACCTTGATATGACACTGTACACAATGATGATGTCATCATACATGTCCTACATATACATTACCTTGATATGACACTGTGCACAATGATGATGTCATCATTTACATGTTCTACATGATGTTCATTACCTTGATATGACACTCTACACAATGATGATGTCATCATACATGTCCTACATATACATTACCTTGATATGACACTGTACACAATGATGATGTCATCATACATGTTCTACATGATGTACATTACCTTGATATGACACTGTACACAATGATGATGTCATCATATACATGTCCTACATGTACATTACCTTGATATGACACTGTACACAATGATGATGTCATCATTTACATGTTCTACATGATGTTCATTACCTTGATATGACACTGTACACAATGATGATGTCATCATTTACATGTTCTACATGATGTACATTACCTTGATATGACACTGTACGCAATGATGATGTCATCATACATGTTCTACATGATGTACATTACCTTGATATGACACTGTACACAATGATGATGTCATCATTTACATGTCCTACATGATGTACATTACCGTGATATGACACTGTACACAATGATGATATCATCATACATGTTATACATGATGTACATTACCTTGATATGACACTGTACACGATGACGTTCATGAAGCTGTTGACAGCACGCAGTGAGCTCATAAGACCGTTCATCAATTGATGGCCAGCAGCATGTTCAAGAATATAAGGGAGATCGACCACGGCATCTATCAACTCATATATCCAGCCGGGTGCCATGGTTACAAAGTAGATGACCACAAGCGTTATCAACATGTAGGCCAACTGTGGGTGAGAGAAGAGAATGTGAAGCGCTAAATTAGTTTTTTGTTATATTCATACATAGATGGATATAGATGTCCAGCTAATCAATTTGAAGAACAGGAATTACATCCTATCGTCTCATTAATCAGAATGACATGTGTGTGTAGAAATGTATCACAAAGATATCTAATGAAGCATTTCAGATGAGAGCTGAATATTGAAGGAAAAATTCATTGAAATGATGTTAAAATTATTTGCAATCAAGAGGACTTTGTTCTAATCTCCTCTAATCTTATAAGGCGATCTTATAGAAAGAAAACCTTGGATAGTTATAACGCCAAAGTTGACAAGTGATCTGGTGCAATGTTGATCAACCGATGTAAAAAACCTGTCCTAGAATTCAGCTGTTTGTTATAATCATGTACATGTAAATCTTCCTTACCTTGAGGCGGGCCTTTTCAGCATTTGTCTGCCTGCTGTAGATATCAACATTTAATAGAGTCAGTAAATACTTTACGCGAATGTTATTCTAAACCATTATATATTGTTAAATAATTGTGCTATTCCGTGAACATAACCTTGTCTCAGCATGCATGTAGTGGTTAACCTTATCAGATTATAGAAAGGCCAAAGAGAAGAGTAGACAACCAGGACATTTATTTCTTTGTGAAATAAAGGCAAGAAAATGCCACTGAGAGCTACCTGGTTCAGTTACTACATTGTGATGGTCAGACGATGACCCCAAGGACAGAACAATGGTAGTCAGAAGGTGCTTTCAAAGTAATGTCCACTTTTGCATTCAGTGCTATTGAATTATAATACTACTCACTGTTTGAGGCTTATGAACACTTAGCCCGATTGAAACCGTACCTTGCATTTCCCGTCATCTTCCGTGATTTGTTTATGCTGGTGAAGAGACTCCTCACAATGCACACACAGTTGAAGCAGAGAATCGGCATGGGTAGAACCAGGTAGAAACATGTACTCCAGACCACATAGGGCAGTAACTTAATCAGTTCAAAAGGGTCATAGCAGATGTGGCCCTCGTGGTAATACTCAGGGTGCTGTTAAGAGAAGGCAAATATTGGAATAGCAGAGATCCAAGTGTTACAGAATTCGAAGATCAATGTAGATTAACGTCCAAATTTTATCAGCTAAGAATGTGAAGGGATGAGGAAAGATATGTTTGTGCGATATCAAGGACTGTGCACTTAGAGCAAGAAGCCAATGCAACTACACTGCCCCATTAACCAGCTCTCCATTAACATTAACATATAGAGATAAAATCACCTACCGGCACTTGTTTCAATACCGTAGGGATGACCTGGGCTGCCCCAATTATCCAGTTGACAAGTATAATCCAAACAATCCTTTTTGGAGTGAATCTGAGATTTGGTTTCATTGACCAACATATTGCAAAGTACCTGCAGTAAATTTGGATAAAACATATTGATGTTTTCACTAGTCATTGGTATTTGAGAAGAGGTTTCTTCATGGCCTCTTAAAATGGGATTAGCCTGTGCTCATGACAGAATTCACTTGTCAACACCTTGAGATTCTGTATCCTATTTCCCTTCACTTTATGTAAGACGAGCAGTCAAGACCCTCACACATTTTACTCAGGCCAAAGAAAAATTGTGTCTTTCAGGTGACATGCTGAGAAAAATAAGGTGGGGTAGGTCGGATTTTTAAAAAGAGTTTTCTAAAAAATGTTTAACTGCTTCAACGACTCACAATGAGTCTTGGTGACTCAGGGGTGAGTGGTGGGGGCCCAGGATGACTAAATGGACTGAAAGCTTGGCCAAAAACCTATTATCCTTAAGAAATGGAGAAAAATGTACGGTTGGCCGTTGTTTTGATACCTACGGTCAGGTTACCTGAAATAAACATATATTTCATGGCCGCATCCCTACATGTATACTCACCTTTCAAAGCTGAGCGTTATGAGGTGGTTTACGGCAACCAACTGAAAGAGCTCTTTTAACACATCCAGAAAGCCGCACGCCACAGGCCCAAAATCGATCACACTCCAAAATATTGATAACAAGAACTGAAAGCATCGTACGGGTGTTAATTGTCATACATTCATCTTAATGTGACGGGTTACAGTGATGAATGACTGCTTGCCCCTAGACTTGGAAATACTGGATATGGGGATGATTCAACTCAAACCGATCCCCTCCATGCTAAAAGATAATATGTGTGATGGTTTATGTTCTATTCAGAAGCGATCATGAAAAGACAGATATCTGGTTTCAAGAGGCAACAAGATTTATTCAATTCCTGCTTACAGGAAGCTAAAAGTTACTCCACATGTATATAAGGATTCTTTTTGTATACCTCCAGGTAAGGTAAGGTAAGAGACCCAGAGAGGATTTATCTCTTTGTTATGGAGAACTCCATAAGATTTAAACCTAACCCATTTAACTATATACTATAGTCACCAGGGCAAGGTGGCAACCGCTCGTGTCCAAGCCGAGAAGCCTAGAAGACATTACTGCCACCTTCCTCCAGGCAGGACCAACTGAGACCTGAGAGGTTGCACCACTCGAGAACTAGCCAACCCGTAAGTGTTTATAAGCTATAGGATGATAGTTTAAGCTGTATCATGAGTTAAATGCAATTTCTGAGTTTGTCCCTTTCCCAACCACTTTCACATTTGATCCACACCAGAAAACGTATAGTTTACCATACTATAGAGCCATATTCCTTTTATCATCGGGTGTTATATGTCCTAAATTTCCCGCTTTCTATCCTATTGACATTTTCTGTGATAAGATTTGTCCTATCTAGCTCTTTTCATTTCGATTTTTTTTTATCTAGGCCAATAACCTAAGCTTTCATGCTCATCCATACCCACTTGGCATAAAAACGTTTTTTTTATGTAAAAAAAAAAAACAACAAAAGAAAAAAAAAAAACATGTTTTTATTGGTTTCCCTATTGGTTATTTGGTTGAGTGGGTAGGCACTTTATGTAAAGCTATCTGGTCAACAGGATGCAGTTGAATGTGAGAAAATTACAAAGTCCTAGTTCTTTGTAGTTTTCTCATATTCAGCTCCTACCAACCACTTTTTTAAAAAAATCATAAAGAAATTACTATACGTTCTGTGTCTTCAATGACAATACATCTGAACCTACATCAGTTGTACTATATGGGGATTCATGTCTTTCTAAATGGGGGACTACATTTTCTTTCCGCTGTCTCATTATATCCAAACTTGACTGTGTGCATTTGTCTTGTTCAGGCATGCACGTTGCAGAAGCATTGCCTGTCAGTTGTATACATATTTTATTTTCACATTTTCATATGATATACTGTCATAAGCTTTTATGTACAATTATATATGTTCCAATTTATGGCTATAATGAAGTGTACATGATAACATACTACTACAACATCCAAGGACCTACTCACCCCGCCGAGCAAAACCATGACGGAATTCAGACAGTCAACCACAGCGATACAAGCCAATAGAAGGTTGGTCGATGTTTTTAACTCCTTTCTAGTTAATATGGCAATGATGATCAAGATGTTTCCTATAAAAGGATACAAGGAAATAATGCCTGAATACAGTTTCAGCAATCAAAGCTGCCACTAGAGGGGAGTACCTTTTTCTATATCAGGTGATGTCTTTCCCTCTACTTAGATGCCATCCATTCTGGGAACTGATGAACTGCTCTGCGCACAGCTTAGGACTATACGTTGCCTTAAACATTTAAATTAGGTCCTAAATTTTCTTTAAATTTCTAAAATTCTACCAACGGCAGTGGTTGTAAGATGAGTGGGGTATTATGTCAGGTTTTATGGTAAGTAGGATTGGCACACACTTCTTAACACACCGTAATGGCCCGTTTAAGTGCCTGGGTGCTTATAAATTTCAATACCTCTTTACCCCCCACCCCTTATTTGAGGCAGGCGCTTATTTGAATACTGTTTTCAGTGCTTAAGATCAATTTCAATACCCCTGTACCCCGGCGCTTATATGAGACCGGCGCTTATTTGAGACCCCGGCACTAAAACGGGACACTACGGTAGTATGACATGAATACTATGTCACTTCTAATCATATTGGGGGCCCCTTACTCCTTATTACTGCGGATACAGCCCTACACCACATGATAACTTACACAGGCATAGTGCATAACCTATAATCACCTAATTTTGACGTCTTTATAACCTATTGGCTGTGTGCAGTCACAGTAACATAAGAAATGCCTTAAATGCCTAGATTTCATGAATGGGACAGTGTTCGAATGGTATGTTGATGATGTGAACTGATCATGCTTTATTAGTGACAACCAAATGGATTTTGATAGAAATGTGACTGATAACTCACCACCTATTCCAAACACGAGGACAACAAGAGCTAGTATTGCAGTAATCACAGTCATTGGAGCGCTCGTAGTTGTCAGGATGCCTAGTGGTGAAAGCTCCCATAGATATGCAAAAAAGCGAGCCGATCCAGGAAAACAATGAAAATGCCACTTATTACTGACTATTGATAGCGAAAACTCGCAATACACTTTAGAACGCAGAATGGGGTCATATGCAATTTCATATGCTTCCATCTGAAACAGAGCGTAGATGTAGACTGGCGGATATTCTGGCTGAATTGAAAGGTCAAGGTAAGGCATTGCATTCCTCACACCTGCCTGAAAGTAAGATACATAGTTCTATTAGCGAGGTATTATAATAGGAAGATTCAGTAAAACTATGTCTCACCCGTGCGTGTGTAGAGGGTAGACATAACTTATTACAATCCAATGACATGACAGATGTATTTGATCGAAGTGCACATAGTATGGAACCAAATTTCAGGCCTTCTGTGCCAGCTTTATGGGTGAGTGAGTTTCACAAAACCCTTGATGACTAGTGGGCAGTGGGGGGTAACCATCAAGAAAACTATCTCCCGTAGGAATTTTATGATCATGATAGTTTCTCAGTTGGAATCTATAGTTTGAAGGATGCTGAAAACGATAGGATACCACTCCAATTTTTATTTTAAGATTTTGATCTATTTTTATGCTAATTATGTAAATTACACTAATTAAACCTTTCTTAGCCTTTATCTTCTAAATGGATTGGAATATTTTAAACCTAACGGTACCCTTCCCCACTAAAGCTAATGCAGAGAATCTGGTGGGGTTATGTATTTTTGGTATAACCAATAGTTGCCTAGCAACAGGCTTATTCTGTGATTTCTGCTATTGGATCATCAATGATTGAAACCTCAGGTTTTGCTGTCCATAGACTAATAGTTTGGTATACACCATACACTGTGCATCCCATAGCAGTTGAAAATAATGTTTACTTGATGGGAAAGAAGTTGTAGTTGAACATCACTGACATTGGGAAGTTGTAGTTGAACATCACTGACATTGGGAAGTTGTAGTTGGGTGCCAGTTGCTATGCATTCTTTCTGTTGCTAGGCAGGATATCTATGTTGCTAGGCATCCTCTGGACACAGATTAATGTATATGTTTTGATATCACACCTTAGCACAATGCATATCCTATATATATACCTCCTATATAGTGCAACAGTAATTGGCACTCTGCTATGGAAAAATCACAGAAATAGCCTGTTGCTTGTACCAAATAAAAAATAACCCCACCAGATTCCCTGTATTAGCTTTAGTAGGGGTATATGATTTGAGTTTGAAAATATTCTCATCCATTTAGAAGATAAAGGCTCAGGAAGTTATAATTAGTGTGATTTTACATATTTAGCCTAAAAATAGGTCAAAATCTAAAAATAAAAATTGGACCGGTATCCTCTCTTTTTCAGCATCCTTCAAACTATAGATTCTGCCTGAGAAACTTTCATGATCATAGAATTCCTACAGAATTACAGTTGCCCTCTCACGTGTTTAGTTCACAGCATGTGTTGGGGGTGCTACACCTCAATCATGAGAAGGAAACTAGGAACACTATTCCTAGTCCCTAGCTGATCATAGAAGGGTCTTAATCTCACTTTGTCCCCTCTCAGTGCCTTGTGCACATATATATGATTTGATGGATTTCAAGGCACAAGGTCACAGGACCCAAAGCCCTAAGGCTCAAAAATAAATGCTGTACTTGCTGACTATTCAAATAAGTACTGGTACCGAACATGATAAGCACTCCTTGCTCGTCTACCCATGAGGTGCCAAGGGGAGAGAAGTATGAATTCCACCTTATCAGGTAGCATCGGGGAAATATTTATAAGCAGCATGTTTCTACATGGAAAAGGACGTGCAAAATATGTACTGAGGTACCTACCCTAATCGTTTTATTTGCTGGTAAAACAAATTTGTTCTTCTTGTAATATGGGTTGTTCAAGATGACATCGGGAAACTGAGGGACCCACTCTTCTTCGTCTTCATCTTCTGTTGTTTTTGAGGTCGCTGTAAGGTCTCTGGTAATTTCTGAGGTTACTGTACGGTCGGTGGATGTTTCTGTGGTTGTGGCAGATGTTATATTTCCCACTGTGAACAAACAAAGTACTGTGTTGGACCACGTATAAAGCTATCATCACAGAGGGTCCTGCAGTACTTTTTGTAGTCCCAAAGGTAAATAAAGATCTATGTGATTTTCAGGGTTCTAGGATAGGAGCTTTATTGATTTTATTCCTTGATGACAGTTCAATATTCCCATGAAAGTAATACCTCTGGGAAGACCTTAGATGGTGATCTATCCTACTGGTAATAATGGGTTTTGACTGTTCACATACAGGGCTCTTAGAATACTTGGGGGAAGGCTTTATAGTGGAAAGAAACCCCATTGTCCCATGAACTAAACTGTCTGAAATGATCCCTTTGTGATGACTTTTGTAAAGCAGTTATAGAAACACAATTCAAAGAATATGGTGTTGTTTGTACTACCTTGTTCTGGCACAGCCATGGTTACCATGGTGACTGTGAGGAGGAGAACCAAGGCAGCCCTGTGAAATGAACAGTTACATATTGGTAAATGTAGACACAATCAGAAAGGTAACTACATATTGGTTTATGTCAAATAGATATATGTAAATAAAACTAAATAAGGAAAATAAATGATGTAAAATGATTGATATTCAATGCAATTGAAAGCTCGATGGATTCAGAGTCAGGGATTTGCTCAACTTTTGTTCAATTTTGTGATGCACTAAAGTAAAAAATAAAACATTCTAGGTAGAACCAACCCCATTAAGTTGAAATGATGCATGGTAGTCCTAGTGAGTAACTCACCAGGGTTATCATCGTCATGTCCTAGTGAGTAACTCACCAGGGTTATCATGTATCATGTCCTTGTGAGTTACTCACCAGGGTTATCATGTATCATGTCCTAGTGAGTAACTCACCAGGGTTATCAGTTATCATGTATCATGACCTAGTGAGTAACTCACTAGGGTTATCATGTATCATGTCCTAGTGAGTAACTCACCAGGGTAATCATGCATCATGTCCTAGTGAGTAACTCACCAGGGTGATCATGTATCCTGTCCTGGTGAGTAACTCACCAGGGTTATCATGCATCATGTCCTGGTGAGTAACTCACCAGGGTTATCATGTATCATGTCCTAGTGAGTAACTCACCAGGGTTATCATGTATTATGTCCTAGTGAGTAACTCACCAGGGTTATCATGTATCATGTCCTGGTGAGTAACTCACCAGGGTTATCATGCATCATGTCATAGTGAGTAACTCACCAGGGTTATCATGCATCATGACCTAGTGAGTAACTCACCAGGGTTATCATGCATCATGACCTAGTGAGTAACTCACCAGGGTTATCATGCATCATGACCTAGTGAGTAACTCACCAGGGTTATCATGCATCATGACCTAGTGAGTAACTCACCAGGGTTATCATGTATCATGTCCTGGTGAGTAACTCACCAGGGTTATCATGCATCATGTCCTGGTGAGTAACTCACCAGGGTTATCATGTATCATGTCCTAGTGAGTAACTCACCAGGGTTATCATGTATCATGTCCTTGTGAGTTACTGTGAATCAGGCAAGTGAAAAATCTTGGACTAGAACTAGGGTAGAAGTTTGTAACAGACCTGAGACACGGCATAGCCATGGTGAGCGCCGTTGTAGCCATGGTGACTGTCATCATGGAGGTCCTGCAGCAGACTGATGGAACCTGCTGTGCACCTGCTGATACATTGTAAATGGGTACGAGTAGACCACAAAGGAACAATGGCGGCATTTAATATGGGTGTGGTAATCTAGGATAAGGCTTGTGATGAAAGTGAGACACCATTTTCTTAAGGACATAGCTCAAGGGCAATCCAGTTCCACATAGGGTATTGTAACATGGCATGATTCATGAACTAGGCAGCCAAGATACGGAAGCAGATCTTAGCGTGAGTAAGTGAGTGCTTGTTGTATGCCAAGTGTGAACCATGTGTATGGATCAATTCAATGTATCATTATAACGTACATATTTTACTAAAACATACATTAACCAATTATACCGATATACATTATAACTTCTTTAAATGATATAATATTTATTTGCTAAATGCAAGGTATAACATAACAGAAGGACAGGCAGACAGAGGAAGAGGAAAACACGAGGACGGACAGACACAGGGACAGGCAGACATAGGGAGAGGAAAACATGGGGGACAGCAGGCTGACACAGGGAGAGAAAAAAAACACAGGGGACAGGCAGACAGAGGGAGATGAAAACACGGGGGGGGGGCAGGCAGACAGAGGGACAGGCAGACAGAGAGCTGGACAGACAAAGGGAAAGACAGGCAGGGGGACAGGCAGACAGATAGGGACAGGCAGACACAGGGACAGGCAGACACAGGGACAGGCTGATACTATAAACTATATACAAAAATAGAACAATTGACTTCATCAGTGATTACTACTCACGCTAGTTGGCATTTGCATAAAGAGGGAATAAAAGGACTGAAATTGATAGATGGCACACTAATTCTTGTATCAGATAACAGTAGACCAAGACAAGAGACTTTGTATAATACACATAAGCTAGTTGTAATATTGTCAACCACCATAGGTGCGGTCCAAGCGAACAGCTCCCTAGTGGCCAACTCAAAGATATGACAGTTAACCAACATAGGTGGTATTAAGGGCTCAATGTTAACAATTCCATGCTACTAGTTGCTACAGATGTGGCTCATTGTACTATTATATGCCACCATAGGTGCAGTCCAAGCGAACTGCTCCCTATTGGCCAATTCATAGGAATAACACTTAACCAACATGAGTGGTCTAAGGGCGCAATGTTAACAATTGCATTGTACTTGTTGTTACAGTTGCAGTCCAATCGAAAAGCTCCCTGGCAACAGATATTCAGATATTATAAACTTATATTAATCATCTAACTATTATCATCGTCAGGAACTTTGGTCAAATACTCCACTCCTCTAATAATCTTCTTGAACTTGTGTTTGTTTTCAGACGTTTGGATGGTGGCCGAGAGATTGTTCCAGAGAGTGTCTCCTTTATACAGGGGCGCATTATTATAACCAAAGTTTCGTGCACGAAACATCTTAAATTGTATTTTAGCCTCATAGCCTAGAGGCTGCAACAACTTATACATGTAATTTAGAAGTAATTCCTGGCGATGTCTATTTAGCTTAGGAATGTCAGAGGCTACGTACATCTCATCTTCAGACATCTGCTTACCTCTATAACATATTTTCAAACCCCTTTTTTGGAGTCTATCCAATTTTTTTAGGAGCCCATCATTTGCACTCTCATAGGCAAAGCAAGCATAATCAAAGACAGATAAGATAGTCGCTTTATACACAGTTATAGCAACGTTTTCAGTTAGACCTTTTACAGAACTTACTAAACCTAAATAGCCTATGATGAACTTTGCTACACAGGTCCTTTAAGGCTGGGGCAAAACTAAGAGCACTATCAAGCTTCAAACCTAGGTAACAGTAGTTGTCTAGTACCTGAAGCTCCTTGTTACATAGATGTAGAGTGATACCTTTTGTTTTACTCATCTTATTGATCGAGCCATACCACACAACCTTCGATTTATCAGAGTTGACTGTCAGACGCTTGTTAATAAACCAAGACTTTAATCAATTCAATGCTATTTGTAGCCTCTCTCTTATTAGGTCTATCTTATTATTGGAACAATATATTACTAGATCGTCAGCATAAAATAATGTCGGCAATCCCCCAGAATATCGCTGACATCATTCATATACATAATGAACAATAGCGGCCCGAGTACAGAACCTTGAGGGACACCATATCGTACAGGATTGCATTGTGTATTGCATTCACCCTGTCAAATAGCTTATAAGCCAGTTTAGGCTGGTATCATGTAAAACTCATTGACCAAACAACTCTATTAGATACTTATGATGGACAGAGTCAAACGCTTTCTGCAAATCTAGGTAACACACACCAGTGAGGTGACCCCTATCTCTATTCTCATAAATATCATTTAACAATCCAAAGATAGCACCTCCAGTACCCAGACCTGGTCTATATCCAAATTGGGATTTTGACAGAAAGTTATTTTTTTTAAGAACTTCTTCCAGATGTATGTACATTAATCGCTCGCCTATTTTAGAGGGAACTGGGAGCAATGAGATTGGCCTCCAATTTGTTATAAGCTTACTGGTACCAGTTTTAGGTATAGGATTTACACATGCTATTTTCCATGAATCCGGAAAAATACCACTGGAAAAGGTCAGCTGATACAACCAGGTCATAGGTTCCAGTAAGAACAGGAGAGTTGTTTTAAGTATGTCACATCTGATACCTTCAATACCTGATGTTTTATTAACATTTATTTCTTTGAACAAAAGCTCAACTGAACAGTTATCTACTCTCACCATTTCCTCAACTGAATCAGCAGGTTCCTCCAGCAGAATTCTCTCTGGGAATCCTTTATCCGTGATATGCTGAGCTTAGCACCGATAGTGGGAAAAAAATCATTCAAATAATCAACAGATTCTTGTTCTGATATGACAAAGCCATCTTTACCTTATTACTCAGGTGGAGATATTTCAAGTTCCGGATTTAGAATACCATTAATCACATGCCAGAATTTCTTCGGATCATGTTTATTCTCCTCAAGAGCATTCTTAACTTGATTGGCCTTAGCATAATTAATGGCCTTATTTATTCGGCATCGGAGGCACCTAGCTCAATTTAAATAAAATTCATCCCTGGTACAAAGGAAACTGTTAACATAATTTTCACATTCATAAATCATGCTGAGGATTTCCTGAGTCATCCATCTATTTCATTTGTTAACAACCTCAATTTCCTTCCAGAGACAATATTCATCCAGAAAATCCACAATATGATTCTGTATAAATCTCCAGGCCTTATCAGGGTCAGTAGGGTATAAAAATAGTCCCAATCAGCCATGGCAAGCCAGTCAATAAAGAGCTCCTCATTGAAACCCTTGTATTTCCTTACCCATATTTTTCTTTTCAAATATGATACCTTTTCTCTGGTTTAACAACATAAACAGGTAGATGAGCGCTAACTAAAAAGTTCAAGACCCCATGAGTGGTCTCTTCATTGTAATTAGTTAAAATATTGTCTAGGCATGATACAGTTTTTTTATATGGTCTTGTACATTGATGAATTAATTTGTGAAAACCTTCAAATTTACAAGCATCGGATAACCTTGTAGTACCACTCAATTTTTCTCGCAGGGTGTTAATATTTATGTCTCTCATGATCCATTGCTCAACATTTTCTTTATCAGCACTAGTCATTAATATATTCAAGTGTTCAAAGAATTTATCATGCTTACCAGAAGGTGGTCCATATAGAGTTACAATTTGGATAACATGTGACTAAAGTTTAATATCTAGCACCAAGCATTGAAGATGCTTGTATGAAAAACTCAAATCATGTCGTAATGTTATATTAGCCTGTATATCATTTCTCACATAGACTGCTAGACCACCACCCTTCTTACAATGCCTATCTTGCCTGAACAAGTTCATACCTTCCCAATTAATTAAATCATCATCATACTCTTAATGCAGCCAGGTTTCGCTCATACATACTATATCCGTCCCATCTAGATGATTAAAGATCTCCTGCCTTTTATAAAACATACTTCTAGTATTTAGGTGTACCATCTTCAGTCCCTTCATTCCCAAAAAATCATGGAGTCTAGTTGTGGGTGTGGTCATAAGCACATTGATCATAAGTGGGTCCCATAACTGTCAAGTCATTGATATAGTTAGAAACCTAGTAGAATCCCCGCGATGCATACCCCTGACAATGTAATCTCCCACTTGCATTAACAGATATGGCGCACACTTGAGACCAAAGGAAAGGACTCTGTCTTCAAATACTTGCTCTCCCTCTCCTAAATCCCATCTAAAGCATTGGTAAGAAGCATTGTCTTTGTCAATGTTCACGCTCCTATAGGCTTGAGATAAGTCAATAGAACAAATGTAGTCGTAGGGATTAAGGATCTCCGTGAGGTAATCTACACATTTATATGTGAATGTGTCACAGGTATGGTCCATGAAGTTGTTTATGGATCTGTTAAAAGGTCTTTTACAGTCAGTGATTGGTCTGAGGGCGCCATCTTTTTTCCTGATTGCACCCCGACTATGAATGCACCTAGGTGAGTCAATAGCTAAGGTGACCTTGCCCTCCTGCAACTCTCTGACAATTGTATCACTCATTTCCGCTTTGAATTGATCATCCAGAATACTGGAGTAGTTACTACAATCATAGGAGTCTATGTGGGTGTTGTCTACTATAATGAAACCACTGCAAACACCAGCTAATACAAAGTCATCTTGAGCACACATATGGCCCTTGTATCTGTAGAATTCTGCAGCTAACCTACAAGGACTAAGCTGAGCTCGGACAGGTCCAATATTGTGCTCGCATGCACAAATACTGAGGACACAGTCTCTGTAAACTACTATTGGTTCAGTGACACTAGGTATGTATACAAGGCATACAGGTGTGTTACCACACACTGCTACAGTGTCTGCTACATCTATGACAACAACATTGCTAACACAAGTATCTGGATCACATACACTGCTAGTACAGTAGCCATCACCAACGGGTGACTAACCCCCAGGTGACAGACCAACATTAATATCATCACAACATACAGGGTCAGAGAAGACATTTTTCGCATCAACACATTCATGGCTGTCGCCCACCAGCAACAGTCCCATATCCGTAACACTGCCATCACACTAGAACCTTTGGCATAGACAGTAGGGGCAAATACATCAACATCTTGTACAAATGTGGCAGCTTGAGTACAATTACCAACACTGGGCCTGGATAGGGTACATTTTTGAATACTGGGTACATTGACACCGGGAACACATTCAATAACACAGGAAACCCCCACATTGACAACAGGAACACATTCAGTGACACCGGGAACACATTCAACGACACTGGGAACACGAAAAGTAGGTGGTGGAGGGTTAACAATGTCAACAGTAGCCACTTCTAGGTCTGGATTTGGGCATTCTGGACCGATTTGAGCATTGCCAATACTCTCCCCCCCAGATTCTGGGGTCGGCAGACACTGAAACCTCTCCATTCACACATAATTCAGAGATATTTTGATTTACCTTAGCATCTTCGTGCATTTCAAAATCACTTAATCCTAAAGAATATGAAGGAATACGACAACAGTTTGCAATAATATCCTGTACACAATCAAACTTTTCGACTGGCACATCCGGGCACCGTTCTCCTTCGTATATGCAAATGAGGGAGGCACCTATGGGTACGCTTGCCTTAATTCCGCCTTAACTCACCGGCGGCATCCGACTGAGGGGCACTAATGGGCGATTCCAGTCACGCAGATGATTTTGCCACCGATGACATTGGTGCAGGCTCTCATCTTGTGGGATCTGGACTTATTTCTCTTCTTCTTGGAACCACCACCTTGGGCGCCTCCCTGGGTGGGGGAGGAGGTAGTAAAAGGCTTGTGTACCAGGTGTAAATTAATCATTTCCTCATCCCCATACACAAATGCCTGGGCGTCATAGTGGTTGGCCCTCTCTCTGACTCCATAATCATAACAACGGAGCTGATCTAATGTGTACAAACCCATGGCCTCCCTGTCACACAAAAACTGAATGTGGTATTGTATGTTGCCACAATAGGGGGTCCAGGGGTCCTTCATCAGGTGAATTGAGTGGAGTCTAGAGAGGGCACCTACCAGTTGTCCGAACGAAGTGGCCTTTTTAACACCTTTAGGGAGATGTCTACAGAGGGCTTCTTTTTCTTTCTCTTCTTCTTGCGCCTGGCCTCCTCCTCACTGTCAGAGCTATCCTCACCCTCCTCCTCATCTTCAGAGTAGGGGAGAGGCCCTGAAGGGGGCCTAGTACCACCAAACAGAGGTGGTAGCACAGGTGTACCTCCAGGTAGACCACCAGGTCTAGGTGGACTAGTAGAAGGGGGGTCTGTGCTCACTATGTCCAGTATCTTGGAGACTCCTCCCTGCAGGTCAGTTACAGTGTCTTTCATAGCTAAAAAATCATTGGCCAGGCCTGTAAGCTGTTGCTGTTGGGACTCCAGGCAGCCCTGGAGAGCGTGAAAGTCAGATTCCTCCTCCTGCTCTGAACCTGAGTCAGTGTCACCCTGACCAGGTGGGATGGTGACTTTCTGCAGGAGTGCCTGCTGGCTCATGGACAGGTTAGCTAGGTTAAAACTACACTTCTTGCCTGTGGGGGCCACATGTTTGTACCCACATGTCCTACAGTTCCTGGGGGAGCCTTTTGGTGGCATGGTACTCCAATTATCCAGGGAAATTCCCAGAGAAACCCCATGTAGATGAAGGTATTGCATGCGCTGTTGACAGGTTTAAAGATTTGAACAGATGTAATGACAATATAGAAATTCAATGTCTTTTATACCTGAAAGAGGATGTTAAAAAGTCGATTGTATGTAACATCTATAGACCCCCAAACGGTTCATTGGAGGATTTTTGTGATACTTTTAAAGCGCTGTGTCTACATGTAGAAGTATTAGACACCTATAATATATATGTTTTAGGGGATTTCAATGTCAATACTTTGCAAAATTCGCATTAAAAAAATACTTTTGTATGAAACTTTTGATCAATTTCATTTAAGACAGATGATAAAGGAAATAACCTCAACATCAGGAACAAAGACATGTATAGATTTGATTTTTACAAATGCCGATCAGGACCCCTGAATATCCATTTAAGTGAACATCTCCCTGTCCACATTATTGATCGCTGTCCTAAGATTAAGACAGTTCCTCGGGCGTTCATATAAGAACTTTGATATGAAAACATATTTAAATGATTAACAAAATTGTGATTGGACTTATTTGATAATTGTCAAACTAGTACAGAATGTTGGGATATCTTTGAAAACATGTTAAAAAGAATGCTCGATGTACAACGTCCAGTTAGATCATTTAAAGTTCCAGACAAACCAGCCGCTTGGATTACTAATTGTTTATTAGAAAGGATTAATGATAAGAATAATGCCTTGAAAGAAGCCAGAAGATGGTCCTGTATCTATGCATGGCATAAAGCCAGAATGTTACGTGATGAGGTAAATTCTGAGATTAACATAGCAAGAGAAGACTATTATAAAAACTTAGCTGGTGCTTCAGTGAAGGACCCTAAGAGATTTTGGGCCACAATTAAAGATATTCTTCCATCTAGCAAGGGACAAACAAACAAATAAATTCTATGCAGAAATAGGTCCAAAGCTTGGAATGGATTTCTCTGATGAGGAAACACTATCATGTGTAAAGGACATTAATACATCTAAGTCATCCGCTTTATTGTATTTACCTACACATATTTTCAAAGCAGCTTGTTTATATATGAAAAACAAAAGTAGTATATTGTATCTGAACGGGACTATAGCTAATCTAAGAAAATTGCTCACCCGGGATGCAGGCAATCAGAGGCCTCCCTTTTGGGGGGAAATTAAAATGGGGGGTCACATGACCTAGACCCCCCGTGGTGTGTGGCCAAAATGGACCAATCAGAACCCTCCCTTTTGGCGGAAAATTCAAAATGGTCACGTGACCCAGACCCCCTGTGGTGTGCCACCAAAATGGCACCCTCTGATTGGCTGACTGTTTAGGTCACGTGACCTCTATTATGTAAATAAGGTCACAAGACCCTAATTTGAATGATCCATACCATCAGCTGTATGCAAGTAGTCACGTGACCTTATTAGCATAAAGAGGTGTGGTTTACTATGTAGATGAAAAAAATTGAAAAGCATTTGGGGGGGCTTTTGGGGGGCCTTTGGGGGGCCTTTGGGGGGCTTTTTTTGGGGAAATTGATTATTGTAACCAAAGACCCGGCCCTTGGAGCATGGCCGGGTCCACTGAAAATAAAACTTACATAAGGTAGTTGAATATTAAATAGTGTAGGTATTGCTATTCGAGACAACTATATTATCGAAGCAATAACTAGTCGGTTCCAGTAGGTTTCTGAATCACTTTATTACAGTACTTGTTACAGAAGGACTGCGAACACGTTTCAACCTTTCGTATGCCTATAGTCTATACCCCGAAGGAGGTAAAGCTCTCGTTATAACATTCATTAGGCCGTTCTAGAGACTAGATCAGTCTACCAGCCCGGTAGCTCTGCGAGTCCCTGATCATAGGAGGATGGTGGAATATATACTCCTCGTCATGGTTGATTAGTTCCGCACTGAGCGCCCTCTGGTCCGCCTCCCGTACTACACCACCCGAGACCATGCGTGGTGCCGTCTTACGAGTAGCATAGGAGACGCTCCCGAAGAGTGCCTATCCTACTACGAGACGGTACATAATAATAGTCTCGACTACATTCAAGCCTCGATGCATAGCGACTGCGATTCCCTACACTACCCCCCTCCAAATAACACTAGGGGAAAATGGTGATAGATACAATAATGATTTTACCATAGTTTATCTATACAATTCACCTAGGGAATCGAGACCATAACGAGATATTATTAATACATACACATAATCATCGTGTCTACTCATAAGAAACCCAACATATCAGTTCTGAAAAGAACTCATACACAGATCATGTAACCTTGAACAAAAATATCATGAGCTTTGCAATGAAGTTCTCATATTATTAACAGACAGTCGAATACAAGGTTCAACATGAATTCGGTACATATTGGTATGGTTAAAGTTAATAACAACACAGTTATAATCACAGAGTACAACCTGCCTGACCTCAAGAGACCTACTTCATTCAGCCTCCATTGGAAAGATGAAGGTAGTCCATATCCTACCTCCAGGGTTGACACTGAAGAGGTTTCCAATGGGTCTCCTGAGTATTAAATATATCGAAGCTCAGCTTCGATGTAACATAATATATATAGTCCACAACCTATATCCACGCACCAGGTTGTATATAAGTGATCTCGTTTGTAACATGAGAATCACATAAAACATCACAATTCGTCTTTATAAGACGTAAACACATATTATTCAATAGAGGGGTCCATAGTCCTGGACTGTGGTGCCGCGAGCCAGAAGATTAAATCCTCCTCGAGATGAACACATAGGTAAGTCCATCAATATAGTCCAAACGTATATGGTAGCACCGACAAGGTAAGTCCAGATTTGTAATTAAGAATATTCCAGGTTATCATCTCGACAGCTCAGGTTAATGTAGCCCTCGAGGTAGGGGTCGGTATCCAGTGGTCTCCAATTTAGTGTGTATTATATATACAACGCTTCGATAAAGCTTTGGTGGACGTGGTATATACTAACACATAACAATCATCCTCTATTGAGTCCTTCGAACTAAAAAAATTAATCTGAGTCCTCTAAGTCTTTTAACCATTCCCGTAATTGAGAAGGCTGGCCATTCCACTCTTCAAAAGTGTGTCCTTTGAAGCACATCTCGAACTTAATTCGAAGTTGGTCCGAGATGGATCTCTCCTTTGCAACTCTAACCTCCCAGTATTCCTCCATTTTCCAGGCCTCTTTTTCGTGTTTGTCGGCCTGTTCGACCTTCTTGCGAAGACGTTCCTCCTCCTGTTGGTAGAGATGACCCTTTTAAGCATCATGTATGTTACCAACACACGCCAGAGTATTCTGGACAACTGTATCCCCGAAGACTTCCAGGGCTTTAGAGAATTTCTCCTGCCAGTTCTAACTAGCCTATCCTGTATTTCCAAACTGACAAGGTTATCAGGATTGAAATACTTGACTGGTGGTAGCTCTACAACCTTTGCTCCTGGGGGGATCTCGGGTTGCTTCGAGGTAGAGGCCTTTGTAAGAGGCTTCTTACTCTTCCCGGAAAGCAATGTTTAACTTTCAGGGCCGCTAGGTGGCAATGTCGGGAAGTGTTCCGCTGAAAACGATGACAGACTTCCGACATGTACTTTAGAGCTAGGGCTCTGACTCCAATCAGTTTTCTTGGAATCGAAAGTCACCGGATTTGGCTTTGGTTCAACTTTCTGGAGGACCGTTGTACCACCTGCTACGTACACGGGTCCACCTTTGTCAACCCGAGACCTCTTTTTCGAAATACCATAGGCATTCTTCTCATCTGCCTTCCTCTTCGAGGGTTGGGCAGCCTTATCCCACTCTTTCATCTGAGCCTCTGGCTAGAATTTAGCCAGGGGCTCCTTTATTTTAATTTATAATTTTTTATTTTTTGTATATAAATTATTGTCTACTTGTATTTGTTTATGTAATGGCAACAACTACACGATTAAATGATTTTCTAAATATGAAGGGCTTGAAAATGGTACATCTAAATACGCGAAGCATGTTTAACAAAAGGCAGGAAATGACATTAGTTGTAGTAACAAGGATATTGAATGTCTAGTATTAGATCTAGTCTTGAAGACACATACTTTACAATTGGTCACTCTATATAGACCTCCTTCTGGCAAGATAGATAAGTTTTTTTCTACATTTGTCTCGTGTTATGGAAATTGCAGATAAAGAAGGGCTTGAGCAATGGATTATGGGGGACATAAATATAAATACCTTGCATGAAAAACTACCTAGTACTGTAAAGCTAATTGATGCTTGCCGATTTAACGGCCATCATAACCTCATTAATCAGTGCACTAGACCCTATAAGATTATTGTATCATGTTTAGATAATATATTGACTAATTACAATGAGTCTATTACATCTGGTGTCTTGAATTTTTTAGTAAGTGATCATCTGCCTGTGTTTGTTGTAAAAACAAGAGAGAAGGTTGACTATAACAAAAAGAAAGTTTGGGTGAGAAAGTACAAAGGTTATGATGAAGAAACTTTCAAAGAGTGGCTAATAATGGCAGACTGGGATGTTTTTTATGAACTGCACGTCCCCGATGGTGCTTGGGCATTCATTGAAAACTTGATAATTGAATACTTAGATGAGTACTGTCCTTGGTCTGAAATTGAGATTGTGGACAGAAGAAATAAATGGATGACACATGACATCTTGTCAATGATAAATGAGCGTGAGGACAATGTGGAAATGTTTTCGAAAATTAAAGATGATTATTATCTCAATAAAGGCAGGCAGCTACGTTGTAGAATTAATAAGGCTATCAGGTACTCAAAGGCCAACCAGGTCAAGTCTGCACTGGAGGAGGCTAAGTCTGACCCAAAGCGATTCTGGAGAGTTTTAAATGGAGTTTTGAAACCAGAGGTGCAAATTGCCCCTCCAGAATTGATAGGTGATGATGGTTTTATCAAGTCAGAGCACGAATCTGTAAATTATTTAAATGATTATTTCCTGAGCGTGTATTAATGACTGAACCTGGAGATCCAGCTGAAATTCCTGTGTGAGTTGAAAAAGGCTTTGTTGAGATGCTCATAAAAGAAATAAATGTTAACAAAACTTCCAGAGTTGATGGTATTAGATGTGATATTTTAAAAACAGCACTGTTATTTTTGTTAGATCCTGTTACTAGGTTGTACGAACTGAGCTTCACCAGTGGCATATTTCCTGAAAAATGGAAAAGGGCAAGGGTGAATCCAATACCCAAGCCCGGTAATAAAAATTTAATCACCAATTGGCGGCCGATATCACTATTACCTGTACCTTCCAAAATTGCGGAAAAAATAATGTATTGCCATTTAAATGAAATTCTAAATAAGAAAAATGTTATTTCTGCAAAACAATTTGGTTATCGCTCAGGACTGGGGACTGCAGATGCAGTCTTCAGACTCCTGAGTAATATCTATGAAAATAGAGATAGAGGCCATTTGACTGGAGTTTGTTATCCTGACCTATGTAAGGCGTTCGACTGTGTTAATCATACCTATCTTGTTGAAATTTTAGGACAACTTGGTTTACATGACACAACACTCAATTGGCTAATGAGTTACTTAACTGGGAGAAGCCAGTATACTAAAATCGGTTCCTTTGTTTCTAATGAAGCCCCAGTAGAAAGGGGCTGTATTGGGACCGCTCTTGTTCATACTATATATAAATGATGTCAGTGATGTTCTTGCTGATTGCAAACATTATCTTTATGCAGATGACTTGGTAATATACAGCTCAAACAACAAAATTGAAACTATAACCAATAGGTTACAAACGACATTAAATCGATTACAATCCTGGTTTGTAACCAAGAGGCTTACTGGTAACATGGATAAATCCAAAGTTGTGTGGTATGGTTCATGCAAAAAGTTACCAAAGTCCAGGGGCCAAAAACTATATTTGTATAACAAAGAACTTGAAACCCTGAATAACTACTGCTACTTAGGACTACAGTTAGACAGTCTATTGAGTTTTGAACCTGCGCTAAAGGATTTAAATAGTAAAATTAACCACCGTCTTTTTAGATTCAGTAAATTCAGAAACATGTTATCTGAAAAAGTTGCTGTAACAGTCTATAAAACCACCATAATGTCTATTTTTGATTACGCTTGTTTTGCCTACGAGGGGGCTAATGAAGGCCTGCTAAAAAAGTTAGACAGAATGCAGAAGAGAGGCCTTAAAATTTGGTTTGGATCTTAATGAAGAAGAGCTCCATGAACGGGCTAATATTCCACTCCTGATGAGGAGACGACAAGAATTATTGCCTAGCTTCATGTACAAATTATCAAGAAATCCAGATTGGGTCGATGAGGAAATCAGAAGGCCAGGTATGAGGGCCGAATCAAAGATCAAGATAGTCATTCCCAGAGCACGTAACATGGGATTTAACAACTTGCCGCTATATAGAGGAATTGAGTTATGGAACAATCTCCGAGCTGATGTCCAACACAGTGAAAGTAAACTTAAATTTAAAGCAAGAATTAGGCAGATACAAGACTTGTCCAAGATGATGTTAATTGGTGATCAGCTGGATGAGTAATATGAAAAAGATACAGGTTAGGGAGCTGTTGAAAGACTACACCTTATCCTGATTGAGTAGAGGGAGCTGTTGTTTGCTGACTACACCCTCTACTAGACTTTATTCAGCTGAGCTGTTGAAAGACTACACTGCATGAATTTCATCCATGAGCTCACAGTGACTATACTCTCATGCTGTATATCTGCTGATCATCGGTTTAAGATATGTTTTGTACCTACTCATCTGTCCATATATATCCTGTTGGTATAGTGTAATACATGCTAGTATAAAACTTGTTGATAGTAACAAACTGGTGTACCATGCCTGCTTCCCTTCTTTTTGAAATTTTATTGTAAGATTATAGAGGTTGCTATTTGTGTACATAGTATATACTGTTTGTTATATAGATTTCATTTTTTCTGTTTATATTATTGTTCTCATCCTTCATTGTATAAATTCCCATCTTTATTCATTGAACTATTTGCAAACAACCACTTAATGTAATAACTGAACGAGGATTCACATTATTGTCTAATTTTACCACTTTCTGTATGAATAGTGACTTGACAATAAAACATTTTCAAACCTCAAAAAACGTTAGACGCAGTCCTCGGTTGAGGTCTGGCGTTACGTAACTCAGTACACAATGAGCTGCTGCGTGTTGTCCGCCGTAGGCGAATAACATACGTACCCTGGCTGGGGGTGTCGAGCGCGTGTTCCTCGGGTAGTCGTATCCAGTGAGCAGTGGACGGATTAACCGGTACATTCGCTTTATAGTGATGTATATACCACCAAACTTCAGATGATAGCACCCGGGTAGCAACCTGCGTCTCGTATACCGAGCGGAATTTTAGTTCGGATCTAGTCCGCTAGGTGAGGCCACCGGAGTGGCGGGAAAGCACGGAACTAGGTCACTGGATAGCCCATAGCGGGATCTCGTGAGACGAGAGGTCAGTCGCCATGTTGTTCATAACTAGGGCGAAATCATGGCGGTAAGACGTCACTGGTTTTGCTCCAGTTATTTTACACCCTACGGCAGCTTATAGCTGTGCTCTTTTAGTTTATTTTGTTGGACGAATCCTTCGGGAGGAGTCCAACACAACTATGATCGCCCCACTGTGATGGCACAGGGGACGATTGACGCTGCGCGTCAAACGGCCAACGTTGAGTTGGATGAAGGCGAGGACCCGACGGTCTGGTCTCGGGTAGAGGAGACCATGGAATCCTCTAACACTGGTCTCAGACGAGAACCAGAAGTGGAAGAGGCCGCTAAGACTCTCTCTGCCATGTCGACCGAGGTCGCAGACAGGGAGCGGATGCCTCCTCCTCCGAATCTGGGTCCAGTACCCACGGTACCGGGTCCAGCGAACCCACCTTGCCCATCCGGGATAGGGGATAGATGTCATGGACATTCCTCTGTATCCTCCGGGATTCAGAACCCGCACCCAGCGCCTCGCCCATGTGGATGAGGAAGAGGGTGTGGTCTACACCAGCTGGGGGACGTACATCCCCATGCATCCCTCCATGTTTGGATGCGGTCCCTTAGCGGAAGTGCCTGGCCAACCTGAGAATATCCCAGACGATTTCAAAACTCTGGTGATAGACTCGTGTACGGACAAGTTGGCCGAGAACATGCCGTTGTCGTGGCTCCGCAACTATAGACGGTTGGCGGGAGCTATGGCGCTGGATGAGAACTTGGCTCGTGCTGTGCTTCTGTCCGAAGGGATAACCCGGAAGGCAAGCCAGCTTAGGAAGTCCGAGTCGGACATGGTTACAGACTCCACCGTCACAGTCGTCGGTGGAATCCGGACGGATCAAGAAATTGAGCCGTAAGCCTACGCCGAAGGGGCTGCTGCTGCTTGTGGCAAGTAGCTTAAGGGCTTCGGTGCTCGGGTCACTGAGTAGACTCAGAGCACCCATGCCCTCGGAGGGACTATCTACCACCGCCTTGGCTTCAGCACCCAAAGGTACAACTAGGGACAATGCGGAGCCGTCCCATTCGTCCAGGTGCTTGCCGAAGCACCGGAAGAACTTCAGGCTGCCTCCTTGTACCTATGAATGTACTCCTTGTACCTATGAATGTACTTCTCAGCAGCGTGGAACTCCTTAAGCTTCTCGGCTTCCCTCTGCTTTTCCCAGCAGGATTTATAGGCCTCCTCGACCCTTTTATTTTCCTGCTCCTTGATTTTGTCTTCCTCCCTCTTCTGGATCTCGTAGACCAGATTGAAGGTGACTTCAGTTATTGTCCGCCAGTAGTCAATCGACTTCTGGTGATGAAAAGACTGCCACTCAGCCATCAGGTCATTCTGGATCTCGATGGTATGTACGTCTCTATAATCAACGAACATATCCGGATCCTGAAGACCTGACAGGGTACTGGCTACCAGTCCCATAACAGAGACCCGAGGGACCGCGGATGGGGTGGTAGCTGGTTCTGGTGCAGGAGCCTGCGCAGTAACAGGCGAAGCGCCTGCAGAAGGGACCTGGGTACCCTCAACTGTGGTGCCTTCCCGGCCTCGGCCGTAGCCCGGGGGCGCTCGGGTGGACTCGAGTCCACCACGGCCTCTACCCCGAGCTTTAGCTCGGCCCAAGGAGGTCAGGACCTGTGATTCGGGTCCCGGTGGTCCCATGGCAGGGAACTTCGCCGCATACTCGCTGTAAGTCGGGCGCTTACCAGAGGACTCTTCTCTGGCCCACCATGCACTGTGGCCGGATGGGGCACCAAAGAAGGTGCTCTAATCATCCGGGCTACCAGTGGCTTCACTCAAAGGGTGCTGTGCAGGAGGTGGGGGTGTTACCTGGCTAACCACCCGATGGGTCTGGTTGCCAGGAAGATCGAGAGCCAAGACTTGTTGTCCCGACTGGCGACGGTCAGCTTGATTAGCTGGTCTGGGCTGATCCTTATTGCCTGTTGGGCTTACGGATCGGTCCGCGCGGGTACGTTTGGAAATACTGGTGGCCGGAGCCGAACCTCCATTAGTTCCCTTTGAACGAGACTTCCCTTTCTCTCATTTGTCGTCGCCCCGCCACTTTTTCACCTTCAGGTGCACCTCGGTGGGCATCCTGAACTTTGTGCTGGAGGGGTTCACAGCAAAATAAGTGACGAGGTTGCCACTCCTCCAGGCGCAGAACTCGGGTTCGAACGCCTGCTCTTTTACTTCCTTTACACTCAACGTAGCCCACCTTTCAAGGAGTTTGTTGAAGCACTTGACAGCATGCTTCCGGGTCTTCTCCAGGCCGGTACCGTGGGCTTTCTCAACTTTCCCTACTAACACTAACACTACTGCTATCCTGATGTAGTGTTCCCTAATAACACTAACACTACTGCTATCCTGATGTAATGTTCTCCAATAACACTAACAATACTGCTATCCTGATGTAATGTTCTCCAATAACACTAACACTACTGCTATCATGATGTAGTGTTCCCTACTTACACTACTGCTATCCTGATGTAGTGTTCCCTAGTAACACTACTGCTATCCTAATGTAGTGTACCCTACTAACACTACTGCTATCCTAATGTAGTGTTCAATAGTAACACTAGTGCTAGCCTGATGTAGTGTTCCCTAGTAACACTTCTACTATCCTGATGTAGTGTTCTCTAATAACACTAACACTACTGCAATCATTGATGTAGTGTTCCCTACTAATAGTACTGCTATCCTGATGTAGTGTTCCCTACTAACACAACTGCTATCCTGTTGTAGTGTTCCCTACTAACAACAACACTACTGTTATCCTGATGTAGTGTTCCCTACTAACACCAACACTACTGTTATCCTGATGTAGTGTTCCCTACTAACACTACTGCTATCCTGTTGTAGTGTTCCCTACTAACACTTCTGCTATCCTGATGTAGTGTTCCCTAGTTATACTACTGTTATCCTGATGTAGTGTTCCCTACTAACACTTCTGCTATCCTGATGTAGTGTTCCCTAGTAACAGCCCATGTAGCAAGCCCACTCGGGGCCAAATTGGTTTAACCAGGGATAAGGTGGTTCAAAGTGGGCAGCATTCGGTACATGGGTTTTAGGTTCGGCAGATGCTGGGTTTCCAGTCAGGGCCACACAGGGCAGCCCAAATCGGGCAAACCGACTTGAGCCCGTTGGGCTCCCAATGGGTTTTGTCCTCAGCATATGGTCTGGGCCACATTGGGCTGACCGGTTTGGGCACTGGTCAGCTTTAAAATGGGCAACCACATTGGGCCCAGGATGCTTTCAAAATGGGCATCCCAAGATGGGTGCTTAGCTACATAAAGTCTTCTCAGTCTGGGGTGAGAGTGGGTTTGGACAGGGCAGCCTCATATTCTGGACTGTTCTGAACTCTGTGATGAGTGTTCCCCCTCCCTCTCCCTCTTTTCTTTGCCCTCCCCACCAATCCCCTACCCCTTCCATCTCCTCCTCATTCCCCTCAACCTGCCCTACCCTTTCCCCCTCACCTTCTCTCGCCCTGCTCTCCCCTGCCCTGTCCTCTCCTCCCCTTCCCTCCCTTACCCTGTCCTGCCCTCCCCTGCCCTCCTCTCACCCTGACCTGCCCTCCCTTGCCCTCCTCTCACCCTGCCCTGCCCTGCCATCCTGTGCCCTCCTCTCACCCTGCCCTGCCCTCCCTTGCCCTCCTCTCACCCTGCCCTGCCCTCCCTTGCCCTCCTCTCACCCTGCCCTGCCATCCCCTACCATCCCCTGCCCTCTTCTCACCCTACCCTGCCCTTCCTTACCCTCCTCTCACCCTGCCCTGCCATCCCCTGCCATCCCCTGTCCTAACCTGCCCTGTCCTGCTCTCACCCTGCCCTGCCCTGTCCTGCCCTGCCCTCACCCTGCCCTGCCCTGCCCTCTTCTCACCCTGCCCTGCCATCCCCTGCCATCCCCTGTCCTCACCTGCCCTGTCCTGCTCTCACCCCACCCTGCTCTGTCCTGCCCTGCCCTCACACTGCCCTGCCCTCACACTGCCCTGCCCTCATCCTACCCTGGCCTGCCCTCCTCTCACCCTGCCCTGCCATCCCCTGTCCTCACCTGCCCTGTCCTGCTCTCACCCCACCCTGCCCTGTCCTGTCCTGCCCTCACACTACCCTGCCCTCATCCTACCCTGCCCTGGCCTTCTCTCACCCTACCCTGGCCTGCCCTGCCCCCCCTCCCCTCCCTCCACCACTGCTGTAGGAGATAGGTAGTCCCCCTTTCCCTATATCATTAATACACAGGTAGGTTCATAGTGGGGATCCAGATATTTCATGTAAAATGCAACACTGACTAGTCTTGGAAATAACAGCTTCATGTCTTTCTTTATACTAGTAGGCTTGTAAGGTGTATTTGTGGTGTGGGGGCAAACAGGTCCCACACCTGGCTGGGTATAAGAGGACTATATATAGAGGCAATTGAGAAACCAAAAATATCCCCTGCCCCTGTAGGCCAGTCCATGGCAGACTCACTACAAAGTGGTTTCACAGCACTCCAGGCAGAATTCTACTACCCATACAAAACTTATTTCTTTTAGACATAGGACAACTGGAATAGACTACTATATCAGATATGAAGTAATAATGTGCAGACTTTCTCATAGTCTGGAAATACTTAGATGTCTCTAGTCAAAAGTGCAAATCAAGGTCATTTGAGTAGTAGTGGAATGGCAACACCATTTCCATTGCACTGAACTTGGAACAAGAGCAGATATGCAGAGGTACAGTCATTATGAACTTGAAGGCTCTCTTCTCTACTCCTACATAGGGAAGTAGTGGGGGAAGATTGAGGCCAGAATGTCACTTTAATGAATCAAAGTGCCTTGTGTTGGCTGAATGAGTTTGATTCAAATGGATGGTTCTGCTCTGGCTTTCCACTCAAGTAGATATTGCATTTACTGCTTTGGTGATTGGGGGGGGGGGTGAGATTAGCTCAGGGATTTGTTGTTCATTGACTTTTGGAAAAAAAAAAGAATAAATATTGGATAAATTTTTCAAAAAGAATTTTTACCATGTAACCACTAATTTTTCGTCAAATCGGGCAGCCCACTTTGGGCCACACCAAAAACCCATGTTAAACTCACTTTGAGCCCAAATTGGTGAGCCCACTTTCAAACAGATCTGTGCCCAAATCGGTTAGCCCAGTGTGGCCCAGACCATTTGCTGAGGACAAAACCCATCGGGCGCCCACTGTGTTAACCCGGTGTGGCCCACATCAGGAGCCCGCTATGGCCCAGACTTGGGCCACACCATGTTTGCTACCTGGGAGTAACACTACTGCTATCCTGATGTAGTGTTCCCTACCAACACTACTGCTTTCCTGATGTAGTGTTCCCTACTAACACTAACTCTACTGCTATCCTGATGTAGTGTTCCCTACTAACACTACTGCTATCCTGATGTAGTGTTCCCTACTAACACTAACACTACTGCTTTCCTGATGTAGTGTTCCCTACTAACACTAACTCTACTGCTATCCTGATGTAGTGTTCCCTACTAACACTACTGCTATCCTGATGTAGTGTTCCCTACTAACACTAACTCTACTGTTATCCTGATGTAGTGTTCCCTACTAACACTAACTCTACTGCTATCCTGATGTAGTGTTCCCTACCAACACTAACACTACTGTTATCCTGATGTAGTGTTCCCTACTAACACTAACAGTACTGTTATCCTGATGTAGTGTTCCCTACTAACACTAACACTACTGTTATCCTGATGTAGTGTTCTCTACTAACACTACTGCTATCCTGATGTAGTGTTCCTACTAACACTAACACTACTGCTATCCTGATGTAGTGTTCCTACTAACACTAACACTACTGTTATCCTGATGTAGTGTTCCCTACTAACACTAACACTACTGTTATCCTGATGTAGTGTTCCCTACTAACACTAACACAACTGTTATCCTGATGTAGTGTTCCCTACTAACACTAACACTACTGCTATCCTGATGTAGTGTTCCCTACCAACACTACTGCTATCCTGATGTAGTGTTCCCTAGTTACACTACTGTTATCCTGATGTAGTGTTCCCTACTAACACTTCTGCTATCCTGATGTAGTGTTCTTACTAACACTAACACTACTGTTATTCTGATGTAGTGTTCTCTACTAACACTAACACTACTGCTATCCTGATGTAGTGTTCCCTACTAACACTACTGCTATCCTGATGTAGTGTTCCCTAGTTACACTACTGTTATCCTGATGTAGTGTTCCCTACTAACACTTCTGCTATCCTGATGTAGTGTTCCTACTAACACTAACACTACTGTTATCCTGATGCAGTGTTCCTACTAACACTAACACTACTGTTATCCTGATGTAGTGTTCCCTACTAACACTAACTCTACTGTTATCCTGATGTAGTGTTCCTACTAACACTACTGCTATCCTGATGTAGTGTTCCCTACTAACACTAACTCTACTGCTATCCTGATGTAGTGTTCCTACTAACACCAACACTACTGTTATCCTGATGTAGTGTTCCCTACTAACACTAACACTACTGTTATCCTGATGTAGTGTTCCCTACTAACACTAACACTACTGTTATCCTGATGTAGTGTTCCCTACTAACATTAACACAACTGTTATCCTGATGTAGTGTTCCCTACTAACACTCACTCTACTGCTATCCTGATGTAGTGTTCCCTACTATCACTAACACAACTGTTATCCTGATGTAGTGTTCCCTACTAACACTAACACTACTGTTATCCTGATGTAGTGTTCCCTACTAACACAACTGTTATCCTGATGTAGTGTTCCCTACTAACACTAACTCTACTGCTATCCTGATGTAGTGTTCCTACTAACACTACTGCTATCCTGATGTAGTGTTCCCTACTAACACTAACACTACTGCTATCCTGATGTAGTGTTCCCTACTACCACTACTGTTATCCTGATGTAGTGTTCCCTAGTTACACTACTGCTATCCTGATGTAGTGTTCCCTTCTAACACTTCTGCTATCCTGATGTAGTGTTCCTACTAACACTAACACTACTGTTATCCTGATGTAGTGTTCCCTACTAACACTAACACTACTGTTATCCTGATGTAGTGTTCCCTACTAACACTAACACAACTGTTATCCTGATGTATTGTTCCCTACTAACACTAACTCTACTGCTATCCTGATGTAGTGTTCCCTACTAACACTAACTCTACTGCTATCCTGATGTAGTGTTCCCTACTAACACTAACACTACTGTTATCCTGATGCAGTGTTCCTACTAACATTAACACTACTGTTATCCTGATGTAGTGTTCCCTACTAACACTAACTCTACTGTTATCCTGATGTAGTGTTCCTACTAACACTACTGCTATCCTGATGTAGTGTTCCCTACTAACACTAACTCTACTGCTATCCTGATGTAGTGTTCCTACTAACACTAACACTACTGTTATCCTGATGTAGTGTTCCCTACTAACACTAACACTACTGTTATCCTGATGTAGTGTTCCCTACTAACACTAACAGTACTGTTATCCTGATGTAGTGTTCCCTACTAACACTAACTCTACTGTTATCCTGATGTAGTGTTCCCTACAAACTCCACTGTTATCCTGATGTAGTGTTCCTACTAACACTAACTCTACTGCTATCCTGATGTAGTGTTCCCTACTAACACTACTGTTATCCTGATGTAGTGTTCCCTACTAACACTAACACTACTGTTATCCTGATGTAGTGTTCCCTACTAACACTACTGCTATCCTAATGTAGTGTTCCCTACTAACACTAACTCTACTGTTATCCTGATGTAGTGTTCCCTACTAACACTAACACTACTGTTATCCTGATGTAGTGTTCCCTACTAACACTAACACTACTGTTATCCTGATGTAGTGTTCCCTACTAACACTAACTCTACTTTTATCCTGATGAAGTGTTCCCTCCTAACACTACTGTTATCCTGCTGTAGTGTTCCCTACTAACACTAACACTACTGCTATCCTGATGTAGTGTTCCCTACTAACACTAACACTACTGCTATCCTGATGTAGTGTTCCCTAGTTACACTACTGTTATCCTGATGTAGTTTTCCCTACTAAGACTTCTGCTATCCTGATGTAGTGTTCCCACTAACACTAACACTACTGTTATCCTGATGTAGTGTTCCTACTAACACTAACTCTACTGCTATCCTGATGTAGTGTTCCCTACTAACACTACTGTTATCCTGATGTAGTGTTCCTACTAACACTAACACTACTGCTATCCTGATGTAGTGTTCCCTACTAACACTACTGTTATCCTGATGTAGTGTTCCCTACTAACACTAACTCTACTGCTATCCTGATGTAGTGTTCCTACTAACACTAACTCTACTGCTATCCTGATGTAGTGGTCCCTACTAACACTAACTCTACTGCTATCCTGATGTAGTGTTCCCTACTAACACTAACTCTACTGCTAACCTGATGTAGTGTTCCTACTAACACTAACACTACTGTTATCCTGATGTAGTGTTCCTACTAACACTAACACTACTGCTATCCTGATGTAGTGTTCCCTACTAACACTAACACTACTGTTATCCTGATGTAGTGTTCCCTACTAACACTAACACTACTGTTAACCTGATGTAATGTTCTCCAATAACACTAACACTACTGTTATCCTGATGTAGTGTTCCTACTAACACTAACTCTACTGTTATCCTGATGTAGTGTTCCCTCCTAACTCTACTGTTATCCTGATGTAGTGTTCCCTCCTAACTCTACTGTTATCCTGATGTAGTGTTCCCTACTAACACTAAAACTACTGTTATCATGATGTAGTGTTCCCTACTAACACTACTGCTATCCTGATGTAGTGTTCCCTACTAACACTAACTCTACTGTTATCCTGATGTAGTGTTCCCTACTAACACTAACACTACTGTTATCCTGATGTAGTGTTCCCTACTAACACTAACACTACTGTTATCCTGATGTAGTGTTCCCTACTAACACTACTGCTATCCTGATGTAGTGTTCCCTACTAACACTAACTCTACTGTTATCCTGATGTAGTGTTCCCTACTAACACTAACACTACTGCTATCCTGATGTAGTGTTCTCCAATAACACTAACTCTACTGCTATCCTGATGTAGTGTTCCCTCCTAACACTACTGTTATCCTGATGTAGTGTTCCCTACTAACACTAACTCTACTGCTATCCTGATGTAGTGTTCCCTACTAACACTACTGTTATCCTGATGTAGTGTTCCTACTAACACTAACACTACTGCTATCCTGATGTAGTGTTCCCTACTAACACTACTGTTATCCTGATGTAGTGTTCCCTACTAACACTAACTCTACTGCTATCCTGATGTAGTGTTCCTACTAACACTAACTCTACTGCTATCCTGATGTAGTGTTCCCTACTAACACTAACTCTACTGCTATCCTGATGTAGTGTTCCCTACTAACACTAACACTACTGCTAACCTGATGTAGTGTTCCTACTAACACTAACACTACTGTTATCCTGATGTAGTGTTCCTACTAACACTAACACTACTGCTATCCTGATGTAGTGTTCCCTACTAACACTAACACTACTGTTATCCTGATGTAGTGTACCCTACTAACACTAACACTACTGTTAACCTGATGTAATGTTCTCCAATAACACTAACACTACTGTTATCCTGATGTAGTGTTCCTACTAACACTAACTCTACTGTTATCCTGATGTAGTGTTCCCTCCTAACACTACTGTTATCCTGATGTAGTGTTCCCTACTAACACTACTGTTATCCTGATGTAGTGTTCCCTCCTAACACTTCTGTTATCCTGATGTAGTGTTCCCTACTAACACTAAAACTACTGTTATCCTGATGTAGTGTTCCCTACTAACACTACTGCTATCCTGATGTAGTGTTCCCTACTAACACTAACTCTACTGTTATCCTGATGTAGTGTTCCCTTCTAACACTAACACTACTGTTATCCTGATGTAGTGTTCCCTACTAACACTAACACTACTGTTATCCTGATGTAGTGTTCCCTACTAACACTACTGCTATCCTGATGTAGTGTTCCCTACTAACACTAACTCTACTGTTATCCTGATGTAGTGTTCCCTACTAACACTAACACTACTGCTATCCTGATGTAGTGTTCTCCAATAACACTAACTCTACTGCTATCCTGATGTAGTGTTCCCTCCTAACACTACTGTTATCCTGATGTAGTGTTCCCTACTAACACTAACTCTACTGCTATCCTGATGTAGTGTTCCCTACTAACACTAACACTACTGCTATCCTGATGTAGTGTTCCCTACTAACACTAACACTACTGTTATCCTGATGTAGTGTTCCCTACTAACACTAACTCTACTTTTATCCTGATGAAGTGTTCCCTCCTAACACTACTGTTATCCTGCTGTAGTGTTCCCTACTAACACTAACACTACTGCTATCCTGATGTAGTGTTCCCTACTAACACTAACACTACTGCTATCCTGATGTAGTGTTCCCTAGTTACACTACTGTTATCCTGATGTAGTTTTCCCTACTAAGACTTCTGCTATCCTGATGTAGTGTTCCCACTAACACTAACACTACTGTTATCCTGATGTAGTGTTCCTACTAACACTAACTCTACTGCTATCCTGATGTAGTGTTCCCTACTAACACTACTGTTATCCTGATGTAGTGTTCCTACTAACACTAACACTACTGCTATCCTGATGTAGTGTTCCCTACTAACACTACTGTTATCCTGATGTAGTGTTCCCTACTAACACTAACTCTACTGCTATCCTGATGTAGTGTTCCTACTAACACTAACTCTACTGCTATCCTGATGTAGTGGTCCCTACTAACACTAACTCTACTGCTATCCTGATGTAGTGTTCCCTACTAACACTAACTCTACTGCTAACCTGATGTAGTGTTCCTACTAACACTAACACTACTGTTATCCTGATGTAGTGTTCCTACTAACACTAACACTACTGCTATCCTGATGTAGTGTTCCCTACTAACACTAACACTACTGTTATCCTGATGTAGTGTTCCCTACTAACACTAACACTACTGTTAACCTGATGTAATGTTCTCCAATAACACTAACACTACTGTTATCCTGATGTAGTGTTCCTACTAACACTAACTCTACTGTTATCCTGATGTAGTGTTCCCTCCTAACTCTACTGTTATCCTGATGTAGTGTTCCCTCCTAACTCTACTGTTATCCTGATGTAGTGTTCCCTACTAACACTAAAACTACTGTTATCATGATGTAGTGTTCCCTACTAACACTACTGCTATCCTGATGTAGTGTTCCCTACTAACACTAACTCTACTGTTATCCTGATGTAGTGTTCCCTACTAACACTAACACTACTGTTATCCTGATGTAGTGTTCCCTACTAACACTAACACTACTGTTATCCTGATGTAGTGTTCCCTACTAACACTACTGCTATCCTGATGTAGTGTTCCCTACTAACACTAACTCTACTGTTATCCTGATGTAGTGTTCCCTACTAACACTAACACTACTGCTATCCTGATGTAGTGTTCTCCAATAACACTAACTCTACTGCTATCCTGATGTAGTGTTCCCTCCTAACACTACTGTTATCCTGATGTAGTGTTCCCTACTAACACTAACTCTACTGCTATCCTGATGTAGTGTTCCCTACTAACACTACTGTTATCCTGATGTAGTGTTCCTACTAACACTAACACTACTGCTATCCTGATGTAGTGTTCCCTACTAACACTACTGTTATCCTGATGTAGTGTTCCCTACTAACACTAACTCTACTGCTATCCTGATGTAGTGTTCCTACTAACACTAACTCTACTGCTATCCTGATGTAGTGTTCCCTACTAACACTAACTCTACTGCTATCCTGATGTAGTGTTCCCTACTAACACTAACACTACTGCTAACCTGATGTAGTGTTCCTACTAACACTAACACTACTGTTATCCTGATGTAGTGTTCCTACTAACACTAACACTACTGCTATCCTGATGTAGTGTTCCCTACTAACACTAACACTACTGTTATCCTGATGTAGTGTACCCTACTAACACTAACACTACTGTTAACCTGATGTAATGTTCTCCAATAACACTAACACTACTGTTATCCTGATGTAGTGTTCCTACTAACACTAACTCTACTGTTATCCTGATGTAGTGTTCCCTCCTAACACTACTGTTATCCTGATGTAGTGTTCCCTACTAACACTACTGTTATCCTGATGTAGTGTTCCCTCCTAACACTTCTGTTATCCTGATGTAGTGTTCCCTACTAACACTAAAACTACTGTTATCCTGATGTAGTGTTCCCTACTAACACTACTGCTATCCTGATGTAGTGTTCCCTACTAACACTAACTCTACTGTTATCCTGATGTAGTGTTCCCTTCTAACACTAACACTACTGTTATCCTGATGTAGTGTTCCCTACTAACACTAACACTACTGTTATCCTGATGTAGTGTTCCCTACTAACACTACTGCTATCCTGATGTAGTGTTCCCTACTAACACTAACTCTACTGTTATCCTGATGTAGTGTTCCCTACTAACACTAACACTACTGCTATCCTGATGTAGTGTTCTCCAATAACACTAACTCTACTGCTATCCTGATGTAGTGTTCCCTCCTAACACTACTGTTATCCTGATGTAGTGTTCCCTACTAACACTAACTCTACTGCTATCCTGATGTAGTGTTCCCTACTAACACTAACACTACTGCTATCCTGATGTAGTGTTCCCTACTAACACTAACTCTACTGCTATCTTGATGTAGTGTTCCCTACTAACACTACTGCTATCCTGATGTAGTGTTCCCTACTAACACTACTGCTATCCTCATGTAGTGTTCCCTACTAACACTACTGCTATCCTGATGTAGTGTTCCCTACTAACACTAACTCTACTGTTATCCTGATGTAGTGTTCCCTACTAACACTACTGCTATCCTGATGTAGTGTTCCTACTAACACTAACACTACTGTTATCCTGATATAGTGTTCCCTAGTTACACTACTGCTATCCTGATGTAGTGTTCCCTAGTTACACTACTGCTATCCTGATGTAGTGTTCCCTACTAACACTAACACTACTGCTATCCTGATGTAGTGTTCCCTACTAACAGTAACACTACTGTTATCCTAATGTAGTGTTCCCTACTAACACTAACACTTCTGCTATCCTGATGTAGTGTTCCTACTAACACTAACACTACTGCTATCCTGATGTAGTGTTCCCTACTAACACTAACTCTACTGTTATCCTGATGTAGTGTTCCCTACTAACACTAACACTACTGTTAATCTGATGTAGTGTTCCTACTAACACTACTGCTATCCTGATGTAGTGTTCCCTACTAACACTAACACTACTGTTATCCTGATGTAGTGTTCCCTACTAACACTAACACTACTGCTATCCTGATGTAGTGTTCCCTAGTTACACTACTGTTATCCTGATGTAGTGTTCCCTACTAACACTAACACTACTGTTATCCTGATGTAGTGTTCCCTACTAACACTAACACTACTGCTATCCTGATGTAGTGTTCCTACTAACACTAACTCTACTGCTATCCTGATGTAGTGTTCCCTACTAACACTAACACTACTGTTATCCTGATGTAGTGTTCCCTACTAACACTTCTGCTATCCTGATGTAGTGTTCCCTACTAACACTACTGCTATCCTGATGTAGTGTTCCCTAGTTACACTACTGTTATCCTGATGTAGTGTTCCCTACTAACATTAACACTACTGCTATCCTGATGTAGTGTCCCCTAGTTACACTACTGTTATCCTGATGTAGTGTTACCTACTAACACTAACTCTACTGCTATCCTGATGTAGTGTTCCCTACTAAAACTAACACTACTGCTATCCTGATGTAGTGTTCCCTAGTTACACTACTGTTATCCTGATGTAGTGTTACCTACTAACACTAACTCTACTGCTATCCTGATGTAGTGTTCCCTACTAACACTAACACTACTGTTATCCTGATGTAGTGTTTCCTACTAACACTAACACAACTGTTATCCTGATGTAGTGTTTCCTACTAACACTAACACTACTGTTATCCTGATGTAGTGTTCCCTACTAACACTAACTCTACTGTTATCCTGATGTAGTGTTCCCTACTAACACTAACTCTACTGTTATCCTGATGTAGTGTTTCCTACTAACACTAACACTACTGCTATCCTGATGTAGTGTTCCCTACTAACACTAACACTACTGCTATCCTGATGTAGTGTTCCTACTAACACTAACACTACTGTTATCCTGATGTAGTGTTCCCTACTAACACTACTGTTATCCTGATGTAGTGTTCCCTACTAACACTAACTCTACTGCTATCCTGATGTAGTGTTCCCTACTAACACTACTGCTATCCTGATGTAGTGTTCCCTACTAACACTAACACTACTGTTATCCTGATGTAGTGTTTCCTACTAACACTACTGTTATCCTGATGTAGTGTTCCCTAGTAACACTACTGTTATCCTGATGTAGTGTTTCCTACTAACACTACTGTTATCCTGATGTAGTGTTCCCTAGTAACACTACTGTTATCCCGATGTAGTGTTTCCTACTAACTCTACTGTTATCCTGATGTAGTGTTCCCTACTAACATTAACACTACTGTTATCCTGATGTAGTGTTCCCTACTAACACTAACACTACTGTTATCCTGATGTAGTGTTTCCTACTAACACTACTGTTATCCTGATGTAGTGTTCCCTAGTAACACTACTGTTATCCTGATGTAGTGTTTCCTACTAACACTACTGTTATCCTGATGTAGTGTTCCCTAGTAACACTACTGTTATCCCGATGTAGTGTTTCCTACTAACTCTACTGTTATCCTGATGTAGTGTTCCCTACTAACATTAACACTACTGTTATCCTGATGTAGTGTTCCCTACTTACACTAACTCTACTGTTATCCTGATGTAGTGTTCCCTACTAACACTAACTCTACTGCTATCCTGATGTAGTGTTCCCTACTAACACTACTGTTATCCTGATGTAGTGTTCCCTACTAACACTAACACTACTGTTATCCTGATGTAGTGTTCCCTACTAACACTAACACTTCTGCTATCCTGATGTAGTGTTCCTACTAACACTAACTCTACTGCTATCCTGATGTAGTGTTCCTACTAACACTAACACTACTGCTATCCTGATGTAGTGTTCCCTACTAACACTAACACTACTGTTATCCTGATGTAGTGTTTCCTACTAACACTACTGTTATCCTGATGTAGTGTTCCCTAGTAACACTACTGTTATCCTGATGTAGTGTTCCTACTAACACTACTGCTATCCTGATGTAGTGTTCCCTACTAACATTAACACTACTGTTATCCTGATGCAGTGTTCCCTACTAACATTAACACTACTGTTATCCTGATGTAGTGTTCCCTCCTAACACTACTGTTATCCTGATGTAGTGTTCCCTACTAACACTAACACTACTGTTATCCTGATGTAGTGTTCCCTACTAACACTAACACTACTGTTATCCTGATGTAGTGTTCCCTACTAACACTAACTCTACTGTTATCCTGATGTAGTGTTTCCTACTAACACTAACACTTCTACTTTCCTGATGTAGTGTTCCCTACTAACACTAACACTACTGTTATCCTTATGTAGTGTTTCCTACTAACTCTACTGTTATCCTGATGTAGTGTTCCCTACTAACACTAACTCTACTGCTATCCTGATGTAGTGTTCCCTACTCACACTACTGCTATCCTGATGTAGTGTTCCCTACTAACACTAACGCTACTGCTATCCTGATGTAGTGGTCCCTACTAACACTAACACTACTGTTATCCTGGTGTAGTGTTCCCTACTAACACTAACACTACTGTTATCCTGATGTAGTGTTTCCTACTAACACTACTGTTATCCTGATGTAGTGTTCCCTAGTAACACTACTGTTATCCTGATGTAGTGTTTCCTACTAACACTACTGTTATCCTGATGTAGTGTTCCCTAGTAACACTACTGTTATCCTGATGTAGTGTTTCATACTAACTCTACTGTTATCCTGATGTAGTGTTCCCTACTTACACTAACACTACTGTTATCCTGATGTAGTGTTTCCTACTAACTCTACTGTTATCCTGATGTAGTGTTCCCTACTAACACTAACTCTACTGCTATCCTGATGTAGTGTTCCCTACTAACACTACTGTTATCCTGATGTAGTGTTCCCTACTAACACTAACACTACTGTTATCCTGATGTAGTGTTCCCTACTAACACTAACACTTCTGCTATCCTGATGTAGTGTTCCTACTAACACTAACTCTACTGCTATCCTGATGTAGTGTTCCTACTAACACTAACACTACTGCTATCCTGATGTAGTGTTCCCTACTAACACTAACACTACTGTTATCCTGATGTAGTGTTTCCTACTAACATTACTGTTATCCTGATGTAGTGTTCCCTAGTAACACTACTGTTATCCTGATGTAGTGTTACTACTAACACTACTGCTATCCTGATGTAGTGTTCCCTACTAACATTAACACTACTGTTATCCTGATGTAGTGTTCCCTACTAACATAAATATACTACTGTTATCCTGATGTAGTGTTCCCTCCTAACACTACTGTTATCCTGATGTAGTGTTCCCTACTAACACTAACTCTACTGTTATCCTGATGTAGTGTTCCCTACTAACACTAACTCTACTGTTATCCTGATGTAGTGTTTCCTACTAACACTAACACTACTGCTATCCTGATGTAGTGTTCCCTACTAACACTAACACTACTGCTATCCTGATGTAGTGTTCCCTACTAACACTACTGTTATCCTGATGTAGTGTTCCCTACTAACACTAACTTTACTGCTATCCTGATGTAGTGTTCCCTACTAACACTACTGCTATCCTGATGTAGTGTTCCCTACTAACACTAACACTACTGTTATCCTGATGTAGTGTTTCCTACTAACACTAACACAACTGTTATCCTGATGTAGTGTTTCCTACTAACACTAACACTACTGTTATCCTGATGTAGTGTTCCCTACTAACACTAACTCTACTGTTATCCTGATGTAGTGTTCCCTACTAACACTAACTCTACTGTTATCCTGATGTAGTGTTTCCTACTAACACTAACACTACTGCTATCCTGATGTAGTGTTCCCTACTAACACTAACACTACTGCTATCCTGATGTAGTGTTCCTACTAACACTAACACTACTGTTATCCTGATGTAGTGTTCCCTACTAACACTACTGTTATCCTGATGTAGTGTTCCCTACTAACACTAACTCTACTGCTATCCTGATGTAGTGTTCCCTACTAACACTACTCCTATCCTGATGTAGTGTTCCCTACTAACACTAACACTACTGTTATCCAGATGTAGTGTTTCCTACTAACACTACTGTTATCCTGATGTAGTGTTCCCTAGTAACACTACTGTTATCCTGATGTAGTGTTTCCTACTAACACTACTGTTATCCTGATGTAGTGTTCCCTAGTAACACTACTGTTATCCCGATGTAGTGTTTCCTACTAACTCTACTGTTATCCTGATGTAGTGTTCCCTACAAACATTAACACTACTGTTATCCTGATGTAGTGTTCCCTACTAACACTAACACTACTGTTATCCTGATGTAGTGTTTCCTACTAACACTACTGTTATCCTGATGTAGTGTTCCCTAGTAACACTACTGTTATCCTGATGTAGTGTTTCCTACTAACACTACTGTTATCCTGATGTAGTGTTCCCTAGTAACACTACTGTTATCCCGATGTAGTGTTTCCTACTAACTCTACTGTTATCCTGATGTAGTGTTCCCTACTAACATTAACACTACTGTTATCCTGATGTAGTGTTCCCTACTTACACTAACACTACTGTTATCCTGATGTAGTGTTTCCTACTAACTCTACTGTTATCCTGATGTAGTGTTTCCTACTAACACTAACTCTACTGCTATCCTGATGTAGTGTTCCCTACTAACACTACTGTTATCCTGATGTAGTGTTCCCTACTAACACTAACACTACTGTTATCCTGATGTAGTGTTCCCTACTAACACTAACACTTCTGCTATCCTGATGTAGTGTTCCTACTAACACTAACTCTACTGCTATCCTGATGTAGTGTTCCTACTAACACTAACACTACTGCTATCCTGATGTAGTGTTCCCTACTAACACTAACACTACTGTTATCCTGATGTAGTGTTTCCTACTAGCACTACTGTTATCCTGATGTAGTGTTCCCTAGTAACACTACTGTTATCCTGATGTAGTGTTCCTACTAACACTACTGCTATCCTGATGTAGTGTTCCCTACTAACATTAACACTACTGTTATCCTGATGTAGTGTTCCCTACTAACATTAACACTACTGTTATCCTGATGTAGTGTTCCCTCCTAACACTACTGTTATCCTGATGTAGTGTTCCCTACTAACACTAACACTACTGTTATCCTGATGTAGTGTTCCCTACTAACACTAACACTACTGTTATCCTGATGTAGTGTTCCCTACTAACACTAACTCTACTGTTATCCTGATGTAGTGTTTCCTACTAACACTAACACTTCTACTTTCCTGATGTAGTGTTCCCTACTAACACTAACACTACTGTTATCCTTATGTAGTGTTTCCTACTAACTCTACTGTTATCCTGATGTAGTGTTCCCTACTAACACTAACTCTACTGCTATCCTGATGTAGTGTTCCCTACTCACACTACTGCTATCCTGATGTAGTGTTCCCTACTAACACTAACACTACTGTTATCCTGGTGTAGTGTTCCCTACTAACACTAACACTACTGTTATCCTGATGTAGTGTTTCCTACTAACACTACTGTTATCCTGATGTAGTGTTCCCTAGTAACACTACTGTTATCCTGATGTAGTGTTTCCTACTAACACTACTGTTATCCTGATGTAGTGTTCCCTAGTAACACTACTGTTATCCTGATGTAGTGTTTCCTACTAACTCTACTGTTATCCTGATGTAGTGTTCCCTACTTACACTAACACTACTGTTATCCTGATGTAGTGTTTCCTACTAACTCTACTGTTATCCTGATGTAGTGTTCCCTACTAACACTAACTCTACTGCTATCCTGATGTAGTGTTCCCTACTAACACTACTGTTATCCTGATGTAGTGTTCCCTACTAACACTAACACTACTGTTATCCTGATGTAGTGTTCCCTACTAACACTAACACTTCTGCTATCCTGATGTAGTGTTCCTACTAACACTAACTCTACTGCTATCCTGATGTAGTGTTCCTACTAACACTAACACTACTGCTATCCTGATGTAGTGTTCCCTACTAACACTAACACTACTGTTATCCTGATGTAGTGTTTCCTACTAACATTACTGTTATCCTGATGTAGTGTTCCCTAGTAACACTACTGTTATCCTGATGTAGTGTTCCTACTAACACTACTGCTATCCTGATGTAGTGTTCCCTACTAACATTAACACTACTGTTATCCTGATGTAGTGTTCCCTACTAACATTAACACTACTGTTATCCTGATGTAGTGTTCCCTCCTAACACTACTGTTATCCTGATGTAGTGTTCCCTACTAACACTAACTCTACTGTTATCCTGATGTAGTGTTCCCTACTAACACTAACTCTACTGTTATCCTGATGTAGTGTTTCCTACTAACACTAACACTACTGCTATCCTGATGTAGTGTTCCCTACTAACACTAACACTACTGCTATCCTGATGTAGTGTTCCCTACTAACACTACTGTTATCCTGATGTAGTGTTCCCTACTAACACTAACTTTACTGCTATCCTGATGTAGTGTTCCCTACTAACACTACTGCTATCCTGATGTAGTGTTCCCTACTAACACTAACACTACTGTTATCCTGATGTAGTGTTTCCTACTAACACTACTGTTATCCTGATGTAGTGTTCCCTAGTAACACTACTGTTATCCTGATGTAGTGTTTCCTACTAACACTACTGTTATCCTGATGTAGTGTTCCCTAGTAACACTACTGTTATCCTGATGTAGTGTTTCCTACTATCTCTACTGTTATCCTGATGTAGTGTTCCCTACTTACACTAACACTACTGTTATCCTGATGTAGTGTTTCCTACTAACTCTACTGTTATCCTGATGTAGTGTTCCCTACTAACACTAACTCTACTGCTATCCTGATGTAGTGTTCCCTACTAACACTACTGTTATCCTGATGTAGTGTTCCCTACTAACACTAACACTACTGTTATCCTGATGTAGTGTTCCCTACTAACACTAACACTTCTGCTATCCTGATGTAGTGTTCCTACTAACACTAACTCTACTGCTATCCTGATGTAGTGTTCCTACTAACACTAACACTACTGCTATCCTGATGAAGTGTTCCCTACTAACACTAACACTACTGTTATCCTGATGTAGTGTTTCCTACTAACACTACTGTTATCCTGATGTAGTGTTCCCTAGTAACACTACTGTTATCCTGATGTAGTGTTCCTACTAACACTACTGCTATCCTGATGTAGTGTTCCCTACTAACATTAACACTACTGTTATCCTGATGTAGTGTTCCCTACTAACATTAACACTACTGTTATCCTGATGTAGTGTTCCCTCCTAACACTACTGTTATCCTGATGTAGTGTTCCCTACTAACACTAACACTACTGTTATCCTGATGTAGTGTTCCCTACTAACACTAACACTACTGTTATCCTGATGTAGTGTTCCCTACTAACACTAACTCTACTGTTATCCTGATGTAGTGTTTCCTACTAACACTAACACTTCTACTTTCCTGATGTAGTGTTCCCTACTAACACTAACACTACTGTTATCCTGATGTAGTGTTTCCTACTAACTCTACTGTTATCCTGATGTAGTGTTCCCTACTAACACTAACTCTACTGCTATCCTGATGTAGTGTTCCCTACTCACACTACTGCTATCCTGATGTAGTGTTCCCTACTAACACTAACACTACTGCTATCCTGATGTAGTGGTCCCTACTAACACTAACACTACTGTTATCCTGATGTAGTGTTCCCTACTAACACTAACACTACTGTTATCCTGATGTAGTGTTTCCTACTAACACTACTGTTATCCTGATGTAGTGTTCCCTAGTAACACTACTGTTATCCTGATGTAGTGTTTCCTACTAACACTACTGTTATCCTGATGTAGTGTTCCCTAGTAACACTACTGTTATCCTGATGTAGTGTTTCCTACTAACTCTACTGTTATCCTGATGTAGTGTTTCCTACTTACACTAACACTACTGTTATCCTGATGTAGTGTTTCCTACTAACTCTACTGTTATCCTGATGTAGTGTTCCCTACTAACACTAACTCTACTGCTATCCTGATGTAGTGTTCCCTACTAACACTACTGTTATCCTGATGTAGTGTTCCCTACTAACACTAACACTACTGTTATCCTGATGTAGTGTTCCCTACTAACACTAACACTTCTGCTATCCTGATGTAGTGTTCCTACTAACACTAACTCTACTGCTATCCTGATGTAGTGTTCCTACTAACACTAACACTACTGCTATCCTGATGTAGTGTTCCCTACTAACACTAACACTACTGTTATCCTGATGTAGTGTTTCCTACTAACACTACTGTTATCCTGATGTAGTGTTCCCTAGTAACACTACTGTTATCCTGATGTAGTGTTCCTACTAACAGTACTGCTATCCTGATGTAGTGTTCCCTACTAACATTAACACTACTGTTATCCTGATGTAGTGTTCCCTACTAACATTAACACTACTGTTATCCTGATGTAGTGTTCCCTCCTAACACTACTGTTATCCTGATGTAGTGTTCCCTACTAACACTAACACCACTGTTATCCTGATGTAGTGTTCCCTACTAACACTAACACTACTGTTATCCTGATGTAGTGTTCCCTACTAACACTAACTCTACTGTTATCCTGATGTAGTGTTTCCTACCAACACTAACACTTCTACTTTCCTGATGTAGTGTTCCCTACTAACACTAACACTACTGTTATCCTGATGTAGTGTTTCCTACTAACTCTACTGTTATCCTGATGTAGTGTTCCCTACTAACACTAACTCTACTGCTATCCTGATGTAGTGTTCCCTACTCACACTACTGCTATCCTGATGTAGTGTTCCCTACTAACACTAACACTACTGCTATCCTGATGTAGTGGTCCCTACTAACACTAACTCTACTGCTATCCTGATGTAGTGTTCCCTACTAACACTACTGCTATCCTGATGTAGTGTTCCTACTAACACTAACACTACTGTTATCCTGATGTAGTGTTCCTACTAACACTAACTCTACTGTTATCCTGATGTAGTGTTTCCTACTAACACTAACACTTCTACTATCCTGATGTAGTGTTCCCTACTAACATTAACACTACTGTTATCCTGATGTAGTGTTCCCTACTAACATTAACACTACTGTTATCCTGATGTAGTGTTCCCTCCTAACACTACTGTTATCCTGATGTAGTGTTCCCTACTAACACTAACACCACTGTTTTCCTGATGTAGTGTTCCCTACTAACACTAACACTACTGTTATCCTGATGTAGTGTTCCCTACTAACACTAACTCTACTGTTATCCTGATGTAGTGTTCCCTACTAACACTAACTCTACTGCTATCCTGATGTAGTGTTCCCTACTCACACTACTGCTATCCTGATGTAGTGTTCCCTACTAACACTAACACTACTGCTATCCTGATGTAGTGGTCCCTACTAACACTAACTCTACTGCTATCCTGATGTAGTGTTCCCTACTAACACTACTGCTATCCTGATGTAGTGTTCCTACTAACACTAACACTACTGTTATCCTGATGTAGTGTTCCTACTAACACTAACTCTACTGTTATCCTGATGTAGTGTTTCCTACTAACACTAACACTTCTACTATCCTGATGTAGTGTTCCCTACTAACACTAACACTACTGCTATCCTGATGTAGTGTTCCCTACTAACACTAACACTACTGCTATCCTGATGTAGTGTTCCCTACTAACACTAACACTTGTACTATCCTGATGTAGTGTTCCCTACTAACACTAACACTACTGCTATCCTGATGTAGTGTTCCCTACTAACACTAACACTACTGCTATCCTGATGTAGTGTTCCCTACTAACACTAACACTACTGCTATCCTGATGTAGTGTTTCCTACTCACACTAACACTACTGCTATCCTGATGTAGTGTTCCCTACTAACACTAACACTACTGCTATCCTGATGTAGTGTTTCCTACTCACACTACTGTTATGCTGAAAAGCAGCTAGATACATGACCAGCATCTCTAGTCAAAGACTTGCTTTAACATCACATCTTCAGTAATGCTACTCTTTACGATGGACAGTATTACTACCTTCATATCCCTTGTTGTATGGCCGGATGAATAGACACAACTGTACAACCACACATTGGGGTTGATCCACCCTGAGGTAGTGAGGAGGGATGTCTCCTCCGAGGGGGAAGAATGAGTAGACAGACCCCCGAGTGGTGGAATGACACCAATGTACACTTGAGAGTTAAGTTGATTATTTATTTCATGTTATTACCCTATATATAAAATGGCATTAGTTCATCGCTGGTTAATTCTCACCCTATCAAAATAAGCTTGAGTACTTGCCAGGAACAGATAAACCAAGATAGGCTAGATAAAAGTATGTACAAGTATGTACTTTTTTTCAAAGTTAACTCGATTTTTCTCTCCATCTCCAACATCTTTAATATTTTAAAGACCTATTCTATAATATTGGTTATTCCTATGAGAGGTATCCCTAGAATTGAATTACATGAACAAGAAAAGGTGTCTTAAAACATAATCTCTAGCCCCACTGCTTAACAACCAGGGCAAGTCATTTTCACAATGTCCACCATCTTTTTATGCTATATATCCATACCATTACCCATCGAAATATGGTGTAAAACAGGTTGATAATTATTAAAATGTGGTAACTTATACTTTTGAATTGGTCCCTTCTGAGAGAATCTGCTTGGAGAGTGGCGTTGGCATCATACTTTTTGGCACAGCATCACGTCACTTAGCAAAGTCGTGTCACTAAGCAATGTCACTTCACCTGGGACTGATGTACGGGGAAAAGTGGCAGAGTTTCCTCAGATGAAGGGCCATAGTTTGCCAGGATAGAGGGCCACAGTTTGCCCTTGAAACTGTCTGTAGCTTAAGGGATTGATTGTGCCCCACTCTCTATTTGTTCTAAAAATGCTGAGATTTAGTGAAAGATGTAGCGATCGGCCCAATTGTGCTAAGTGTATGGAGAGCTGTTACTCACATGAAATAAAAAGATGGTTCAAGGATATTGTGTGCAGGATGAATAAAGGTATTACAAGTCAAACTCCCAAGGACATGAATACCATCATAGAGTTATCTAACTCTCCCTCCTTAAGACTCTCCTTCATATTGCCACTTATTCGGCATCAAGACAATAAAGGCAGTATGTGAACCTTGACATACAATTGTACTGATTTTGAAATGATGATAATTTTGTGGCATAAAGGCAATATTGTGGTGTGAAGACCCTCCAAGGGACATCTCTCAAAACACCCAAAAGCTCTCTCCATCTCTTTCTCTCTCTTTCTCTTTCTCTCTCTTTCTCTTTCTCGCTCTCTCTCTCTCTTTTCTCTCTCTCTCTCTCTCTCTCTCTCTCTCTCTCTCTCTCTCTCTCTCTCTCTCTCTCTCTCTCTCTCTCTCCCCGCATAGGCCAGTGTTAGTTCTCAGTAAACTTGATAGGTGGCAGGACCACCACACACCCCCAACCATCACAGCTATACTGATGATACAGACCGTTCACTAGTTCCAGAAACAGTAGTAGCTGTGTAATGCACCAACCCTGACACCCAGGTCCCCCAGTCGCCAGTTGTCCATCCATTTAGCACTGTCATGCTTTACATGAAACTTGTGTAAAATCAATCAAATGCGATCATGAGTGTATCTAAAAAAAATGACAATTTACTGTGTGAACTATGTTGTGTTAGGTCTATTGTGTATGAAAAACATTGATCTGAAGACTTCATATTTGTATCAGCTATCAGGGGACATGCCTGCTATTCCCGTGAGAAGAGGAATATTAAGCCCAGGATCCACTAGTCTGAAAGAGGCTGTGGTTCTCGTCACATATGTAGGAAAATGCACACAAAGCCACAGTAGCACGTGCACCTTTGTAACAGAGAGAGAGCTCTGAGTGAGCGATGTCTGACAGCTGTCGCAAATGTTGAAAGTTGTTGATTTCTGTGAGAGGTGTCAGACGTTCTGACAGACATTTATATTTGCAGGGAGAAACTGACCAGTGGACCATCCCCTTTAAAGTCAGTTTGCAGCTGTCTGCAGGGAATCAGACTGATGGAATAAAGTCTTAAGTGGTCACAATATGCAGGAAATGTTTCATAGCCATACATGTCAAACAGAGTTCCACTATGTATACTGCTTTAACAATTTTTCTCTCCACATTAATGTGTTTCCTTGGTAACATTTAAGAATTAATACAAAAGTGTACAACATATAAATCGGTGTCTGGCTGACTTAACTTTTTTTTGGGTTGTATTCACCATGCCTGTGGTGACAGGGAAGTGATACTGGTGGTATTTCCAAGTTACGAGTCAGTGACTTTGTCATCTCCTCCCCTTCTGCCTAAAGCTGTTTACGTGTAGTAGTGGAGACATTTCTTTTTCCTTTATCACATTTGTTAAGATGGAGGAGACATTTCCTTCTTTTGGTGGGGGTAGGGGATTTAGAAAATGGTTCAATGTTCTTTGCCTACTGGGTAGGATTTATCATGAAACTAAGTTAGAGTGCACCTTATAATGGTAAGGAGGAATCTAATGAAAGTATCTAGTAAGATTACCAGACAGTCAGTGTGATAGTGAATTTTAGATTTATTAAGGCGGTACCTAAATCCAGTCTTGGAATGCTCCTTTTCTCAGCTGACACCCCTCCTCCCCCTACCCTGAATATAGGTCGCATAGATTAGTATTCGTGCATGGTTTGTTTACAATGCTTTCCAGACTAAATACAGTGTAAAACTGCACAAAAACTTGATGATAATTAAATAAATAATAGCTTCTAATATTAAAACCATGCGAAAATGATCAAGAACAGAACAGAGCTTTGGGACTATTTTCTGCAGCCCTGTCACTCATGCAGTGTAGATCCGCAGTATATTCGAAGACGGTGGATGATGTTATTGAGTTGGACAGAGGATGTCAAGTAAACTTCAAATAAAAAGTATTTTTCCATCATTTGGGGGTAACCGAGTGCATGGTAAATAGGTTATTGCTTCTTTACTGTTTATCGAAGTTTGTATCAGCCTGAGGATATTATACGGCCAGAGATCGGTGCCAGTACGTCCTCAGGCCGATACAAACTACGATAAACAGCAAAGAATTTTTTTTTTGAAACAATTTAAACTTTATTTAGCCGAGATGTTTTCCATTACATTCGATGTACATAAATTGAAGTTTCCTTGATACATTGGTCAATGATAATAGACTCTAACGTTAGATGAAAAAATTGATTGTTATAAGTAAGGAAACCATATAATTAGTGGCTAACAAGTTAATGACCGACCATCCATAGGATGTTGTTTCGGCCAAGCCATAAAATTACATATACCATTCAATGAATTTGATGATAGTAGATTATACATTATTATGAACAGCAGCATTATTCTTTACTTTAAAGTTTGTCTAATAACATGCCCCATTCCCAATACAATACCATATAATTATAAACTTACCAATAAGTATTTACAGAGAATAATAGTCGTGTATAATCAATATACATTGATTAATTAGAGAGATTATTCAATTGTAACATTTCTATTTTACACTCCAGTTTGAATTTGTCCCTGTCACTAGTATTTCTGGTTTCAGTTAGTAATCTATTCCAAGCTTGAGCGCATTTGACTTCAGGTGAGATTTCATATAATTTACAATTAATTTTTTGGTGTTTTAGTACAGGTGCAGCAGCTAGATGTGTTTCTCTTACCTTTATCTCTATAAAGTCATTGCTACACGATCTCTTATGGTCCATAAGCTGAATATGATAGTCTCTCCTTGATGTTAACATAGGTAACATGGCCATCTTGTGTACAATATGAGTTGGTGTTAATATGTGATTATCAAATCAAGTTTTCAGACATTTACTTTGTATACCCTGTAGTTCCAACAGGTAGTCAGCCTTAGCCTCGCTATACAATATATCACAATAATCAATTAGTGGTAGTATATGCATCTTATACATTCTTAATCTAGCTTCATGGGACATGTATTTACGAGTCTTATACAGTATTAGCGACTTATATCTTACATTATTAATTACTGTACGTAGGTACATGTTAAACTTCAGTTCAGGGTCTAAAGTGACACCAAGATATTTGTAAGAAGCCACATTCACGAGTACTTTGTTGTTAATAATAATGTTTGGTTTTCTCAGATTTTTCAGTTATACTGAAGAGGCAAAGGTCATAATTTTTGTTTTATTTTCATTCATCGTTAGTTTATTACTTGTGGTCCAGGAATAAAATTTCCTTAGAGCATTTTCTAATTGAATTTGTAGATCATCCATGTCTTTGCCTGATACATATAGAACTGAGTCATCTGCATATAACATTGTTTTATGGGTATCTTCTTCAGAAATGCAATCATTAATATATAACAAGAAAAATAAAGGACCTAAAATTGACCCTTGAGGTACGCCACATGTTAAATTCTTATACCCTGATCTTACGTGATTTGCCACAGAACACTGTTGCCTTCTACAGAGGTAGTTTTCAATCAGCGTAAGGTTTCTATTTCTTATACCATATTGTTCCAGCTTGATCAGGAGGATATTATGATTTACTGAGTCAAAAGCCTTTTTTATATCAATGAAAGCAGCTAAAGTAATATTATTTTGATTTCTATTTTTGAGTATATCATCTACCAGAACAGTTATGGTATCTAAAGTCGATTTGTTTTTTTGATAGCCACCTTGAAATTTTGACAATATATTATGCATGGTTAAGTGAGAGCTGATTTTTGTGTGTATGAGACGTTCAAGTATTTTACCTGGTACAGGTAATACACTGATAGGTCTTAGATTAGATACATTTGATGGATCGCCTCCTTGTGGTAGGGGAGTGACCGTGGCAACTTTCCAGCTATCTGGTATAACACCTGTACGTGTAATCAAGTTGATGATTTGAAATATTTATCAGAGAACTTTTTGACTGCCAACTTAAAAATATTTGTTGGTAAATATTCAATAGAAGATGATTTAGATACATCAATATCTTCTAAACATTTAATAATTTCTCCATCGGTAAATGACATATCAGGCATATCAGTAACACATAGTTGTCCTTTAAATTGAAACTCTGCATCATGAAGTCTGGCAAGCCTAGGTCCTATATCAGCAAAGAAATTATTTATATACGTGGATGTATCCTCTAGAGTGATAGTTTGTCCTGTATCATCTACTAAGTGAATTGTCTTCGATTTACCCTTATTATTAGGTAGTACTTCTTTCATAGTAGTCCAGAATTTGTTGGAGTCTTTTTTGTAAACTTCTGATAGATTATTATAATATTCCTCCTTGGCTTGCTTGTTCTCTGGCATGGTGCCAAGATATTATATCCAAGTTACGTCTGGCTTGTTTTAGTAGTGCATTTTTGTCATTTATACGTTCTAACAATTCACTAGTCATCCATGGACTTGATTTATTTTTTATTTTGAATTTCTTTACTGGACATTGGATATCAAGCATATATTTCATATGATTTACCAGGATATTCCAGCATTCAGTACTATTTTCAAAATATGTCCAATTACAATTTGACAGGTCTTGTATATATTTTTCCTTATTAAAGTTTCTATATGATCTACTCAAGAAACTTCTGAATCCTTGCTTAACAAATTGGTTACCTTTTAATATGTGTACAGGAAGATGATCCGATAGGTGGATGTTGAGTGGACCAGAAGAAATAATTCCAGTACAATTTGTAAAAATTAAATCGATACATGAATTAGACCCTGAAGACGTTGTCATTTGATTTACTAATTGGGTTAAGTGAAAATTATCAAAAGCTTGATACAGTTGTCTTTTTTCTCCTGAGTTACCAATTGTATTGACATTAAAATCACCAAGTACATATATTTCATAGGAATCTGGGTTTTCTATCTGTAAGAATAATGATTGAATAATGTTACAAAAATTTGTCAGGTTTTCTGATGGTGGTCTATATATATTACATATTATTGCCTTTTTACTGGAACCTTTTATGGAGAATAACCATTGGATTTCAATATCTTTATTTGTTCGGTTTAAAAAACCAAATTTCTCATTTGTACATGATATAGCTTCGTCAACGTGAGCACAGAGTCCTCCTCCCCTAAAGATACTGATCCTGTCAAGTCTAAATAAATTATACCTAGGAAAAGTGTACATATCTGAGCAGTCTGTTGAATTTAACCAAGTTTCAGAGAAAAGTATAATATCAATGTTGCAATCAGATAGTTCCTCCTTTAAACCTGTAAATTTATTTCTTATGCTGCGTGTGTTTAAGTGTACAACAGAGAAGCCTTTCTCAAACTTAGATTTGAGTTCCTTACTTACTTGCATATTAGATTGACTCCTCATATACTATATCTGAATAATAGAGAGACAGGTGTACCGGTACATTTCCACCATATAAATACATTAATCTCTGTAGTCCAGAATTTAATATCCCATCCTTTTTTATACCAAAAATAGTCAAGCCCCCCTCCCATCATAGGTTTACAGCACCTATGGTCAAGTTTAATACAGTTATAGTAGGTATCACTTAGGGGTATTCCATATTTTCCCATTTTAAGTTAATAATAGTAAAATTTGTATACGATGGTCCGTAGGTCAACACTGAGTTGTTTAAGTTCATTTTCCTTCTACCTGGTCTATAGGTTCTGCTCGTGCAGCTTGCTTGTGGTCATTGCCTGGATTTTCATTGATGATCTTGTCACATACTCTAGTTAGGATGAAGCCCAGCAGATCGGATGGTAGCTAGCTTTGTATAGGGTCAAACCTTGTGTGGTGGTTATGTAGTCTCTCAGGTAGCCCTTGGAGAATTTTTAAGTGATAATTTCTTCCATGATGGATTCAGCTTCTTTGTTCCATTCAGGTGTGGGTTTGACTTTTCTTCCCTCGTACATGATATCTGTGGGATTGTCCATCTGCAGGATTTTGTCTGCTATATCTGGTTGTTTACATGTACGAGCCTTGGTGGCTTGGTAGGCCTGTTCTGCACTTTTATACTCCACTCCACGGTATTTGAAGTTGCAGTCATATAGGTTGGAAAGCATGTGGTGTTTAGACTTGAACATTAAGCCATCAGGGGTAGTAGCTTCCATAGCCTTTTGCATGGTTAAATCCTGATAGGGCATTTGATTTAACTGGGAAGGATATATTGTTTTCTTTTCCAGAATTAAGAATCTCTGCCTGAGCTGTACGTTGTACTTCTGTTTCTTCGCCAGGTAGTACATGGCACGGAGGTCGTTGAAGTCTTTCTGCTTGGTTTAATTCAATTCATCACCTACCGATACGAACTTGTATAGCATTTTTCCCTTCAGATACTTCAAGTTCCTCATAATCTTTGGTTTGGTGTAGATATTTCGGAAAATAACTCGTATTTGTCTATGTCTCGGTTTGTTTACTCCTTGGTTGTCGCCATTTTGGATCAGTGTTTCCGGCCCCTCGCGACTGCAAGATTCTACACATTCCAATCCCTGATTAAATTTAATATCCCTCAAAAATTGAGCAATTTTTACCGAAGTGACTTCATCCTTGCTCTCTTCTAGACACTTAATAATTAGGATTTTTTTCCTGATGTCTTGGTCCATTTTTTCGAATTTCTTTGTGTGTTGAAGGAGTAAGGCCATTTGGGATTTGACGCTGTCACTATGGATTTTAATGGCGTCCCCAGTTTCCGAGATTGTCTTTGACATGGCTTCCATGGTTCCTTCAGATGATGTGAGTCTTCCTTTTATACTGTCAAGGGTCTCATTTATATTGGCTGTCGTCAGGTTTAAACCATCAATGGATTCCTTTATTTCTTCGATGTAAGATTGCATATGTGTCTGTGAATCTTCCACTGACAGCAGTCTTTTATCCATGGAGTTGACAGCTGCAATCACTTCTTTCAATCAGGCTTCTTGTGGAATTAAATCCATTGTCTTCTTTTTAGTTCTAGATCTGGATCATTGGTTTGCCATGATAATTGTACTGTGATGCTTTAAATAGTTATTTATCAAGATTTCATATGTTCTTCAGTCCTTGAACAATGATAATTTGGGAAAATAAGGACCTCCCTGTCGCCCACAGCTACCAACCCAACGCCGCCATGTTCTACAATAAACTATAATCAGTAAACAGACAAAAATGTAGTATTAAGCAAATGGTTCAACTATTTAATAGTAAAGGTTGGTTTGTGTCACACCAAGGATCAAATTTCTGTTTGCTTAACCAGGTATTGATAAATCTACATCCATATTGGTACATTAACAAATGAAAACATTGTAACTACTCTGTACTTGTGATACTTTGTTAATAAATGAGTTTAATTTTAGCTCATTGAACCAGAATAAGTCCTGGGGGATACTGCAGTTGTGAAGATAAATCCCATAGCACCCCATTTGACTGCCCCAGCTTTTTATAAATTTAAATATACTCCTATCCCTAGTATTTACATTGGGGAAAACCCACAGTAAGCTGAATTCCCCTTCACACCTTCCTGTCTGGTTGCTCCTTATTAGATAATATTCACATTTTAAAGCTGCTGAATGTATAGCCTTTGTGTACATAGACAGCAATTTATTACAGATCAGCAAGTCAGGTACCGTTACAGGTGGGACACCATACACCTGGAGGGTGTTGCTCCTATTGTAAAAAGAGCTGAGAGTATATGTCCTCTTTTCTGAACAGGTTGTGCACTGCTTCACCATTCAACTTGCACTCTCCACATTAGTCTAAAAAATGTCACCTGCCTTGTTTAAAATAGAGAGAGCTGCACTACCAGGTACCTACTCATGTCACATGCTCTATAGTTTATTATACTGCCTGACTTCTCCCAACTAGGTACTTACTCAAATCCCCCTTTTTTAGCACCATACTTGAATGATCACTTGTGAGCAACAAAAGGAACAAGTTATAGCTACATTAAAAGAAAGGACTGGAAACGAGGGCATTTTTAGCCAGCTCTTCCTTTTACTATAGAAGCAACATGCTCCTGTAATCACACTGTGAACGCTTCATGACCCACTGACATCCAATGTGCAGTGTGTCAGGCCTTTTTACATGTAACTTCAGAAAAAAACAACATATGACAACTAAAGCACCATACTGCGCATTTATATGTCTGTCTAGTTCTTGCGAGTTCTACATACTACAAATAAAGCACGATGCTGCGCATTTATAACATACTACAAATAAAGCACCACATTGCACATTTATTATGTCTGTCTAGTTCTTGCGAGTTCTACATGCTACAAATAAAGCACCACACTGCACATTTATAATATGTCTGTCTAGTTCTTGCGAGTTCTACATACTACAAATAAAGCATGATACTGCACATTTATAATATGTCTGTCTAGTTCTTGCGAGTTCTACATACTACAAATAAAGCACGATACTGCACATTTATAATATGTCTGTCTAGTTCTTGCGAGTTCTACATACTACAAATAAAGCACCACACTGCACATTTATATGTCTGTTTAGTTCTTGCGAGTTCTACATACTACATCACTTCACTTTCTTACAGCATATTTTATTGGTGTCTATGGGCATTGAATCTTATATTTGATAATCTATACTGAGGGACATAGTCCTAAATAAGGACCAGGGATGGAGCAGCAAAGAAAGTGTGATGCACCAATGCAGCCGTGGAGGATAGATGCATCAAAACCTGCATTAATGCATCATGATGACTGAAAGTTAAGATGCATCAGTGTATTTTTGGCCTTTAAAGGGCTCAAGACACTTTTGATAAAATGAGTATCAGATTTAGTGTAGTTCAAATTCCTGACCACACTTAACTCTCTCTGCTAACTTTATGTTAGCTGTCAGGTCTATTGTCTTGTGTGTGAGAACTTGCATAGCCCACTCAAAAATAAATCATTGTTTCTCTTCACTGCCCACATGAGAAAGAATGTCATTTCATATTTTCATTCTTTATTGAAACAAGAAAGAAATAAAAAAATACTTAATAGAGGTGTCCAAGTTTGATACCAAATTAAAGCTTATAGTCTCAGCCACCTACACTAACTGCTCATGTCACCTACACTAACTGCTCATGTCACCTACACTAACTGCTCATGTCATCTACACTAACTGCTCATGTCATCTACACTAACTGCTAATGTCACCGACACTAACTGCTCATGTCATCGACACAAACTGCTCATGTCACCTACACTAACTGCTCATGTCACCTACACTAACTGCTCATGTCATCTACACTAACTGCTCATGTCCTACACACTAACTGCTCATGTCATCTACACTAACTGCTCATGTCACCTACACTAACTGCTCATGTCACCTACACTAACTGCTCATATCACCTACACTAACTGCTCATGTCACCTACACTAACTGCTCATGTCACCTACACTAACTGCTCATGTCACCTACACTAACTGCTCATGTCATCTACACTAACTGCTCATATCATCTACACTAACTGCTCATGTCATCTACACTAACTGCTCATATCATCTACATTTGTCATTTGTATGACACTGGTACCAATGATAGGTGAGTATGGTTGCATCATCATGAATGATGGGTGCCATTGATTGTTATAAAATATAAAATACACTTGTGACTTAGTCTACACCTCATACATCAATGTCATAATACTGTGACGAGATATTGTGTATATGTAATACTAACTGTAATGTAAACCATGGTTATAAGCAAACGGAATCTCGTGCTGGACTCCCTGTAAAACACCTTCTGAATCCCAACACTAAGTGAGAACTTGACCTATATCCACATCCGGGCCACCGACACACTTTCGTCGGACAAGGAGGAGGGTGGGAATGGCTGCACCGCGACTCGCATACGATAGAAAAGTCATTGGATTCTTATTTATATTAAAAAAGATGGAGAAAATTAGCACGCGTTCATTATCTATGGATCGAATACTTGTTGGGATTTTAATATTATAACATGACAAGCTTGGAATCAAGACGAAAACTGAGTGGAAACATAGGACTAGGATCTCAGGTTAGAACTTATTTACTTTTGCATTGGATTTCATCACTGTTCAGTGTGGCGCTATGACTAAGGCTTCCGCCTACCTCCACTGCGGCTGGGGTTCAATTCTCCTACGAAACAATGGCAGACTGAATTTGTCCAACTTGACCTCGAAAAAGTATATCCCAAAAATCCCTAAAATGAACATGTGCGTATATGCTCTCATAATGCACTGGTAGGAGAGGGCATAGTAAGGCAGGTGGCCGAATAGTGGTATAAATATATATATATATATATATATATATATATATATATATATATATATATATATATATAGTAGGTGTAAGGTATCAATCAGGCTGCTTGATTTATGTAAAATCTGATCCACCGTCCTCTCCTCTCTCTGACGTCCCTCAGGCTGCCTGATGTATGTAAAATCTGATCCACCGTCCTCTCCTCTACATGACGTCCCTCAGGCTGCCTGATGTATGTAGACCCTGATCCAGTGTCCTCTCCTCTCCCTGACGTCCCTCAGGCTGCCTGATGTATGTAGACCCTGATCCACCGTCCTGTCCTCTACATGACGTCCCTCAGGCTGCCTGATGTATGTAGACCCTGATCCACCATCCTCTCCTCTCCCTGACGTCCTTCAGGCTGCATGATGTATGAAGATTCTGATCCACCATCCTCTCCTCTCCCTGACGTCCCTCAGGCTGCATGATGTATTTAGACCCTGATCCACCGTCCTCTCCTCTCCCTGACGTCCCTCAGGCTGCTTGATGTATGTAGAACCTGGTCCACTGTCCGCCCCTCTCTCTGATGCCCCTCAGGCTGCCTGATGTATGTAGACCCTAATCACCGTCCTCTCCTCTCCCTGACGTCCCTCAGGCTACCTAATGTATGTAGACCCTGATCCACCGTCCTCTCCTCTACATGACGTCCCTCAGGCTGCCTGATGTATGTAGACCCTGATCCACCGTCCTCTCCTCTCCCTGACGTCCCTCAGGCTACCTAATGTATGTAGACCCTGATCCACCGTCCTCTCCTCTCCCTGACGTCCCTCAGGCTGCCTGATGTATGTAGACCCTAATCCACCGTCCTGTCCTCTCTCTGACGTCCCTCAGCCTGCCTGATGTATGTAGAACCTGATCCACCGTCCAGTCCTCTACATGACGTCCCTCAGGCTGCCTGATGTATGTATACCCTGATCCACCGTCCTCTCTTCTCTCTGACGTCCCTCAGGCTGCCTGATGTATGTAGACCCTGATCCACCGTCCTCTCTTCTCTCTGACGTCCCTCAGGCTGCCTGATGTATGTAGACCCTGATCCACCGTCCTCTCCTCTCCCTGACGTCCCTCAGGCTGCCTGATGTATGTAGACCCTGATCCACCGTCCTCTCTTCTCTCTGACGTCCCTCAGGCTGCCTGATGTATGTAGACCCTGATCCACCGTCCTCTCATCTCTCTGACGTCCCTCAGGCTGCCTGATGTATGTAGAACCTAATCACCGGCCTCTCCTCTACATGACGCCCCTCAGGCTGCCTTATGTATTTAGACCCTGATCCACCGTCCTCCCCTCTCTCTGACGTCCCTCAGGCTGCCTGATGTATGTAGACCCTAATCCAGTGTGCTCCCCTCTCTCTGACGTCCATCAGGCTGCCTGATGTATTTAGACCCTGGTCCAGTGTCCTTCCCTCTCTCTGACGTCCCTCAGGCTGCCTGATGTATGTAGACCCTGATCCAGTGTCCTCCCCTCTCTCTGACGTCCCTCAGGCTGCCTGATGTATTTAGAACTTAATCACCGGCCTCTCCTCTACATGATGCCCCTCAGGCTGCCTAATCACTATCCTCTCCTCTCCCTGATGTCCCTCAGGCTGCTTAATGTATCCAGAATCTGGTCCACCGTACTCTCCTCTCCCTGATGCTCGTCAGGCTGCCTGATGCATGTAGAACCTGATCCGACGTCCTCTCCTCTACATGACGTCCGTCAGGCTGTCTGATGTATGTGGAACATGATCCACTGTCCTCCCCTCTCTCTGACTTCCCTCAGGCTGCCTGATGTATGTAGACCCTGATCCAGTGTCCTCCCCTCTCTCTGACGTCCCTCAGGCTGCCTGATGTATTTAGAACCTAATCACCGGCCTCTCCTCTACATGACGCCCCTCAGGCTGCCTGATGTATGTAGACCCTGATCCAGTATCCTCCCCTCTCTCTGACGTCCCTCAGGCTGCCTGATGTATTTAGAACCTAATCACCGGCCTCTCCTCTACATGACGCCCCTCAGGCTGCCTAATTACTATCCATCTCCTCTCCCTGACGTCCTCCCGTGTCCTCCCCTCTCTCTGACGTCCATCAGGCTGCCTGATGTATGTAGAATCTAATCACCGTCCTCTCCTCTCCCTGACGTCCCTCAGGCTGCCTGATGTATGTAGAATCTAATCACTGTCCTCTCCTCTCCCTGATGCCCCTTAGGCTTCCTGATAGTAGTATAGTATGTATCGGAACGGGACTATAGTTAAGTACTGTTTATTACTCACTCGACCTGCAGCCAATCAGAGGCCTCCATTTGGTCACATGACCTGTGATGTCACAAGGGGGTGTGGCCTCATTTGCATAATAGGCCATGCCCCCTTGACCTATGACATCACAGGTGACCTTGACCTTTGACCTCATTATGGTTTCTCTTTAGAAAACATCTGTAAATAGTCTTTTAATGAATTGAGGTCTTTATGAACATTTTGTTTTAACAATTGCGCTTTGAAGAAAAATTCACTGAAGTATAAAACCAATTTATCAGTTGTATGTAAGTGGACCTACCCTTTTATTAGTATAAAGAGGTATGGGTTATTATTTAAATGAGGGTGTGACTAAAAAAATAGTTTGTTTTTTAAGGCCAGCTAAAAGCTTACCCAAAGAAAAAAAAATTGGGGCCTTTATTTATTATTAAGGCAAGCTAAAAGCTTGGCCTTCTTGTTTAAAAAAAGTATACCTTGTTGGGTGTGAAATTTATGTTAAAAGTTTGATGATGGAGATGATGCCCATGAAGTTGATGAAGGTCGGAGAAGAAGGAGGAGGTGGGAGTTTCTGCAGTTTATGTCTGTGAGAACTGCGACATCACATTCAACAACGACAGAGAGCTTCGTCTACCACGATCACCCCGCTTTTATCTGATGCTAGTCTCTTTATATAGTCATGCATGAGGGAGTAGTCACATAAAAGGTCTGTAAGGCAACATGTGTTGAACGTCGGAATAACGTTAGGAGTGGGTGGCGCCACCTTTTGTAAAACGTCGTAGTAACAGTAATGAGTGGGCGGTGCTTCGATGGAGGTGGTAGGCTGGAAACCTACCCCTGAATTCCACTCCCGCTTCTCTCCCACTACATATGGGGCAGGTGGAAGCCTTGGCCAACTTGTTGGAAACTGTTGGATGTGCATGAGTGTGCACACTATCCCAGCAGATGTTATCACTGATAGGTTATCTGAATATGTGGGGGACGTCTGTCAGGCTGCCTGATGTATGTAGAAACTGATCCAGTGTCCTCCCCTCTCTCTGACGTCCCTCAGGCTGCCTGATGTATTTAGAACTTAATCACCGGCCTCTCCTCTACATGATGCCCCTCAGGCTGCCTAATCACTATCCTCTCCTCTCCCTGATGTCCCTCAGGCTGCTTGATGTATCCAGAATCTGGTCCACCGTACTCTCCTCTCCCTGATGCTCGTCAGGCTGCCTGATGCATGTAGAACCTGATCCGACGTCCTCTCCTCTACATGACGTCCGTCAGGCTGTCTGATGTATGTGGAACGTGATCCACTGTCCTCCCCTCTCTCTGACTTCCCTCAGGCTGCCTGATGTATGTAGACCCTGATCCAGTGTCCTCCCCTCTCTCTGACGTCCCTCAGGCTGCCTGATGTATTTAGAACCTAATCACCGGCCTCTCCTCTACATGACGCCCCTCAGGCTGCCTGATGTATGTAGACCCTGATCCAGTGTCCTCCCCTCTCTCTGACGTCCCTCAGGCTGCCTGATGTATTTAGAACCTAATCACCGGCCTCTCCTCTACATGACGCCCCTCAGGCTGCCTAATTACTATCCATCTCCTCTCCCTGACGTCCTCCCGTGTCCTCCCCTCTCTCTGACGTCCATCAGGCTGCCTGATGTATGTAGAATCTAATCACCGTCCTCTCCTCTCCCTGACGTCCCTCAGGCTGCCTGATGTATGTAGAATCTAATCACTGTCCTCTCCTCTCCCTGATGCCCCTTAGGCTTCCTGATAGTAGTATAGTATGTATCGGAACGGGACTATAGTTAAGTACTGTTTATTACTCACTCGACCTGCAGCCAATCAGAGGCCTCCATTTGGTCACATGACCTGTGATGTCACAAGGGGGTGTGGCCTCATTTGCATAATAGGCCATGCCCCCTTGACCTATGACATCACAGGTGACCTTGACCTTTGACCTCATTATGGTTTCTCTTTAGAAAACATCTGTAAATAGTCTTTTAATGAATTGAGGTCTTTATGAACATTTTGTTTTAACAATTGTGCTTTAAAGAAAAATTCACTGAAGTATAAAACCAATTTATCAGTTGTATGTAAGTGGACCTACCCTTTTATTAGTATAAAGAGGTATGGGTTATTATGTAAATGAGGGTGTGACTAAAAAAATAGTTTGTTTTTTAAGGCCAGCTAAAAGCTTACCCAAAGAAAAAAAAATTGGGGCCTTTATTTATTATTAAGGCAAGCTAAAAGCTTGGCCTTCTTGTTTAAAAAAAGTATACCTTGTTGGGTGTGAAATTTATGTTAAAAGTTTGATGATGGAGATGATGCCCATGAAGTTGATGAAGGTCGGAGAAGAAGGAGGAGGTGGGAGTTTCTGCAGTTTATGTCTGTGAGAACTGCGACATCACATTCAACAACGACAGAGAGCTTCGTCTACCACGATCACCCCGCTTTTATCCGATGCTAGTCTCTTTATATAGTCATGCATGAGGGAGTAGTCACATAAAAGGTCTGTAAGGCGACATGTGTTGAACGTCGGAATAACGTTAGGAGTGGGTGGCGCCACCTTTTGTAAAACGTCGTAGTAACAGTAATGAGTGGGCGGTGCTTCGATGGAGGTGGTAGGCTGGAAACCTACCCCTGAATTCCACTCCCGCTTCTCTCCCACTACATATGGGGCAGGTGGAAGCCTTGGCCAACTTGTTGGAAACTGTTGGATGTGCATGAGTGTGCACACTATCCCAGCAGATGTTATCACTGATAGGTTATCTGAATATGTGGGGGACGTCTGTCAGGCTGCCTGATGTATGTAGAAACTGATCCACTGTCCTCCCATCTCTCTGACGTCCATCAGGCTGCTTGATGTATGTAGAACCTAATCCACCATCCTCTCCTCTCTCTGACGTCCCTCAGGCTGCCTGATGTATGTAAAACCTGATCCATCGTCCTCTCCTCTCCCTGATGCCCCTCAGGCTTTTTTTTTTTTAGTTAAATTTTCTTTATTGTCTCAGTTCGTAGGATAGCGACAAGTTCAAAGTATCCAGATACATATCTCTTTTCCATAGAACAGTAACATAACGGCCAATTATGTATTAATCAAATATCCCTCCATACATTAAGTTGTCCCAAATACATAATCAGGTATATAACCATACACCAAGTATACCAGATCAAGCAATAAAAAGAATCCCATACAAAAGAGAAATGATATATTGAGAATTGGGAATACTGGGACTAAAGAAGGTAGTGGACCTCATCCCCACCACATAGGGTGTATGGGTTGATACTTCTGGTCCAACCTGACCTGTTATTAAATTTGTATAGTGTTGACACACAAATTGAGAATATACAGAGAAATGTACCAACATGGAAAGGAAAGATTGTTAAGACCAAGGACTTATTTTAAAATTTAATTTAGTGCAATTTAGAAAAAAGAGAGAGAGAGGGGGCCAAAATATAATTTGGTTAGGTAATAAAACATAATAGAAGAAAAAAAAAGGTTTAATAGTTGGGGTGCTCACCCGATTCTAGGAACAAGTTCTTGTAATAATTTTTTACTATTTGACTTAAAAATTGACAAAGTTTCAGAATTTCGTCTTATGGTGGGGAGAGCATTCCAACTTATGGCACCAAAGTACTCAACACTTTTCATATATGAAACAGTGTTTGGGAATAATACCTTACATGTGGGAGCCAAATGTTGCCTTGTTCTTATCTGCCTATGATCAATATAATCATCATACCTAGATCTTGTATACATATAATTTAATAAGTGCATATGTCTCCTATCAGATAAAAGATTACAATTTGTAATATTATGAACATAAAGGGTGTCAGTAAGATGTGGCACTTTGCGACAGATTTTTAAACAATGGTTTTGAGCATATTGGAGCATTTCAAGGTATTTTCCATAAGTAGTGTGGAATATAATGTCAGCATAATCCATATATGGTAGAATGGTAGTTTTAAAAATTCTTAGTGATAATTTGACATCAATATACTTCCTTAGATTACATAATAGGTAAGTTTTATGAGAAATTGTTTTAACCTGATTTTTGATATGCAGACTATAACTCAGTAGGGGGTCCAATATGACCCCAAGATATTTATAACTTGGTACAACTTGTAGCAACATATCATTCATGGGAATATTGGCTGACAATGTATTAAGTTTCCAGGTACATGATGAGAAAATCATTATTTTGTTTTTAGCAATATTAACAGAAAGCTTGTTTTGCTCACACCAAGTATTATAAATCTCTAGATTTTCTTGTAAACACACTTTAGCAGTCTCAAAATCATTATGAGATGTATAGATAACAGTGTCATCAGCATATAATCTGATTTTACAATTTTTAATACATTTAATCACATCATTGACATAAACCAAAAAAAGCAGGGGTCCCAAAATTGATCCTTGGGGGACACCGCAGACCACCCTGCACATTCTAGAAGCAATACCATTAGCATTAACAACTTGCTTTCTATCAGCCAAATAATTTTTAAACCAGTGATATTATCAGATCTTATACCATAATTATGTAGTTCAATAAGAAGTACAGAGTGGTCTACGGTGTCAAAAGCCTTCCTCAAATCTATGAAAGCAGCAACAGTGGAATTCCCAACATTAAGGTCTCTTTTAATATGATCAGTGAATTTAGATAGAGTATCAACAGTACTATAGCCAGGGCGAAAACCACCTTGATAATTTGTTAAAATATTTACACCATTTAAGAAACAATACAATCTATTATGAACAATTTTTTCGATTAATTTACAAGGTAAAGGAATAAGTGAGATTGGCCTGTAGTTATTGACCATCTTTAAATTACCAGATTTAGGGATTGGGGTGACTTGGGAGATATTCCATTTGGTGGGTACTGAGGCGGTTGCAAATTACAAATTAAACATTCTAACCAATTTAGCAGGATCATGAGAGAAAACTTTTTTTAGAATTTTAGATGATATCTGATCAATGGCAGAAGATTTGAGTGGATTAATATCATGAACAAGTCTAATAACTTCTTGGGCATTGGTTTGAAAATTTTCCATAGAGTTAACAGTAGGGGGGTCATAACTTTTCCATGGTGTGTGCATGTTAGTAGCTAATTTGGGTCCAATGAAAAGTAGTCATTGATAAAATCAGAGGTTTCATTTCTAGGAATAGCCATATTGTCGTTTTCATGATCCACCAAGTTTATATCACCAGCTCTGTTCTCATGGCCAGGGATTAATTTATTTATAACATGCCAAAATTTACGATGATCGTTTTTTATAATATTCTGCTTGTTCTTTATAAAATAATCTACGTGCTTTATTAACCAATTTATTTGATTTATTTTGTGATTTATCAGCAATTTTCCAATCATTTTCAGTCCCAGATCTACAAGCTATCTTTAGTTTTGAATTTTTGTCTCTAATGAGCTCTATCACCTGGGGGGTAATCCATGGATCCCTTAACTTGTTAACAGTGAACTCATGTACAGGACAATAGGTATCCAGGATTGAACGCACAGCTTTTTCATATTCATCCCATACAATATCAATGCTATTAGCCTGATTAAATACAGTCCAATCGTACTCATCAAATTTGGCAAGCAACAGATCATCAGAAAGTTTCAGATATGAACGGCCATTAATCTCAGTTTTATCAGGTTTAATATACCATTTCCTTCTAACCAAATAGACAGGAAGGTGGTCAGAAATATATGATTCCAGTATTCCTGTTTGAATATAGTTCCTTCTCAAATTAGTAAAAACCAGATCCAGAATAGCATTTTTACGAGTAGATTGCTAAATTTCTTGCATAAAGCCATGACCCTTCATTTTATTTAACAGTTGATTAACCATATCGTTATCATACTTAATATTAAAAATTAAAGTCACCCATAATAATGATCTCATAATCATCTCTGTCATTAATGCTATCGATAGTATTTAACAACGAGTCAATGAACATCTGTTTGAGGCCTTCTTCAGGCGGTCTATATACATTAAATATAATTATAGGCTTCATATGTGCCTTTGTAACCAAGACATTTTGGATTTCAATGTGTTCCTCAGAAAGGTTAAAATTTTCAAATGCACAGTAATCATGGAGTACATCATGTCGTATGTAAAACACAAGCCTCCACCAGTTTTGATGTTTCCCTTATTATCTAAAGTTTGTCTATCTAATCTATATCTGATATAATTAGAAAATTGATATGAGGTCTCAGGGTCCTCACACTTTAACCAAGTCTCAGAAAATGAGAATATTTCTATTTTATCATTATATAATTCTGTAAATATGGTGGAGTAATTAGCCCTTAGGCTTCTGGCGTTCAGATGAACAAAATGAATACCTTTGGTGCCAGCCAATCTAATTACGTCTTGAGACATGTTAGAACTTGGAGTACAACCAGGTATTTCCACACTGCCTCATTTCCCTTCTTTACAAGCTTGGGAATATAATCAATATGTTGGTCAATAGAATATAGTTGATACGATATAACATTGGTTAATTTGGGTACCGTAAGACGGGTATAGGCCTTATTGCCACCCATGGTACCAGTATGGGGGTTGAATCATCTACTAGTTTAGGAGGGCATTGGGGCACCAGGGAAAATTACCAAAGAAGATAAATCAAATTAAGTATAACAATACACAATAAGGTTCAATAGGACATAGAGTAATACAACATCATAACAGGTATATCAAATGTACCGGTACACTAAGTAGCAAAATTCATCAGAAATCATTGTTCATGAGCATTTTGGTGGTCATTAACTCTAGTAGTATGTAGAGATATCCCATTAGGTCTGGGGTTGGTCAAGGTCTTGGCCTCTTGCCATTTCGAGTCGTACCTCTTCAGCCGTCTTTAGTGGGTCTTCATCTGTGTGTAGCCTACATACTTTTACAAGAATCTCACCCAACTTATTAGCACAGTCAGACTTTGCCACATTTGTTATCACAATGTCCTCTCTCTTTCCTAAGTGGTACCACAGCCATATGTTTTATTATTTGTGGCCTCATACATGTACTTTCCTTTGTAGGATGTCAGTTTGTTTCTAAAGAGAGGGTTATTGAATTTAATTTCAACAAGTTTGTACATGGTAGACTCCTCATCTGCCATCACCTTTTGTAATACATGGGGCTGGTTGGACTTAACACACATCTCTGCACAGTATGCCCTTTTGACTGAGTCAAACATCTGGTCATGATATTGTATTTGACGGCGATAGAGATTTGAGAAAACTGAATGGGGCCCTTGAAAAGCTACACCATCAGGGGTATCTATTGTCTTAGCATTTTCCAAGGATAATCCAAGGTGCCAAGTTCCCCGTAACCATAGGTTACACCATCAACAATAATGGAAGTTCCTCTTACAGTGGAGTTAATCTGTTTGATCCTGGCTATGGCCTGAATAGATCTCAGGTCTTTCTGCATTTGTTTTTCTTTGAAAGACATGTCATCTGAGAGATGGACTCCTTTCCAATTGACATTGTATTGCAACTTGCTAATGTTGGCGAAGATCAGGGATTTATAGTGTGTAGCAGTAAATACAACAATTACAGGCCTATTCCTAGGCTTGAAGTTAGGGTTGTTCCTTTGTCGAGGGGTTGGTTCAAATTTCCTGCCTCTACGGTAGACTCCTTCTGCACATTTATTGTCAAATGACAGGCCTAGGTCTTGTATCAGCTGATCTAATTTATCCCTTAAAGTAACTGGCGAATCTTCACTAATACCATCAATTACAAGAATTTTTCTCTTTCTGTTGGCTTCCATTTTTGTGAAGTTTTCTGTATAGCTGTCACAGTTAGATTTGACTTTATCAACATCACTAGTGTTTTTAGTTATACTGTCACTTTGGCCCGATAACGTAGTGTCAATGCTGTCAATACGAGTTTCTAGCTAGGGTAGTGTCACTTTGGACTTGACAGCCCCCTCTTCACCATAGATACGTTTTTCTAAGCCCTGCAGTAGTTCCAAAGTACGTTGACTAACAGAAGCTTGAAGGTTTAACCTATTCTCTATCTCATTAATCTTGTCAATGATGTCTCTAGGCTTAGAATTATAGGTTAATGTGGGTAGTAGCGGTACAGTCTGCTCGCCGTCTGGTTTGTTTACCTTGCCGTTTTCCGCCATCTTGGGTAGGCCTTTGTCGTCGAGACAGAGCAGCGGTGAAGTACAACTTTTCCTGGTCGATATGGATTTAGAAACTATCATTGAGGGTAACAGTGTGTAGACCGTGTGTTCATGAGGTATGGGTGCAAAAATGTAGGTTGAGCAATGTCCGAGTACTAATATATTGGCAAGTTTCCACGGGAGCCCCTTCGCCGACGTCTTCTAGCCGTGTGTCATGGTTACGCCCTGGTGTATGTAGAACCTAATCAACGTCCTCTCCTCTACATGACATCCCTCAGGCTGCCTGATGTATGTAGAACCTGATCTACTATCCTCTCCTCTACATGACGTCCTTCAAACTGCCTGGACACCAAAAACACCTCCCATGAATCACGTCTACCCATTCAGAGTATTGACTAACCATGTACGTTGCTGTTATCCTGAAGGTGACAGAGAACAGATATTTCAACGTTTGGTATATTTCACAGGATTTTAAAGTTCCTTTGTCTTTAATCACTATCTCTTTTCCTTGTGCATGTCATTGTCACTGATTAATAATAAAATTACAATCATGTGAAATGTATGACTCTCAAAGGGACTTGACGGTGAATCTTTCCATAATTCTATCTTGTACAGGTTGAAATTCTTTAAGCTACATAGTATATGATTACAAGTGAGTGATAAGAGAGGGACCTAAAAGCATAACAAAGGATGACCTCATTGATTATTTATCAGTGATTGGCAAAAGAAAGTAGGATCTTTTTAGCATGAGTATAGAGATACCCTTACTAATGAAGGGTAATTATTTTTTTGTACTTACTATGGTGTCAGTGTCAAATTGTAGTTTTTCATATAGCCCATCTCGTTGTAGCTTCTCATACTGGCGACCATGGAGCTGCCTGAAGTGGTCAGGACTGATAACATCTAGGTATCTGTAAATGTATAATATCCCTACAACTTTATAGCATGGTTTGTTCTGTTATTAATTTGGTGGAATTTTGAGATCTCTCTGCCCGGTCATCCAATGTTTCTTAGAACTGGTCGTAGAGATGCATTATGTCACTTTGACAGTCTGTGATGAGTAGTTCTGACCAATCAGAGGCTATGTGGTAGTGTGCATTGATACAAGGCACATGGATTACATTGTAATTCAAAATGTATCAATGCAATAAGAAGCGGAATAATGCTGAATCACAGGTCCTCATCTTAATCTTACCCCAAAATGTTATGATTGGAAAATCCAGATGGGAGAAGCTTGAAATAGTACATACCCTTCCCTCACATACCCTGCTGCTTCTGTAAGAGAAATAGAGATTCAATAAGAATATAGTATCATTGGTTCAGTTAAAGATTCAATGACCATTGATGGGAAGAAAAAAGTACTATGGAGGACTCAATATATACTCTCCATACAGCCTTACCCTCTGTAGGTTCTTGGTTTATTTCATGCTCACAAGGATTGGTATATGACCCTGTGTCAATGTGCTCATCAGGAAGGACATCATCATAGGGATCATCTTGGTGCCTGTAAGAATGTAGTACATTCACTGCTAAAACCATGGCCTTTAATGTGATTATATATATTCATTGCATTAGTGCACAGCCTGCCTGTGTTATAGGATAGAAATTGTGCAGGTAGGTAGAGGGCAGTATTCTGATGTAATTATTAATTAATTATAATTGTGTTGTTATTTCTAATTACCAGACATGTTCAGTTTTTATCAGGGGTACAAGCTACCTACCTTCCTTTCCCCCAAGTGCCTGCAAGAGAAAACGTCAGATAATGGTTTTATATAACGAAAAGTTCACCGGACTGTTCATCAGTCAACATAGACTAAACATGTTGTCCTGTGTAATGTATATGGCTGATTGACTTAACCTCAGTGGTTGGTCGGTTGGTTAAGTCAATCAGCCGTATAACTCGTGTTCGTGTTCCTACAACCCAATTTTGTGTTTGAATCAGCTAAGAGGCTCTTCTACTAATATCTCTGCATCGTGCAGCTCTCTATCATACCTTGTATGGATCCTTCATCTACTGGGGGATGCAGGTATGTACATACAGAATAATGTGTAAACCAGGTGTAGGCTGTGTACAGGAACTACACCTGTTGGTGTTACTTCATCACCTGTACATACAGAATAATGTGTAAACCAGGTGTAGGTTGTGCACAGGAACTACACCTGTTGGTGTTACTACATCACCTGTACATACAGAATAATGTGTAAACCAGGTGTAGGTTGTGCACAGGAACTACACCTGTTGGTGTTACTACATCACCTGTACATAGAGAATAACGTGTAAACCAGGTGTAGGCTGTGTACAGGAACTACACCTGTTGGTGTTACTACATCACCTGTACATACAGAATAATGTGTAAACCAGGTGTAGGTTGTGTACAGGAACTACACCTGTTGGTGTTACTACATCACCTGTACATAGAGAATAATGTGTAAACCAGGTGTAGGCTGTGAACAGGAACTACACCTGTTTGTGTTACTACATCACCTGTACATACAGAATAATGTGTAAACCAGGTGTAGGTTGTGTACAGGAACTACACCTGTTTGTGTTACTTCATCACCTGTACATACAGAATAATGTGTAAACCAGGTGTAGGTTGTGTACAGGATCTACACCTGTTGGTGTTACTACATCACCTGTACATACAGAATAATGTGTAAACCAGGTGTAGGTTGTGTACAGGAACTACACCTGTTGGTGTTACTACATCACCTGTACATACAGAATAATGTGTAAACCAGGTGTAGGTTGTGTACAGGAACTACACTTGTTGGTGTTACTACATCACCTTTACATACATACAGAATAATGTGTAAACCAGATGTAGGCTGTGTACAGGAACTACACCTGTTGGTGTTACTACATCACCTGTACATGCAGAATAATGTGTAAACCAGGTGTAGGCTGTGTACAGGAACTACACCTGTTGGTGTTACTACATCACCTGTACATACCGAATAATGTGTAAACCAGGTGTAGGTTGTGTACAGGAACTACACCTGTTGGTGTTACTACATCACCTGTACATACATACAGAATAATGTGTAAACCAGGTGTAGGCTGTGTACAGGAACTACACCTGTTGGTGTTACTACATCAGCTGTACATACAGAATAATGTGTAAACCAGGTGTAGGCTGTGTACAGGAACTACACTTGTTGGTGTTACTACATCACCTGTACATACATACAGAAAAATGTGTAAACCAGGTGTAGGTTGTGTACAGGAACTACACCTGTTTGTGTTACTACATCACCTGTACATACAGAATAATGTGTAAACCAGGTGTAGGTTGTGTACAGGAACTACACTTGTTGGTGTTACTACATCACCTTTACATACATACAGAATAATGTGTAAACCAGGTGTAGGTTGTGTACAGGAACTACACCTGTTGGTGTTACTACATCACCTGTACATACAGAATAATGTGTAAACCAGGTGTAGGCTGTGTACAGGAACTACACTTGTTGGTGTTACTACATCACCTGTACATACATACAGAATAATGTGTAAACCAGGTGTAGGCTGTGTACAGGAACTACACCTGTTGGTGTTACTACATCACCTGTACATGCAGAATAATGTGTAAACCAGGTGTAGGTTGTGTACAGGAACTACACCTGTTGGTGTTACTACATCACCTGTACATAGAGAATAATGTGTAAACCAGGTGTAGGTTGTGTACAGGATCTACACCTGTTGGTGTTACTACATCACCTGTACATACAATCACAATAATGTGTAAACCAGGTGTAGGCTGTGTACAGGAACTACACCTGTTGATGTTACTACATCACCTGTACATACAGAATAATGTGTAAACCAGGTGTAGGTTGTGTACAGTAACTACACCTGCTGGTGTTACTACATCACCTGTACATACAGAATAATGTGTAAACCAGGTGTAGGTTGTGTACAGTAACTACACCTGCTGGTGTTACTACATCACCTGTACATACAGAATAATGTGTAAACCAGGTGTAGGTTGTGTACAGTAACTACACCTGCTGGTGTTACTACATCACCTGTACATACAGAATAATGTGTAAACCAGGTGTAGGTTGTGTACAGGAACTTCACCTGTTGGTGTTACTACATCACCTGTACATACAGAATAATGTGTAAACCAGGTGTAGGTTGTGTACAGGATCTACACCTGCTGGTGTTACTACATCACCTGTACATACATACAGAATAATGGGTAAACCAGGTGTAGGCTGTGTACAGGAACTACACCTGTTTGTGTTACTACATCACCTGTACATACAGAATAATGTGTAAACCAGGTGTAGGCTGTGTACAGGAACTACACCTGTTGGTGTTACTACATCACCTGTACATACAATCAGAATAATGTGTAAACCAGGTGTAGGCTGTGTACAGGAACTACACCTGTTTGTGTTACTTCATCACCTGTATATACAGAATAATGTGTAAACCAGGTGTAGGTTGTGTACAGGAACTACACCTGTTGGTGTTACTACATCACCTGTACATACAATCAGAATAATGTGTAAACCAGGTGTAGGCTGTGTACAGGAACTACACCTGTTGGTGTTACTACATCACCTGTACATACATACAGAATAATGTGTAAACCAGGTGTAGGTTGTGTACAGTAACTACACCTGTTGGTGTTACTACATCACCTGTACATACATACAGAATAATGTGTAAACCAGGTGTAGGCTGTGTACAGGAACTACACCTGTTGGTGTTACTACATCACCTGTACATACAGAATAATGTGTAAACCAGGTGTAGGTTGTGTACAGGAACTACACCTGTTTGCGTTACTACATCACCTGTACATACAGAATAATGTGTAAACCAGGTGTAGGTTGTGTACAGAATCTACACCTGTTGGTGTTACTACATCACCTGTACATACAGAATAATGTGTAAACCAGGTGTAGGTTGTGTACAGAATCTACACCTGTTGATGTTACTACATCACCTGTACATACAGAATAATGTGTTAATCAGGTGTAGGCTGTGTACAGGAACTACACCTGTTTGTGTTACTACATCACCTGTACATACAGAATAATGTGTAAACCAGGTGTAGGTTGTGTACAGGAACTACACCTGTTGGTGTTACTACATCACCTGTACATACAGAATAATGTGTAAACCAGGTGTAGGCTGTGTACAGGAACTACACCTGTTGATGTTACTACATCACCTGTACATACAATCAGAATAATGTGTAAACCAGGTGTAGGCTGTGTACAGGAACTACACCTGTTGGTGTTACTACATCACCTGTACATACATACAGAATAATGTGTAAACCAGGTGTAGGTTGTGTACAGGAACTACACCTGTTGGTGTTACTACATCACCTGTACATACAGAATAATGTGTAAACCAGGTGTAGGCTGTGTACAGGAACTACACCTGTTGGTGTTACTACATCACCTGTACATACAGAATAATGTGTAAACCAGGTGTAGGCTGTGTACAGGAACTACACCTGTTGGTGTTACTACATCACCTGTACATACAATCAGAATAATGTGTAAACCAGGTGTAGGCTGTGTACAGGAACTACACCTGTTGATGTTACTACATCACCTGTACATACAGAATAATGTGTAAACCAGGTGTAGGCTGTGTACAGGAACTACACCTGTTGGTGTTATTACATCACCTGTACATACATACAGAATAATGTGTAAACCAGGTGTAGGTTGTGTACAGGAACTACACCTGTTGGTGTTACTACATCACCTGTACATACATACAGAATAATGTGTAAACCAGGTGTAGGTTGTGTACATGAACTACACATGTTTGTGTTACTACATCACCTGTACATACATACAGAATAATGTGTAAACCAGGTGTAGGCTGTGTACAGGAACTACACCTGTTGGTGTTACTACATCACCTGTACATACAGAATAATGTGTAAACCCGGTGTAGGCTGAGTACAGGAACTACACCTGTTGGTGTTACTACATCACCTGTACATAGAGAATAATGTGTAAACCAGGTGTGGGCTGTGTACAGGAACTACACCTGTTGGTGTTACTACATCACCTGTACATACAGAATAATGTGTAAACCAGGTGTAGGCTGTGTACAGGAACTACACCTGTTGGTGTTACTACATCACCTGTACATAGAGAATAATGTGTAAACCAGGTGTGGGCTGTGTACAGGAACTACACCTGTTGGTGTTACTACATCACCTGTACATACATGCAGAATAATGTGTAAACCAGGTGTAGGCTGTGTACAGTAACTACACCTGTTGGTGTTACTACATCACCTGTACATACAGAATAATGTGTAAACCAGGTGTAGGTTGTGTACAGTAACTACACCTGCTGGTGTTACTACATCACCTGTACATACAGAATAATGTGTAAACCAGGTGTAGGTTGTGTACAGGAACTTCACCTGTTGGTGTTACTACATCACCTGTACATACAGAATAATGTGTAAACCAGGTGTAGGTTGTGTACAGGATCTACACCTGCTGGTGTTACTACATCACCTGTACATACATACAGAATAATGGGTAAACCAGGTGTAGGCTGTGTACAGGAACTACACCTGTTTGTGTTACTACATCACCTGTACATACAGAATAATGTGTAAACCAGGTGTAGGCTGTGTACAGGAACTACACCTGTTGGTGTTACTACATCACCTGTACATACAATCAGAATAATGTGTAAACCAGGTGTAGGCTGTGTCAGGAACTACACCTGTTGGTGTTACTACATCACCTGTACATACAGAATAATGTGTAAACCAGGTGTAGGTTGTGTACAGGAACTACACCTGTTTGCGTTACTACATCACCTGTACATACAGAATAATGTGTAAACCAGGTGTAGGTTGTGTACAGAATCTACACCTGTTGGTGTTACTACATCACCTGTACATACAGAATAATGTGTAAACCAGGTGTAGGTTGTGTACAGAATCTACACCTGTTGATGTTACTACATCACCTGTACATACAGAATAATGTGTTAACCAGGTGTAGGCTGTGTACAGGAACTACACCTGTTTGTGTTACTACATCACCTGTACATACAGAATAATGTGTAAACCAGGTGTAGGTTGTGTACAGGAACTACACCTGTTGGTGTTACTACATCACCTGTACATACAGAATAATGTGTAAACCAGGTGTAGGCTGTGTACAGGAACTACACCTGTTGATGTTACTACATCACCTGTACATACAATCAGAATAATGTGTAAACCAGGTGTAGGCTGTGTACAGGAACTACACCTGTTGGTGTTACTACATCACCTGTACATACATACAGAATAATGTGTAAACCAGGTGTAGGTTGTGTACAGGAACTACACCTGTTGGTGTTACTACATCACCTGTACATACAGAATAATGTGTAAACCAGGTGTAGGCTGTGTACAGGAACTACACCTGTTGGTGTTACTACATCACCTGTACATACAGAATAATGTGTAAACCAGGTGTAGGCTGTGTACAGGAACTACACCTGTTGGTGTTACTACATCACCTGTACATACAATCAGAATAATGTGTAAACCAGGTGTAGGCTGTGTACAGGAACTACACCTGTTGATGTTACTACATCACCTGTACATACAGAATAATGTGTAAACCAGGTGTAGGCTGTGTACAGGAACTACACCTGTTGGTGTTATTACATCACCTGTACATACATACAGAATAATGTGTAAACCAGGTGTAGGTTGTGTACAGTAACTACACCTGCTGGTGTTACTACATCACCTGTACATACAGAATAATGTGTAAACCAGGTGTAGGTTGTGTACAGGAACTTCACCTGTTGGTGTTACTACATCACCTGTACATACAGAATAATGTGTAAACCAGGTGTAGGTTGTGTACAGGAACTACACCTGTTTGCGTTACTACATCACCTGTACATACAGAATAATGTGTAAACCAGGTGTAGGTTGTGTACAGAATCTACACCTGTTGGTGTTACTACATCACCTGTACATACAGAATAATGTGTAAACCAGGTGTAGGTTGTGTACAGAATCTACACCTGTTGATGTTACTACATCACCTGTACATACAGAATAATGTGTTAACCAGGTGTAGGCTGTGTACAGGAACTACACCTGTTTGTGTTACTACATCACCTGTACATACAGAATAATGTGTAAACCAGGTGTAGGTTGTGTACAGGAACTACACCTGTTGGTGTTACTACATCACCTGTACATACAGAATAATGTGTAAACCAGGTGTAGGCTGTGTACAGGAACTACACCTGTTGATGTTACTACATCACCTGTACATACAATCAGAATAATGTGTAAACCAGGTGTAGGCTGTGTACAGGAACTACACCTGTTGGTGTTACTACATCACCTGTACATACATACAGAATAATGTGTAAACCAGGTGTAGGTTGTGTACAGGAACTACACCTGTTGGTGTTACTACATCACCTGTACATACAGAATAATGTGTAAACCAGGTGTAGGCTGTGTACAGGAACTACACCTGTTGGTGTTACTACATCACCTGTACATACAGAATAATGTGTAAACCAGGTGTAGGCTGTGTACAGGAACTACACCTGTTGGTGTTACTACATCACCTGTACATACAATCAGAATAATGTGTAAACCAGGTGTAGGCTGTGTACAGGAACTACACCTGTTGATGTTACTACATCACCTGTACATACAGAATAATGTGTAAACCAGGTGTAGGCTGTGTACAGGAACTACACCTGTTGGTGTTATTACATCACCTGTACATACATACAGAATAATGTGTAAACCAGGTGTAGGTTGTGTACAGGAACTACACCTGTTGGTGTTACTACATCACCTGTACATACATACAGAATAATGTGTAAACCAGGTGTAGGTTGTGTACATGAACTACACATGTTTGTGTTACTACATCACCTGTACATACATACAGAATAATGTGTAAACCAGGTGTAGGCTGTGTACAGGAACTACACCTGTTGGTGTTACTACATCACCTGTACATACAGAATAATGTGTAAACCCGGTGTAGGCTGAGTACAGGAACTACACCTGTTGGTGTTACTACATCACCTGTACATAGAGAATAATGTGTAAACCAGGTGTGGGCTGTGTACAGGAACTACACCTGTTGGTGTTACTACATCACCTGTACATACAGAATAATGTGTAAACCAGGTGTAGGCTGTGTACAGGAACTACACCTGTTGGTGTTACTACATCACCTGTACATAGAGAATAATGTGTAAACCAGGTGTGGGCTGTGTACAGGAACTACACCTGTTGGTGTTACTACATCACCTGTACATACATGCAGAATAATGTGTAAACCAGGTGTAGGCTGTGTACAGTAACTACACCTGTTGGTGTTACTACATCACCTGTACATACAGAATAATGTGTAAACCAGGTGTAGGTTGTGTACAGTAACTACACCTGCTGGTGTTACTACATCACCTGTACATACAGAATAATGTGTAAACCAGGTGTAGGCTGTGTACAGGAACTACACCTGTTGGTGTTACTACATCACCTGTACATACAGAATAATGTGTAAACCAGGTGTAGGCTGTGTACAGGAACTACACCTGTTGATGTCACTACATCACCTGTACATACAGAATAATGTGTAAACCAGGTGTAGGTTGTGCACAGGAACTACACCTGTTGGTGTTACTACATCACCTGTACATACAGAATAATGTGTAAACCAGGTGTAGGTTGTGTACAGGAACTACACCTGTTGGTGTTACTACATCACCTGTACATAGAGAATAATGTGTAAACCAGGTGTAGGCTGTGTACAGGAACTACACCTGTTGGTGTTACTACATCACCTGTACATACAGAATAATGTGTAAACCAGGTGTAGGCTGTGTACAGGAACTACACCTGTTGGTGTTACTACATCACCTGTACATACAATCAGAATAATGTGTAAACCAGGTGTAGGCTGTGTACAGGAACTACACCTGTTGGTGTTACTACATCACCTGTACATACAGAATAATGTGTAAACCAGGTGTAGGCTGTGTACAGGAACTACACCTGTTAATGTTACTACATCACCTGTACATACAGAATAATGTGTAAACCAGGTGTAGGTTGTGTACAGTAACTACACCTGTTGGTGTTACTACATCACCTGTACATAGAGAATAATGTGTAAACCAGGTGTGGGCTGTGTACAGGAACTACACCTGTTGGTGTTACTACATCACCTGTACATACATGCAGAATAATGTGTAAACCAGGTGTAGGCTGTGTACAGTAACTACACCTGTTGGTGTTACTACATCACCTGTACATACAGAATAATGTGTAAACCAGGTGTAGGTTGTGTACAGTAACTACACCTGCTGGTGTTACTACATCACCTGTACATACAGAATAATGTGTAAACCAGGTGTAGGTTGTGTACAGGAACTTCACCTGTTGGTGTTACTACATCACCTGTACATACAGAATAATGTGTAAACCAGGTGTAGGTTGTGTACAGGATCTACACCTGCTGGTGTTACTACATCACCTGTACATACATACAGAATAATGGGTAAACCAGGTGTAGGCTGTGTACAGGAACTACACCTGTTTGTGTTACTACATCACCTGTACATACAGAATAATGTGTAAACCAGGTGTAGGCTGTGTACAGGAACTACACCTGTTGGTGTTACTACATCACCTGTACATACAATCAGAATAATGTGTAAACCAGGTGTAGGCTGTGTCAGGAACTACACCTGTTTGTGTTACTTCATCACCTGTATATACAGAATAATGTGTAAACCAGGTGTAGGTTGTGTACAGGAACTACACCTGTTGGTGTTACTACATCACCTGTACATACAATCAGAATAATGTGTAAACCAGGTGTAGGCTGTGTACAGGAACTACACCTGTTGGTGTTACTACATCACCTGTACATACATACAGAATAATGTGTAAACCAGGTGTAGGTTGTGTACAGTAACTACACCTGTTGGTGTTACTACATCACCTGTACATACATACAGAATAATGTGTAAACCAGGTGTAGGCTGTGTACAGGAACTACACCTGTTGGTGTTACTACATCACCTGTACATACAGAATAATGTGTAAACCAGGTGTAGGTTGTGTACAGGAACTACACCTGTTTGCGTTACTACATCACCTGTACATACAGAATAATGTGTAAACCAGGTGTAGGTTGTGTACAGAATCTACACCTGTTGGTGTTACTACATCACCTGTACATACAGAATAATGTGTAAACCAGGTGTAGGTTGTGTACAGAATCTACACCTGTTGATGTTACTACATCACCTGTACATACAGAATAATGTGTTAACCAGGTGTAGGCTGTGTACAGGAACTACACCTGTTTGTGTTACTACATCACCTGTACATACAGAATAATGTGTAAACCAGGTGTAGGTTGTGTACAGGAACTACACCTGTTGGTGTTACTACATCACCTGTACATACAGAATAATGTGTAAACCAGGTGTAGGCTGTGTACAGGAACTACACCTGTTGATGTTACTACATCACCTGTACATACAATCAGAATAATGTGTAAACCAGGTGTAGGCTGTGTACAGGAACTACACCTGTTGGTGTTACTACATCACCTGTACATACATACAGAATAATGTGTAAACCAGGTGTAGGTTGTGTACAGGAACTACACCTGTTGGTGTTACTACATCACCTGTACATACAGAATAATGTGTAAACCAGGTGTAGGCTGTGTACAGGAACTACACCTGTTGGTGTTACTACATCACCTGTACATACAGAATAATGTGTAAACCAGGTGTAGGCTGTGTACAGGAACTACACCTGTTGGTGTTACTACATCACCTGTACATACAATCAGAATAATGTGTAAACCAGGTGTAGGCTGTGTACAGGAACTACACCTGTTGATGTTACTACATCACCTGTACATACAGAATAATGTGTAAACCAGGTGTAGGCTGTGTACAGGAACTACACCTGTTGGTGTTATTACATCACCTGTACATACATACAGAATAATGTGTAAACCAGGTGTAGGTTGTGTACAGGAACTACACCTGTTGGTGTTACTACATCACCTGTACATACATACAGAATAATGTGTAAACCAGGTGTAGGTTGTGTACATGAACTACACATGTTTGTGTTACTACATCACCTGTACATACATACAGAATAATGTGTAAACCAGGTGTAGGCTGTGTACAGGAACTACACCTGTTGGTGTTACTACATCACCTGTACATAGAGAATAATGTGTAAACCAGGTGTGGGCTGTGTACAGGAACTACACCTGTTGGTGTTACTACATCACCTGTACATACAGAATAATGTGTAAACCAGGTGTAGGCTGTGTACAGGAACTACACCTGTTGGTGTTACTACATCACCTGTACATAGAGAATAATGTGTAAACCAGGTGTGGGCTGTGTACAGGAACTACACCTGTTGGTGTTACTACATCACCTGTACATACATGCAGAATAATGTGTAAACCAGGTGTAGGCTGTGTACAGTAACTACACCTGTTGGTGTTACTACATCACCTGTACATACAGAATAATGTGTAAACCAGGTGTAGGTTGTGTACAGTAACTACACCTGCTGGTGTTACTACATCACCTGTACATACAGAATAATGTGTAAACCAGGTGTAGGCTGTGTACAGGAACTACACCTGTTGGTGTTACTACATCACCTGTACATACAGAATAATGTGTAAACCAGGTGTAGGCTGTGTACAGGAACTACACCTGTTGGTGTTACTACATCACCTGTACATACAATCAGAATAATGTGTAAACCAGGTGTAGGTTGTGTACAGGATCTACACCTGTTGGTGTTACTACATCACCTGTACATACAGAATAATGTGTAAACCAGGTGTAGGTTGTGTACAGGAACTACACCTGTTGGTGTTACTACATCACCTGTACATACAGAATAATGTGTAAACCAGGTGTAGGTTGTGTACAGGATCTACACCTGTTGGTGTTACTACATCACCTGTACATACAGAATAATGTGTAAACCAGGTGTAGGCTGTGTACAGGAACTACACCTGTTTGCGTTACTACATCACCTGTACATACAGAATAATGTGTAAACCAGGTGTAGGTTGTGTACAGGAACTACACCTGTTGGTGTTACTACATCACCTGTACATACAGAATAATGTGTAAACCAGGTGTAGGCTGTGTACAGGAACTACACCTGTTGGTGTTACTACATCACCTGTACATACAGAATAATGTGTAAACCAGGTGTAGGTTGTGTACAGGATCTACACCTGTTGGTGTTACTACATCACCTGTACATACAGAATTATGTGTAAACCAGGTGTAGGTTGTGTACAGGAACTACACCTGTTTGCGTTACTACATCACCTTTACATACATACAGAATAATGTGTAAACCAGGTGTAGGCTGTGTACAGGAACTACACCTGTTTGCGTTACTACATCACCTGTACATACAGAATAATGTGTAAACCAGGTGTAGGTTGTGTACAGGAACTACACCTGTTGGTGTTACTACATCACCTGTACATACAGAATAATGTGTAAACCAGGTGTAGGCTGTGTACAGGAACTACACCTGTTTGTGTTACTACATCACCTGTACATACAGAATAATGTGTAAACCAGGTGTAGGCTGTGTACAGGAACTACACCTGTTGATGTTACTACATCACCTGTACATACAGAATAATGTGTAAACCAGGTGTAGGTTGTGTACAGGAACTACACCTGTTTGTGTTAGTACATCACCTGTACATACAGAATAATGTGTAAACCAGGTGTAGGTTGTGTACAGGATCTACACCTGTTGGTGTTACTACATCACCTGTACATACATACAGAATAATGTGTAAACCAGGTGTAGGTTGTGTACAGGATCTACACCTGTTGGTGTTACTACATCACCTGTACATACAGAATAATGTGTAAACCAGGTGTAGGTTGTGTACAGGATCTACACCTGTTGGAGTTACTACATCACCTGTACATACATACAGAATAATGTGTAAACCAGGTGTAGGTTGTGTACAGGATCTACACCTGTTGGTGTTACTACATCACCTGTACATACCTACAGAATAATGTGTAAACCATGTGTAGGTTGTGTACAGGATCTACACCTGTTGGTGTTACTACATCACCTGTACATACATACAGAATAATGTGTAAACCAGGTGTAGGTTGTGTACAGGAACTACACCTGTTGGTGTTACTACATCACCTGTACATACAGAATAATGTGTAAACCAGGTGTAGGCTGTGTACAGGAACTACACCTGTTGGTGTTACTACATCACCTGTACATACAGAATAATGTGTAAACCAGGTGTAGGCTGTGTACAGGAACTACACCTGTTGATGTTACTACATCACCTGTACATACAGAATAATGTGTAAACCAGGTGTAGGCTGTGTACAGGAACTACACCTGTTGGTGTTACTACATCACCTGTATATACATACAGAATAATGTGTAAACCAGGTGTAGGCTGTGTACAGGAACTACACCTGTTGGTGTTACTATATCACCTGTACATACAGAATAATGTGTAAACCAGGTGTAGGCTGTGTACAGGAACTACACCTGTTGGTGTTACTACATCACCTGTACATACAGAATAATGTGTAAACCAGGTGTAGGTTGTGTACAGGAACTACACCTGTTGGTGTTACTACATCACCTGTACATACAATCAGAATAATGTGTAAACCAGGTGTAGGTTGTGTACAGGATCTACACCTGTTGGTGTTACTACATCACCTGTACATACAGAATAATGTGTAAACCAGGTGTAGGTTGTGTACAGGAACTACACCTGTTGGTGTTACTACATCACCTGTACATACAGAATAATGTGTAAACCAGGTGTAGGCTGTGTACAGGAACTACACCTGTTGGTGTTACTACATCACCTGTACATACAGAATAATGTGTAAACCAGGTGTAGGTTGTGTACAGGATCTACACCTGTTGGTGTTACTACATCACCTGTACATACAGAATTATGTGTAAACCAGGTGTAGGTTGTGTACAGGAACTACACCTGTTTGCGTTACTACATCACCTTTACATACATACAGAATAATGTGTAAACCAGGTGTAGGCTGTGTACAGGAACTACACCTGTTTGCGTTACTACATCACCTGTACATACAGAATAATGTGTAAACCAGGTGTAGGTTGTGTACAGGAACTACACCTGTTGGTGTTACTACATCACCTGTACATACAGAATAATGTGTAAACCAGGTGTAGGCTGTGTACAGGAACTACACCTGTTTGTGTTACTACATCACCTGTACATACAGAATAATGTGTAAACCAGGTGTAGGCTGTGTACAGGAACTACACCTGTTGATGTTACTACATCACCTGTACATACAGAATAATGTGTAAACCAGGTGTAGGTTGTGTACAGGAACTACACCTGTTTGTGTTAGTACATCACCTGTACATACAGAATAATGTGTAAACCAGGTGTAGGTTGTGTACAGGATCTACACCTGTTGGTGTTACTACATCACCTGTACATACATACAGAATAATGTGTAAACCAGGTGTAGGTTGTGTACAGGATCTACACCTGTTGGTGTTACTACATCACCTGTACATACCTACAGAATAATGTGTAAACCATGTGTAGGTTGTGTACAGGATCTACACCTGTTGGTGTTACTACATCACCTGTACATACATACAGAATAATGTGTAAACCAGGTGTAGGTTGTGTACAGGAACTACACCTGTTGGTGTTACTACATCACCTGTACATACAGAATAATGTGTAAACCAGGTGTAGGCTGTGTACAGGAACTACACCTGTTGGTGTTACTACATCACCTGTATATACATACAGAATAATGTGTAAACCAGGTGTAGGCTGTGTACAGGAACTACACATGTTGGTGTTACTACATCACCTGTACATACAGAATAATGTGTAAACCAGGTGTAGGCTGTGTACAGGAACTACACCTGTTGGTGTTACTACATCACCTGTACATACAGAATAATGTGTAAACCAGGTGTAGGTTGTGTACAGGAACTACACCTGTTGGTGTTACTACATCACCTGTACATACAATCAGAATAATGTGTAAACCAGGTGTAGGTTGTGTACAGGATCTACACCTGTTGGTGTTACTACATCACCTGTACATACAGAATAATGTGTAAACCAGGTGTAGGTTGTGTACAGGAACTACACCTGTTGATGTTACTACATCACCTGTACATACATACAGAATAATGTGTAAACCAGGTGTAGGCTGTATACAGGAACTACACCTGTTGGTGTTACTACATCACCTGTACATACAGAATAATGTGTAAACCAGGTGTAGGTTGTGTACATGAACTACACATGTTGGTGTTACTACATCACCTGTACATACAGAATAATGTGTAAACCATGTGTAGGTTGTGTACAGGAACTACACCTGTTTGCGTTACTACATCACCTTTACATACATAATAATGTGTAAACCATGTGTAGGCTGTGTACAGGAACTACACCTGTTGGTGTTACTACATCACCTGTACATACATAATAATGTGTAAACCAGGTGTAGGCTGTGTACAGGAACTACACCTGTTTGTGTTACTACATCACCTGTACATACAGAATAATGTGTAAACCAGGTGTAGGTTGTGTACAGGAACTACACCTGTTTGTGTTACTACATCACCTGTACATACAGAATAATGTGTAAACCAGGTGTAGGTTGTGTACAGGAACTACACCTGTTTGTGTTAGTACATCACCTGTACATACAGAATAATGTGTAAACCAGGTGTAGGTTGTGTACAGGAACTTAACCTGTTGGTGTTACTACATCACCTGTACATACAGAATAATGTGTAAACCAGGTGTAGGTTGTGTACAGGATCTACACCTGTTGGTGTTACTACATCACCTGTACATACATACAGAATAATGTGTAAACCAGGTGTAGGTTGTGTACAGGATCTACACCTGTTGGTGTTACTACATCACCTGTACATACAGAATAATGTGTAAACCAGGTGTAGGTTGTGTACAGGATCTACACCTGTTGGTGTTACTACATCACCTGTACATACATACAGAATAATGTGTAAACCAGGTGTAGGTTGTGTACAGTAACTACACCTGTTGGTGTTACTACATCACCTGTACATACAGAATAATGTGTAAACCAGGTGTAGGCTGTGTACAGGAACTACACCTGTTGGTGTTACTACATCACCTGTACATACAATCAGAATAATGTGTAAACCAGGTGTAGGTTGTGTACAGGATCTACACCTGTTGGTGTTACTACATCACCTCTATATACAGAATAATGTGTAAACCAGGTGTAGGTTGTGTACAGTAACTACACCTGTTGGTGTTACTACATCACCTGTACATACATACAGAATAATGTGTAAACCAGGTGTAGGCTGTATACAGGAACTACACCTGTTGGTGTTACTACATCACCTGTACATACAGAATAATGTGTAAACCAGGTGTAGGTTGTGTACATGAACTACACATGTTGGTGTTACTACATCACCTGTACATACAGAATAATGTGTAAACCATGTGTAGGTTGTGTACAGGAACTACACCTGTTTGCGTTACTACATCACCTTTACATACATACAGAATAATGTGTAAACCAGGTGTAGGCTGTGTACAGGAACTACACCTGTTGGTGTTACTACATCACCTGTACATACATAATAATGTGTAAACCAGGTGTAGGCTGTGTACAGGAACTACACCTGTTGGTGTTACTACATCACCTGTACATATATACAGAATAATGTGTAAACCAGGTGTAGGCTGTGTACAGGAACTACACCTGTTGGTGTTACTACATCACCTGTACATACAGAATAAGGTGTAAACCCGGTGTAGGTTGTGTACAGGAACTACACCTGTTGGTGTTACTACATCACCTGTACATACAGAGACGATTAATTCTTTCGGTCTTACCATACAGTTCGTTATGTGATTAAGAATTTTTTTTTCTATCTGAATTAAACATATCAGTTAAGTATATCTTCTTTTTATGCCAGACACAGAGGTCTATAAATTTTAGAAACTAATATAGTGATATACATCTCATATTGTTTAGGTTCTCATTAAAGGCATCCCACCATGTAACAACAAGTGATAAAATTACAAATACAGCTTTTACCTTGCGCAGGAATTTCCTCATACTGATGGTAGGCTGCCCCAGGAAGGTAAGGGTCATTAGGGACGGTGATCTCAGGGGCATCTTGTATATGTGTATGATGTGACGGACCAGCTCTTCGTACTTCATCTTTGATTAGAATGTCAAAAATATTTCCTATTCTTAACGAAGAAACGTTAACTGTATTGAAACAATGATTATTTCTACACACTTCCACAATTTGAATCTCTGAGAACCTCATATTGTATATCTTTTGAGACCAACCATAATTAAAGCTGACAATGAAACTGAATATATATGACTGTGTCTCGCATTGTGTGCATTTTTAAATATTTCCTACTTGTTCTAAATCATGAGTCTATGAAGGAATACACATCATGACTAAATATTATTTATGAAGTACCCTGATTGGTCAAAGCAATGAAATGCAAATGTTTAATTATATATCATGATAACACGTTCACCCACAAGCATTAAGAAGAAAAATTTGGCTTTGCCGAGTTGCCACACCCACCCATGGTCAAAGCCAATTTGTTTTGTCTAGGCCTAGGACATACTGAGTGACACTTTAAAAACTTGTTTGTAATGACAATGATTTAAACATGCATTTCTATTCCTAGGGAATGCTCATTATGTAAGCAAAGGATGGATTTTTGAGAAGCGAAACTCTTTTGCAGCCAACCCTGCCATATGTTATAGGCCTAGTAGGGCCCCATAGGTCTAGTCGGGCTACAAAAGGGGCAACCCTCCACCCAGCTTTTCACACTAATTAAACGCAAAGACTATACAGATTTAAACCACACGTGAGGCACCTTTAAAGAATGGAAACTAGCAGTGGTTATTTCAAGTAAGCGAGGTTTAAGTCAATTAACCCGCAGTTGTGTAGGGTTACTTACTATAACCAGTGCCCTTTGGTCAATCCAAGGTGTTTCACACCTTACATTGACCACTTCAGGCACTGGCTATAACTCGTAACCCTACACAACGGTGGATAAACTAATACATAACTATTTACATACACTTAGGCCAATCACATGGATGGCTGTTTGGGGGCTATTTGGTGACACATTTCTTAGCAACAGTCGCGGCTTATGTATGATGTCACATTTGACCTCACTCGGTGGGCATTAGTTTTATTGCACTGCCACTGAAAACATAATAGGAGTTGTCCAGTGATTTTGGAGATGCAACATCACTGTCGCGCTACACACGCTAACAATGATGACAACAACTGCTGCAGCTACTGCCCCACCAATAAGAGATATATAGTAAATAGAAGCGACTTACCTGTTACTTTGTTGTTCTGTCCCTTCCTCCTCACACAGAGACACACACTTAGTACAATTATAACAATGACGACTACAACTGCTGCAGCTACTGCCCCACCAATAACAGATATATAGTAAATAGAAGCGACTTACCTGTTACATTGTTGTTCTGCACCTTCCTCTTCACACAGAGACACACACTGATTACAACTATAACAATGACAACTACAACTGCTGCAGCTACTGCCCCACCAATAACAGATATATAATACTTAAAGGCAACTTACCTGTTACTTTGTTGTTCTGTCCCTTCCTCCTCACACAGAGACACACACTGAGTACAACTATAACAATGACAACTACAACTGCTGCAGCTACTGCCCCACCAATAACAGATATATAATACTTAAAGGCGACTTACCTGTTACATTGTTGTTCTGCACCTTCCTCTTCACACAGAGACACACACTGAGTACAACTATAACAATGACGACTACAACTGCTGCAGCTACTGCCCCACCAATAACAGATATATAATACTTAAAGGCGACTTACCTGTTACATTGTTGTTCTGCACCCTCCTCTTCACACAGAGACACACACTGAGTACAACTATAACAATGATGACTACAACTGCTGCAGCTACTGCCCCACCAATAACAGATATATAATACTTAAAGGCGACTTACCTGTTACATTGTTGTTCTGCACCTTCCTCCTCACACAGAGACACACACTGAGTACAACTATAACAATGACGACTACAACTGCTGCAGCTACTGCCCCACCAATAACAGGCAGTGAGGACCCAGTAGTAGCAGTTGGTAATGCCTGGTCACCTTCTGGTGGTGATATAGTACTGCTGGCTGCTGTGGAACTAGATGGTAATATTCCAACAATTACTGGCTGTGAGACATCTGTATTGACCTTTGATGGCACCAAGGGTGTGACTGAGGCTGATGTGGGAGGATGTCGGCCTGTAAATAGAGCATGTGACAGCGATCTGTAGCTCTGTAATAATAGCCACCTCGGAGGACCCATGCACTGCCGTGAAGAAAACAACACTTTTATGAAAACAAGCTTGTCTTTCCAAGACTCTGTAGGCCAGAGTACTGAAGATACAGGAATGGCAAACCCCATTTCTGAAAGGTGTAGACCTCCTCATTCTAAATGATAACATACATGCATGGTATTGTGGAATTATGAGGGCATACATGGGTAGTGTTTACATGGTCCCTTTCAGCAACTTCTTAAATTGTCCCCTGTTGTTCTCAATATAATTTTAAAAGGTAAGCTATGGAGGGTTCTTGCAAAATCGCCATGGTAGATACATAGACAGTGTAAAAATATTTGATTAGTTTATATTTCAAGCTACATTTTGATATGCGGGATATATTAACATCTTCAATATGCAGCTGTAGTAACAACAATAGAGATTCTTTAAAAGCATAGTACCTGTAGAAAGTCCCGCACCTGACAAGGAAGCTCAAAGGGTCTAGAATCAGCATATAAAAAAGCTAAGCATTCCAATTGATTGTTAAAATGTGAGAGCCCACCAAAGTAGGGGTGTCACACAGTCCCTCCATAGAGTTTAGGCTATTCAGCTGTTCCAGTCAGTATAGTAGTGCCATGTTTTACAAAAAATGCCTCATCTTTCCAAGGCCCTGGAAGCCAAATGAATAAGGTTACAGAAATAGCAGACCCCATCTGAAAAGGGTCTGAGTCCCCTTGTCCAAAATGTACAGACAAATATGTTGCTATCAGTGAGCTGTGTCCTGCTGATAAACCACCATAGTACTCACAGTATGGGGCACAGGGAATAATCACCACCATAGTACTCACAGTATGGGCCACAGGGAATAATCACCACCATAGTACTCACAGTAGGGGCACAGGGAATAATCACTACCATAGTACTCACAGTAGGGGCACAGGGAATAATCACCACCATAGTACTCACAGTAGGGGCACAGGGAATAATCACCACCATAGTACTCACAGTATGGGGCACAGGGAATAATCACCACCATAGTACTCACAGTATGGGGCACAGGGAATAATCACCACCATAGTACTCACAGTAGGGGCACAGGGAATAATCACCACCATAGTACTCACAGTATGGGGCACAGGGAATAATCACTACCATAGTACTCACAGTAGGGGCACAGGGAATAATCACCACCATAGTACTCACAGTAGGGGCACAGGGAATCATCACCACCATAGTACTCACAGTAGGGGCACAGGGAATAATCACCACCATAGTACTCACAGTAGGGGCACAGGGAATAATCACCACCATAGTACTCACAGTATGGGGCACAGGGAATAATCACCACCATAGTACTCACAGTAGGGGCACAGGGAATAATCACCACCATAGTACTCACAGTAGGGGCACAGGGAATAATCACCACCATAGTACTCACAGTAGGGGCACAGGGACAAGGGTTAAGAAGTGATCACTTTCATATCAGAGACGTTTGTTATGAACACAATTGTACCATTTTAATTGTAGGCACCATAATTATATATAAAACCTGAATGAACATACCATAGACAATTAGCTTCACACTCTCTATGTAAGCCATGAATGCAAATTCCTCATATGTACAGACAAACATGGAGCTATCAGTGAGCTGTGTCCTGCTTATGGTGAGTGAGAAGGTGGAGTTGTTCAGTGTAATGTCTGGTCGTGTTGTAGGCCTATGTTCATAGAATCTTCCATTCCAGTGGTACTGGTAATACAGTACATCACCATCAACACGCTGCCATGTCCTTGTGTAATAGAAGCTTTGGTTGGACAGCCTTTTCACCTCCTCACATGGTAGTGTGATAGACGCAGCCTCTACAACCTCCACCACAGTACCTGGAATACACAAAACACATTATCCTATAATGTTGAAACAACTCTGGGAATGATTGGTTTTTACTTCTGTTGGTATTTTTCTTTTTTTTTTGGGATGGTACATAGAAATATTCCAATGAAAGGCTGACACAATTGAGAATTTGTCTCTTCTGACTCTGACCAAAGGGAAAGGGGTACTTAAGAATAATTCCCCCTCTGTAATCACAAAGAAGGGATAGAGTATACACAAGGTTACTATAGAAATGATACAGAACAGGCCTGGGGCTTCAACTCCAAAAGGCACACATAACACATAACCAGAAACACCATGACATGTTTTAATAAGTCATGGATAGTCTACAGTGTCCATATGAGTGTGAGTGGTGTATATGTTTAAATTCTACCTAAAAAAAAGAACAGCAATCATTTTTGTCCCATGAATGTAACATCTAAATATACGAGAATTATCTTTATTTTAGTTTGAAATTTCTAAAATCGACTAAGAAATAAAAGTTTTAGGACTAGAAAAATGTCACACTCACAAACGTTAATGTATACGATTTTGATAAGCTATGTTCTTTTAGTAGAATAATCCGTGATACACCAGCAACTGTCATTGTCTGCTCAATAGCCATTGGGCAAACAGGGTGAAGGCAAGGGTAAGTGTTAGGATTGGGCGAACAGGGCTAGTGTTGGCAAATGAAAGTTAGAATTGAACAACACAGCTCCTCCAAAGCTAAAAGCCCATTGCTGCCACAAATTGTGGGTTTTACATTGATTTTGAATGAGCCAATTTCAGCCAGATGTAGGAAACAAGCATGTTCACCATGTGGTGTCTGCGTAATCCTTTTAACACGATATTCCACTCAAAGGAGCATTGAGTGGAAAAAGTATAGTTCGTCCAATAGGCATTGAACAGACAGGGTGAGTGTGAGGGTAAGGGTTAAGGTTAGTGTTTGGCCACTCCCAAAAGAATCTGATACGCTTACTGTAGATGGCAGTGAAGATGACACCAACATTCACTGTGTGTCCTGATGTTACAATACAGGTGGATATGTAATCATCCTGTATCACATTGCCAATGGTGAGTTCAAATGTCTCCTCATTGAGAGACATATCATCACGTGCCTGCTCAACCTTAGTGGCACCAGCAGCTGTCTGGTTGTAGATGAGGTTTACATAAGGTACCTGTGACCACCTGTACCACTGTCTGCTGGTGTACACTGCAGCATCCACAGGACACTGCAGTGTAAGGCTCGCACTCAACATGACTTCCACCCTCCTGTCTGAAATGTACAAACATTGGTGATTGGTAATACTTTGTACAGGCTTATATCTACACAGGACACTGCAGTGTCACACTGCTACTCAACATGACACCCACCCTCCTGTTTGAAATGTACAAACATTGGTGATTGGTAATACTTTGTACAGACTTATATCTGCACAGGACACTGCAGTGTCACACTGATACCCAACATGACGTCCACCCTCCTGTCTGAAATGTACAAACATTGGTGATTGGTAATACTTTGTACAGACTTATATCTGCACAGGACACTGCAGTGTCATACTGCTACCCAACATGGCGTCCACCCTCCTGTCTGAAATGTACAAACATTGGTGAATGGTAATACTTTGTACAGACTTATATCTACACAGGACACTGCAGTGTCACACTGCTACCCAACATGATATCCACCGTGATGTCCAATGACGAAATCACCTGTAACTTGTGTATCTATCAAAACTACTTTGTAATAAACCAAACATCAATATGTATGTAGAAAAACAGAACATTGAAACAAAATTGTAAAAAAAATAATTTGGAAATTATACAGGTATTAATATAGAAGCCTGTCCAACGGGAAATTTTGCAGTTATTGATTTTACAAACCTGGGCTTATGCATAGGGAAATACGGTAATTATAATAATAACAAATTAGATCCATATGGCCTTTAACTTGTTTATAATTTAGAAGCTACACCTACAATTATGAAATTAATTGCACCCTGCTTGTTAATTTGATACCAAACTATTCCAAACTATTTCCAAACATTCCCATACATAAATCTCTAATGCAGACTCCTAAAGTGCCAGCACATTGGCCTGGATCAAAATATCATTTTTTGTCATAAAAAGCAGCGTAGAGGATAATTCTCAAAGGTAAAGCTTTGGAAGATGCAAACACTTTCTGCAATTGGATCTATGTCTTTGCAGGACAAATAATGAAATATCAATCAATTGATAAAATGGCTCACACCCTCCCCTGCCCAATAAATTTTAATAATCCCTGGGTGTTGTTTTTCCCCATTTGGCGGTCTGTGTATTTATTTATCAGCAGTGAACGCGGTGGGGTAGGGGGGTAGGAGGTGTTCTATTTCCATCGAAAGTAATAGCCAACGCAGCCATATTCATGTTCATATACCATTTTAAGATAAAGGTTAATGTGTGACCTTGACCATTAGAAGCAGCAAGGCGGGCTTTTCGAGTCTGACAGTTTGAGCAGGCCTGACAGAGACAGCCATCATGCCTTTCAGGATTGGTTATATGGGAACAGAGTTGACCCCCTTAGCTTCTTTAATGAGAAGAAATATCGTCTTTCCAAAGATGTCACCAGGATTCTCATAAAAAAAGTATGTGGACACCAGGAAAAAGGTGTTGAGGGGCAAGCATGCCGTCCAGCACAGAATAAGAGTTAGCATACATTCAAGCATGGACTTCAACTTTCTGTCCTGTGTTACAGGGATATATTTTCTTCTGTGTGCCTTTTCACATAGGTGTCAGGGAGGGAGAATCACAGAGAGGCCACCAAAAAAAGTATGTACCCCTTCTCAATCCTGAATGAATGCCGTCCCCCTCTTCTTGGAGGGTACGACATGTAGCCACATGTCCTCACTTCCATTTTTTTCTTTTTTCAGTTCGTCATTGTGCTTAGGTATTTTGCTACCGATGCCAACTATGGGGTCATAGCTGACTGTCATGGAGTGTCTAAGAGCCTTGTCTCTAAGTGTGTGTGGGATGTCTCAGAGTACTTTTGCTAGCACCTGTCAGAGTATGTGCACTGGCCGGACCTGGAGACTGAGAAAGCCAACAAGGCAGTGTTTTTTTTTGCGCGAGACCACCAAGCCAGCATATTTCTGGATATTCGACAACACATATAGTTATTCACTGCCCCTGCAGCCTCACACAGGATGAAAATCAGTATTTCTGTTACAAGGGATACTACTCCATCAACTACACCATGGTGAGGAAATAATTTTATTTTTGGATTCTAATAAAAATAATTTACCCAATTTTTTTGTGCTTTCTTCCTTACTCCTGACAGCCGTAAAGACATATATATCACTGATTCGGTTTCTAGGGGACGAGCAGACTTCAAAGGCCTCTTCCTTCTTGGTGACTCAGGGTAAGTACTATAATTCTGTACATAACACATAAGTGAATATCTTTTCTTGTATCTTGGTAATATTGTTTCTTCTTTTTTTTCCACTCATGCTTGTGACTAAAAAATATTTAAAATTTAATTTCCTACTTATTTCCTCCAGCTACGTCCTGACAGAATACGTCCTAACCCTGGTGAGGTATGAGCAGACAGAAAATGACATCATCTATTAGATATGGCACAAGAAAACCAGGTCTGGCATTGAACATGTCATAGGTCAACTGCAACAAAGATGGAGGTATTTTTTCCTATGCTGTTTCTTTGAATGATTAAAAAAAAAATTCTTATCTTTATGAATTATTCTATACATGCATCAAAATTATAATACCTGTTTTTCTTTGTTCATGTGTGTCTTCAGCCAGGTATCATTCTCTTGTACATAACATTGAAAGTATGTCATGTTCAGATAAAAGCATTCCAGGTTAAGACCTTGTGTAGAAGACAGATGTAGAAAGAAAATAAAGACTAAACCCTATTCCTGATTACAGATGTCTGGACTCCAGTAGTGGCTACTTGTTCCACTCCCCGTAAGACATCGTGATCTCCTTCACCAGGATAGGGTCTTGATGGATCCCCTTGTCCATGGTCCACGGCTATGGGTGTATTGACTTCCCTTTGATGTGGTGGAGCCCGGTTAGCTGCAAAACACAAGAAGAAATAAAGGCTAAAGATTTGGTTCCCTGTATAAAAAAATTAACCTGAAAGGAAAGAAAGAGAAACATCATGTGTTTGAATACTTTTACATATCATTTTACATATTTGGTTGGAAATATTAAAAAAATTACTTTATTAATAGTTTTAATAATTCAGTCACCTTGCAGTACTGCGTTTATGATACGCTGTCGGCCTAAAAAGAGTTCCGAATCAGTGCCACCCACGCCAACACCGATTAAGCGTGGGGGAGTTAAAAAAGTCTCGGCAGGTGAAGACAAAAAGAAGAGGAAAGGTGTTTCGAAGGCCAAGAAGCACCTAGAGAAGGCTCTTCAGACTGTCAGGTCCGAAAAGGAACTATCCAAGAGGGGGATATACGTTCGCCGCAGCCCTCGAATTGCCCAGAGGACTGCAGTGACCTAACCTGTATACACAACGAGTGTAATGTTTACATTTAGAGGAACGGATGACGTATGATGCACCAGTGGGTAGTGGACGGATAATCCGGTGGATTTGCTTAAGCTTTCCATAAACTCCACTTAAATCCCCAGACGAGTCATCGGCGTGAGCGATAATTACCTAAAAACAATCAGTTTGTTTATGTTCCGCTTGTAGCATGTGCGTTTCCGCATGACGTCACCGTGTCCGGTCTCGGCTGACCTCTCGTGACCCCGCAAGCTAGCGAGGAAATGACGTCACAAAAGCTGGCTTGTCGCCATATTTTTTTTGGTAGAGTTCGAGACGGACGAGTGATCGCCCCTTTTTTAATTTCTACCGTCTAACAATCCCAGGTGCACCCCCAGAGTCGGTCTCTCAGCAGGCAGGCTCCGTCTGTGTCGGCCCCGGCGCCATAAAAGCCGGAAAAAGGAGTATTTGACTGCTAAGGGGGTTCCCAGTCATGGCTGAGGAATCCGTAGCTGCAGCCAAGCTATCCGGTGACCAGGATACGCTGACTCCTTCCGCAGAAGCTTTTCCGGAAGCTTTGTCACCTGTTACACAGGCGGAGAGCGAGTTGATGGAAGTGGAGGAATCCGCGGATCGCTCGTTCGAGGAGAAACTGGCTTCATTCTCGCTGAATGAGCCAGAGAAACTGTTGTCACCACTTCCGACCGATGGATCTGGAGACGCTGCGAATCCTGAAGCAGCAGCAACTGGATCCGAAACTGCACAAGTCGACGGATCCAAGGACCAGTGGAAGCCAGCGATGGCCGACCCGTTCCCAGCTGCCTATGACGGTCGGTACCTGTATGTCCATCCGGACTTACAGGCACAGGTAGTAAACCCGGACGGTACTCCAGTCAAGTTGGACCCGAAGGTGAGAATGGCTATCGAGGGCGTTATGGTTCCCGATCAGCTGGATAGGACGCCACCAGAATGGCTCAGAGACTGGCCTTGGTTCCAACGCGGACTCATGGTCGACATTGCCTTTCGACAGGTGGTGTATGAGGCAAACAGAGCCTTCTTGCTAGGAGCTTATCCGAAGCCAGACAGGTCTCAGTGGAAACTTACCAAGACCAACATAGATTGGGTAGGCTGCGTCTCGGAACCTGAGGGACAAACTTACCCACGCCCTTGTGCTACCATGAAGGAGTTCCGTGAAGCCGCTGCTAATTTCGAACAGTGGGACGACGGTTATTACATAACCGAAGCCGAGTTAGTAGACGTTCAAAATAACTCTCTAACAGGAATGGACAGAAGCGCAGCCCTTTGGACGGTTCTCGTCCGTCGTATGACTGCAGAACAGGAAGCCCTGGAGAAAGCTTGAAGGGAAGCAGAGGTACCCGCACCTCCAATCCCTGACCTGAAACTAGGCGCTAGGAGCGCAGCCGGTTCTGCAACAGCCACTGGCAGTACTACCGAGAAGACAATGAGTCCGGTAGAAGCATCTACCTCCAGTGAACCCGGAACCAAGGATCCGGAAGACTGGAAGGTAAGCAAGAACAGGAGGTCTGCTGCTCAGAAGCTCAAGAATCTTCCAGATTCTGCTAGAGCTGACCCACAAGCCGGCACCTCAGCCACTGGTAGCACTGCCATGGAGGTTGTTTCCTCGGTTCACGAGTCCTCGGTAGAGTATGATGAGAAGGCAACTCCATCCACTCAGACTGAGGCAGAACGTTGGGCTAACGCCAAGTCCGGATTCAAAACCCGGATCCCAACGTGCTTCCCCGACTGTGCGTACGGAGTGAAGAAAGATGGTTCGACACTGTATGCCTGTCTGGATACAGTCAATAAGAACGGTGAATCCGACGATGAGGATTTGATGCGTCCCACTTGGCAAAAAACGTGTTTTTAACATTTGCAAACGTTTTATTTGGTTTTTAAATTTTGAACCAAATAAAAACATTTGCTTTTTCAACCAATTTTCAACCAAATAAAAACGTTTTTTATTTACGTTGCTTTTACGTTAAAAAAACGTTTTTTTAACCTGATATAAAAACGTCAAAATAACGTTTTTTTGAGTACATGTAAAAACGTTATTTTGACGTTGAAAAAAAAAAACGTTTTGCAAACTTAGGAACCAAAATAAAACGTTTTTTTTACGTCAAAAAAAACGTTTTTCTGCCAAGTGGGGTCTCTCGGACAAAGATCCCAATCCGAGCAAAGCCTATTGCAAGATGTGACTTATGCTAAATCATACTGAAGGGTATTATACATATACCCAGAGGCGTAAGCTGCGTTGGGCACTTGAGAAGTGGTACGGATGCTAGCGATGTCTCGGTCCGGACCTTGAGCACTTCAGCCCGGTTCCAGAGGCATCTGGTAGAGGCCCACTTCCACCATCACCCGGTTTACATTTGTGATCTGAGTTATGGTAAGAAGGGGAAGAAGTGTACTACGAAGGTACAGTACAACCGTCGTAGTGATCTGGCTAGACACCAGAAGAAGTGCCATGCTGAAGGACTAGATGGAGCTTGTAAACGCATTATGGAGCTGCATCAGGAACTCATGAAGGAGTTCGATAGCCTGAGTGAGGATACTTGGTCAAAGATCCGACCAGGGGACCAAGTCCTCTGTGAAGTTCCGAAGACCAAGGATTCGAAACTCCGTGCTAAGATTGTCTTGACTCCCGGCAAGGGTAAATTAGACATGCATGAGTCTCTTTGGCAGAAATGCGAGGAGTCCGGAAAGGAGGGAAAAAGAGCTAGGGAGAGAGTTAGAAGGGACCAAAACCGTGGTGGTAACGGCAACGGTCAGTCAGCTACTGTTTCTAAGGCCAGGGTAGAGGATCGTTCCAGATCCCCCCCGGCACATCACCCACACGAGCAGGCCCAGGGTACTCCTGTCTTCAAGAGACCCGAACCTGCAGGATACGCAGGTGCTGTATCTAAGCCGGGGAAAGTTAACACCCGTAACTTTCCGTCCATGACCCAGGGACCTGGACCTGAGAGCCAGACCTTGGTTGTGGGTAAAGGAGGTCGGTTAGTTCCTAAAAAGACCTCAGCACCTGCTGCTGCCGGATCTGCAACTACTGCAGCCGCCCAGCTGGTAACTTTCACCCCAGAGCAAGTACAACTGTACATGCAAATGGGGATGAAGCAAAATTTACTACCCACCTACTGTCTCCCAACAAAAGGAGTGTCCGGAAGCCCTACATCCGGAAGTGGCCCTCAGGCAGCGTCGACACCCCCCAAGGTTGTTGCACCACCTGCGAAACCAAAGGATGCGATTACCATCAAGGCCGGTAACGCTGAGATTTGGTTTGAGAAATTTCGCCGGGGGAAGTATCTGGTGCTATAGTAGTTATTTGATACATGATACGTTATTCTACTGAATTTTTTTCTTTTCAAGTGTATAATTCATAACGGTTCCATTTCTAAACTCACAAACCTTTAACGGATTTGTTGGTCATATCATATAAAAGTATCATTAGATAGTATAGTTACTTTAAAAGTCTTTCTCAAGACTACATAATCATTTGTGATATTAATAATTACAAACTCATTAGGATGTTATTATGTAGTTTATTCAATATTTAACAGTTTCGTTATATATAACTGTTATCTTCACACATATGCGAATTATAACAATTATCCTGCTAGTTATACCGTAAATGTGGAATATTATTATGTGGTACAAAATGTTAATTAACAGTTCCGTTACACATAACTGTTACCTTTTCCACATATTCGCATTGTACTTTGACATCCGGTTTGTTATTTTGTAACTATAAATACTATCGCATATATGAAATTAACTTTCGAATGATACTATACATGATGTTAATATTATATCTATGGTTGTACCTCTATTATTAGGGTTTAGACATATCGTAATGTTATCCCTATAATAATACAATAGTTATAACTCCTTCCTAAATGTCTGGGGGAGTAGTGTAGAGGTACGTTGATACATAACCATAGTGTTGGGTACCGTCTGGCGTGGCAGGTGAGTCGAGTCGTCGGATGTTCCTCAGGTTCCGGATAGGTGGCAGCACCGATCCGGGTCTGTGGGGACATCTGACGGCGAACACCTAGGTTCTTATATAAAGGCCAGGGCTCAGCCGCTACGTCAGAGGCCCTTCTGGCCTCTGATCATGTAAGACCTTTTTAATATCTAATAGCTGCCCTCTTACCACCTACCGGGTAGCCGTGAGTGTTTCTATAATAAACTTTCCGTTGGCATCACTTGAATCACCGCCTTGCTCCTTCTTTCCCGAATAGTAAGGCCCGAACCACCAGGTCCGTAAGACTAAAACCATTACAATATGTTTCCACCACTGCTACCACGGCCTCTCCCTCATCCGCCACATTACCTGGAGGTAGAAGTTCTGGGCCTTCCTCTTCCTCTCCCTTTGACCCTTTCATATAGGCTAATTTTGAAGAGGAGTCCTGCTTGGAAGGAGAGAAAGATGGGTCCATTCTTTTTTTATTGTCCTTAGGCTCTGGATAGAAAAAAGGCCTTTGACCACTTTGAGGGATTTGAGACAAATGCTCTTTGCTAGGCTCCTTGCCCTTCTGACACCTCTGGCTAATTAAACTCCTTTTATATTCATCAACCATGTAGTTTATAACCTGTTGACCGGCATCACATGGGTAGTTTTCAGGCAGGCGGACAGGCTCGTCAAAGTCTTGATCTTCATCATAAAACTCTTCTTCAGAGGGCTGGAAAAGGAAAGAAAATAATGTTAAACAAATTTATTCATAATTTTGATTTAGAAGTTGATATATACTGTAAGAATATATGTCACCATAGAAATGGACAACATAAAAAATAAGAAAAGAGGAGATAGAAGTTCAGTATACCTTTAGATTTTAAATGATGGGGGGGGGGAAATAAAGGTCAAAATTATGCTGCCGTCATATATGGATGGGTCCTAAAACGACACCTGAATAAGGCAATGCTCTGACCAAAGCAAAATTTTGAAAGTACATTCTAAGGCATTCAAATGACTTTGAAAATATTATCTGAAAGAAGTCTCGACATTTTCAAGGGGTAGAAAAGGCGGGAGGGGAGATGTTCAACACAGCAAGAAAAGGGATGGCAGTGTGTCTGCATGCACTTGCATAGTGACTTCAATAACGAAAAAACTAACAGTAAATGAGAGAAACACATATGATATTATACATATTCAACCCAGAGACACATTCTATCATGACATCAAAGTGATCTTACCCTTTTCCTCTGCCGGGACATTTTGTGGCATGTTTATCGCTGAATTTTGATGACCTTTGTCTCTAGTGTTTTGATCGAGGAAGCCCTTCCGGTCAGGATTCTCCTTAGCAACTTGCCAAATTTGAAACGGGCAAGACAAATGCAGAGTTGAAAGAGGACCTGAACGTGTAACTGAACGCGGACCTCCGTATTTGATACACAGACAGAAGAAATTGAGTGAAGTGAAGTCAATGTTATAACATAGGATTTAGACACAATATTCATACATTTGATATGTCAAGGATAGCCAATATGGGAAATAAAGGTAAGCTTAATGCCTAACAAGTTAATGACTGACCGTCATTCTAAGAATGCTGTCATGACCTAGCCATATAAAGAAAATTACCTATACCTTTCATAGAGTTCTAAATAATATTAACAGATGTAAGTTTAATATGAACAGCAGCATTATTCTTTACTTTAAGTACATAGTTAAAAACATACCCCCCTCCCCAAAAATACCCACACATTCACAAAATTTCATGTATGACGTACAATGGCAGTTTGACCAATAATGGTTGTAAATTTTATGAATAATCTTAGAGACTCATCAAAAGCTCATAAAAACTTAAATTTGTCCCGGTCCCTAATATTTCTGATATCACTGGTTAATTTGTTCCAAGTTTGAGCACATTTTACTTCAGGTGATGATTCATATGCTGAACAATTTATTTTCTGATATTTTAATACAAGTGCAGAAGCAAAACGAGTTATCCTAACTTTTCGCTCAATAAAATCATCATTACAAGATTTTTTATGAGCAAAAAGTTTAATATGATAGGCTCTCCTTTGAATCAATTTGGGTAATTTAGCATTATCATGTACAAGGTCAGTTGGTGTTAATATGTGGAAATCAAAACATGTTTTAAGACATTTACTTTGTAAACGCTGTAGCTCCAACAAGTAATCTGCTTTTGCTGTACTGTACAATATATCACAGTAGTCGATAATTGGCAAAATATGCATTTTATACATTCTCAGTCTTGCTTCTTGAGACATATATTAATGACTATCCATAGATACATATTGAACTTTAACTCTGGGTCTAGAGTAACACGTAGATATTTATATGAAGCAACATTCATAAGCCTTTTGTTGTTAATAACAATTTTTGGTTTTCTCAATTTTTTTAAATTTTATGGCAGAGGCAAAGGTCATGATTTTTGTTTTATTTTCATTCATAGTCGGTTTGTTTCCTGAGGCCTAAATATAGAACTCGTTTAATGCAGTTTTTAATTGAGTCTCCAAAATATCTAAATTTTTGCCGGAGACATACAGGACTGAGTCGTCTGCATACAACAAGGTTTTATTCATATTATTATCAGAGATACAGTCAATAATATATGATAACAAAAACAATGGACCGAATATTGACCCCTGTGGTACTCCACCTGTTAAATTGTGACGTCCAGACCTTACATGATTTGCAATAGAACACTGTTGTCTCCTGGAAAGGTAATTTTCTATTAGCATCAAGTTTCTATTTCTGATACCGTATTGTTCTAATTTAGCTAAGAGGATATTATAATTTACTGAGTCAAAAGCTTTTTATATATCAACAAAAGCAGCCAGAGTGATGTTATTTTGATTTCTGTCACCATAGAAATGGACAACATAAAAAATAAGAAAAGAGGAGATAGAAGTTCAGTATACCTTTAGATTTTAAATGATGGGGGGGGGGAAATAAAGGTCAAAATTATGCTGCCGTCATATATGGATGGGTCCTAAAACGACACCTGAATAAGGCAATGCTCTGACCAAAGCAAAATTTTGAAAGTACATTCTAAGGCATTCAAATGACTTTGAAAATATTATCTGAAAGAAGTCTCGACATTTTCAAGGGGTAGAAAAGGCGGGAGGGGAGATGTTCAACACAGCAAGAAAAGGGATGGCAGTGTGTCTGCATGCACTTGCATAGTGACTTCAATAACGAAAAAACTAACAGTAAATGAGAGAAACACATATGATATTATACATATTCAACCCAGAGACACATTCTATCATGACATCAAAGTGATCTTACCCTTTTCCTCTGCCGGGACATTTTGTGGCACGTTTATCGCTGAATTTTGATGACCTTTGTCTCTAGTGTTTTGATCGAGGAAGCCCTTCCGGTCAGGATTCTCCTTAGCAACTTGCCAAATTTGAAACGGGCAAGACAAATGCAGAGTTGAAAGAGGACCTGAACGTGTAACTGAACGCGGACCTCCGTATTTGATACACAGACAGAAGAAATTGAGTGAAGTGAAGTCAATGTTATAACATAGGATTTAGACACAATATTCATACATTTGATATGTCAAGGATAGCCAATATGGGAAATAAAGGTAAGCTTAATGCCTAACAAGTTAATGACTGACCGTCATTCTAAGAATGCTGTCATGACCTAGCCATATAAAGAAAATTACCTATACCTTTCATAGAGTTCTAAATAATATTAACAGATGTAAGTTTAATATGAACAGCAGCATTATTCTTTACTTTAAGTACATAGTTAAAAACATACCCCCCTCCCCAAAAATACCCACACATTCACAAAATTTCATGTATGACATACAATGGCAGTTTGACCAATAATGGTTGTAAATTTTATGAATAATCTTAGAGACTCATCAAAAGCTCATAAAAACTTAAATTTGTCCCGGTCCCTAATATTTCTGATATCACTGGTTAATTTGTTCCAAGTTTGAGCACATTTTACTTCAGGTGATGATTCATATGCTGAACAATTTATTTTCTGATATTTTAATACAAGTGCAGAAGCAAAACGAGTTATCCTAACTTTTCGCTCAATAAAATCATCATTACAAGATTTTTTATGAGCAAACAGTTTAATATGATAGGCTCTCCTTTGAATCAATTTGGGTAATTTAGCATTATCATGTACAAGGTCAGTTGGTGTTAATTTGTGGAAATCAAAACATGTTTTAAGACATTTACTTTGTAAACGCTGTAGCTCCAACAAGTAATCTGCTTTTGCTGTACTGTACAATATATCACAGTAGTCGATAATTGGCAAAATATGCATTTTATACATTCTCAGTCTTGCTTCTTGAGACATATATTAATGACTATCCATAGATACATATTGAACTTTAACTCTGGGTCTAGAGTAACACGTAGATATTTATATGAAGCAACATTCATAAGCCTTTTGTTGTTAATAACAATTTTTGGTTTTCTCAATTTTTTTAAATTTTATGGCAGAGGCAAAGGTCATGATTTTTGTTTTATTTTCATTCATAGTTGGTTTGTTTCCTGAGGCCTAAATATAGAACTCGTTTAATGCAGTTTTTAATTGAGTCTCCAAAATATCAAAATTTTTGCTGGAGACATACAGGACTGAGTCGTCTGCATACAACAAGGTTTTATTCATATCATTATCAGAGATACAGTCAATAATATATGATAACAAAAACAATGGACCCAATATTGACCCCTGTGGTACTCCACCTGTTAAATTGTGACGTCCAGACCTTACATGATTTGCAATAGAACACTGTTGTCTCCTGGAAAGGTAATTTTCTATTAGCATCAAGTTTCTATTTCTGATACCGTATTGTTCTAATTTAGCTAAGAGGATATTATAATTTACTGAGTCAAAAGCTTTTTATATATCAACAAAAGCAGCCAGAGTGATGTTATTTTGATTTCTGTTTCTAAGTATATCATCAACAAGTACTGATATTGTATCAAGAGTCGATTTGTTTTTTATGAACCACCTTGGAATTTTGGAAAAATATTATAATTTGTTAAATGAGAACTGATTTTAGTGTGAATTAAACATTCTAATATCTTTCCAGGTACAGGCAGCATGCTAATAGGTCTCAGATTACATTTGAAGGATCTCCACCTTTGGGAAAGGGGGTGACTGGCAACTTTCCAACTATCAGGTATTATACCGGTATGTGTAATAAGATTTATAAATTTTATAAATTTGTCTGGGAACTTGAGTACAGGCATTTTAAATATATTAGTAGGTAGATATTCAATGGAAGATGATTTAGATACATCAATATCCTTAAGACACAAAATAATTTCATCATCAGTGAATGACATATCAGGCATATCAGCATGGCACCTTAGCCCTGAGAATTGAAATTCAACATCATGAACCTGAGCAAGTCGAGGACGTATATCTTCGAAAAAAATATTAATGTAAGCAGACGTGTCTTCAAGGGCAATGGTTTGTCCCATATCATTTACTAAATCTATTGTTTTTGTTTAACCTTTTTTTGCTGGTAGAACTTCTTTCATAGTGGACCAGAATCTTTTGGAATATTTTTTTTGTAAACATCAGACAAATTAATAAAATATTCTTCTATTGCGACATACCCTAGCATGATGCCATGAAACAATATCCATGTTACATCTAGCATATAGAAGTAGTGAATTTTTATCATTAATACGTTCTAACAATTCATTTGTCATCCATGGGCTAGGGTTATCTACTACTTTAAATTTCTTTACTGGACACTGTATGTCGAGCATGTATTTTAATTGATTCTCAAGAATATTCCAACACTCAATGGGGTCATTGCTATTATCAAAATAACTCCAGACACAGTTTGAAAAGTCTAGTAAATATTTTTCTTTATCAAAATTATATATGACCGTCCAAAAAAAACTTCTATAACCTTGTTTGACATACTGATTGTCTTTTAGTACATAAACAGAATGATGGTCCGACAAGTGAATATTTAAAGGTCCCGACAACACAATGTTTTCACAATTTGTAAAAGTTAAGTCAATACATGAATAATTTCTGAGCATATAATTTATTTTTAATAATACTTAAACCAATGTGGAAAAACAGGGTCCTGGGTGTGTTTTAAAGAAGTCATATTTAGGAGGATTTAGGTAAAGAAGCTGCTCAAATACCAGCCAAAAGTTACCGTACCAAGGCCCTGGAGGGTGTTTCACTACATACTGCCCTAACATAGAAACTGTATGTGGCCCTGGGGGGTGTTTTCCCATATAGGTCAAAATACTTACATAACACACAGACTGTATGTGGCCCTGGGGGGTGTTTCACCATGTAGGTAAAACTACATACAGACTGTATGTGTCCCTGGGGGGTGTTTCACCATGTAGGTAAAACTACATACATAACATGCAGATTGTATGTGTCCCTGGGGGGTGTTTCACCATGTAGGTAAAACTACATACGAAACATGCAGACTGTATGTGGCCCTGGGGGGTGTTTCACCATATAGGTAAAACTACATACGAAACATGCAGACTGTATATGGCCCTGGGGGGCGTTTCACCATATAGGTAAAACTACATACGAAACATGCAGACTGTATGTGGCCCTGGGGGGCGTTTCACCATATAGGTAAAACTACATACATAACATGCAGACTGTAGGTGGCCCTGGGGGGTGTTTCACCATATAGGTAAAACTACATACATAACATGCAGACTGTAGGTGGCCCTGGGGGGTGTTTCACCATATAGGTAAAACTACATACATAACATGCAGACTGTAGGTGGCCCTGGGGGGTGTTTCACCATATAGGTAGAACTACATACAAAACATGCGGACTGTATGTGGCCCTGGGGGGTGTTTCACCATATAGGTAAAACTACATACATAACATGCAGACTGTATGTGGCCCTGGGGGGTGTTTCACCATATAGGTAAAACTACATACATAACATGCAGACTGTATGTGGCCCTGGGGGGTGTTTCACCATATAGGTAAAACTACATACATAACATGCAGACTGTAGGTGGCCCTGGGGGGTGTTTCACCATATAGGTAAAACTACATACATAACATGCAGACTGTAGGTGGCCCTGGGGGGTGTTTCACCATATAGGTAAAACTACATACGAAACATGCAGACTGTATGTGGCCCTGGGGGGTGTTTCACCATATAGGTAAAACTACATACATAACATGCAGACTGTATGTGGCCCTGGGGGGTGTTTCACCATATAGGTAAAACTACATACGAAACATGCAGACTGTATGTGGCCCTGGGGGGTGTTTCACCATATAGGTAAAACTACATACATAACATGCAGACTGTATGTGGCACTGGGGGGTGTTTCACCATGTAGGTAAAACTACATACATAACATGCAGACTGTATGTGGCCCTGGGGTTTTTTTTTTACCATGTAGGTAAAACTACATACATAACATCCAGACTGTATGTGGCCCTGGGGGGTGTTTTACCATGTAGGTAGAACTACATACATAACATTCAGACTGTATGTGGCCTTGGGGGGGGGGGTTACCACATTGGTATACACTACTGCAAATCCCCGGGGAACAGATGTGAAAGAGGCAGCAGTGGGGTGACAAAATTTATTGAGTTATAAATCTTATTCAATACGATCATACTGTATGAATGTATACCATATGAGATATGAGAATGTTTAATTGTTATCGACATTTATGGAAACTATGAATTAAGTGGTGTTAAAAACACAAGTGGAATAAAATAAGGTGATGGATATTGTGAAACTTATGAAATATAGGAGTGGGTGGGTGGAGAAATTGGATGAACCGTGAAAGAAGGAGGAGAAGGCAGGAATGGCGGGCTGAGATTGAAAAAGAGGGGACTGGAAGGAGTGGTTCATGGGTTTGACAGTAGGGGGAGTTGATGTAGGGTGGGATATGATAAGTGTATGGTTGTCCACTGGTTGACAGTAGTGAGCCGGCAGGCCAATAATGGCCTGCCAAGGACTTACATACAGCCCTAACATGTAGACTATAAGTGGTTATTTTTACTCTATCTTCATTTCCAAAAGTGTTTTGAACAGGAAGGCTGAGCTTAAGCACAACAAAATTCATTTTATCATGAAATTTAGAAATCATCACATTGGTACTAAAAAGAAATGTCCAGAACTTGTGAATCTGAATAAGTGAAGCAAAATCAATATCCATAGATTTACATTATACTAAACATGGAAATATATAGAACAAGGCACTTACTGTAAACAATCAGATAATTGAATGAAAGCAGAACCTGTCCTCCTAGAAAGACATCACAGACCAGCTGCCCAGTGTCCTTGACCTGCAGACTGCTGACGGTGAGGCTGAAGTCTGTGTGGTTGAGGACTATGTCAGGCCGTGCACCTGGACCTGTAGTCAATGTACCATTACTGTACTGGGAGTAGATAGTATTGTGTGGCCTCCAGCGGGTGTTCCACCATGCCCACCCTCTGCTGATGTAGGCACCATGTGGGTCACATAGTGCATGGAGTGTACCGCCCTCCACAGACACATGGTACCCTGGTAAAATAAACACACATTTAAACATAAGATATATGGGTTTTATTTGATACAGATCAGTAGTATAGAATGTATCGGAACGGGACTATAACTAACTACAGGATATTACTCACTCGACCTGCAGCCAATGAGAGGGCTCCCTTTTAGCGGGAATTTATATGGGGGGTCACGTGACCTAGACCCCACCGTGGTGTGAAGCCAAAATGGACCAATCAGAGCCCTTCCTTTTGGCGGGAAATTTAAAATGGTCAAGTGACCCTTACCCCCTGTGGTTTGCCACCAAAATGGTGTCCTCTGATTGGCTTAATTCTTTTTTTCATAATTTCAATGGACTCGTCGTTACACCGTCAGAATGTATGCGACGTTTCACATATAAGTAACTCAGACCCTTTTTCTCTATAGTGTAAGTGTGCATTTTGTTTTCTATTACTTTGAAATTTGTGTTAACAGTATGGATAGTTTTTTCGATTTAAAAGATCATCCAAGAAGTCTTTGGGTTCTTGAACGTTTTGTTTTTTCATGACACCCTTTGCACTCCATTTTTTTTATTTTCTTTCACCTACCGAGTCTTTGTCGTTGCAAATGTAAGTCTTGGAGTTGAGACTTAGAATTCCGTCACCCTCCCACTCGGATTTGAAAAGACCGGGAGTTCTTTTGTTATGAACATAATGACTCTGACAACAAGCAAGGGGGGCCCATTCTTGCATGCCTTTTTGTTTTCACAAAAGCGTCTAAGTGATCATCGCACACCGCTGTCAGAATCCAGTTTCGCTTCTCTCTGAAGTACGATTCTACACCACCATTGTCACAGGTTAATACAGAGTGTTATTCTCAATGTGATGGGTAGCAGGAGAGATGTCCCCAATCTACACCACCATGGTCACAGGTTAATACAGAGTGTTATTCTCAATGTGGTGGGTAGCAGGAGAGATATCCCCAATCTACACCACCATGGTCACAGGTTAATACAGAGTGTTATTCTCAATATGGTGGGTAGCAGGAGAGATATCCCCAATCTACACCACCATGGTAACAGGTTAATACAGAGTGTTATTCTTAGTTACAATTGCACAATACTTACTTGTGAGGGTCTGTACTACAAAGTTGTGCCCAATCAGACAAAGGATAAACACCATGAGTATGTGTCTGGAAGCCATGTTGTCTGTATGTGTTACTGCAATCCTGCCTATCAAAGATCTGAGTTGTCCTCACGCTGTGTGTAAGTATAAAGTAGTTATACCTTCATGCACCAGCGAACTTCTATAACCTACATCTTTACTCTGTGTGGACTGCCACCATCAATAAAACTAAGTCATAGTTCTTCTAGCACCTAAGTGGCACCTTTGTAGAATCTCATTCAGCTAACCTTGTAGAAATACAATATACAACTTTGCAACTGATGTCATGGAGTTGCTATACCTTAGTAGTATAGTATGTATTGAAACGGGACTATAGTTAAGTACTGTTTATTACTCACTCGACCTGCAGCCAATCAGAGGGCTCCATTTGGTCACATGACCCATTGCCATGGTAGCATGACCTAATTAGGGGATTAATGACCACCTTTCAGCCAATCAGAGGCCAGTATTTTGGTAACTATGGTAATGTGACCTAATCAGGGGATTAGCGGGTCACGTGGGACCTCTCAACCAATAAGAGACCAGCATTTCGGTAACCATTTGGTAACTAATTAGGGGACTAGTAGCCACCATTATGACCTAATTAGGGGATTAGTCATGTGACCCCTAAGGGGTGGGGCTAATTATGCAAATAAGGTTTTGTATATTTTTTTTGTGTCATAAGATATGTAGGAAATAAAAACACAACGAAATAAGTTAATTCATTTGTTTTTTTATTTTTCATGAAACAACATTATAATTAAACATTTTACTTTTTTGCTCGACCTTTCAGCAAACCGCAAAGTCGCACTTTGTCAGTGCACCCACAGTCAACCTTTTCCAACATACTTTGCATTAGTTTGGATAAATCCAACACCATTTCGGCCAGACACATATTTGTATGCATGACTTGCACACATTTCCAGCACCCTTCTTCCGTCTTCACATCATCGTCATCATCGCGAGCCTTTGACTCACCGACTGGTCGCTCAGTTTTGGGTTTCTGCTCATTTGCATGGCGCTCTTTTTGGGGTGTCTTGTTCGACATGTTTCAATCAGGAAATGCACGCAATGAGGTCCACAGGTGTCAGCAGAAGTGTCTTGGAGTTGAATATGATTTCTTTGCCACCTGAATGGAGCAGAACGTCTCAGGAAAGATAAGTACTCTGCACTCAGCGGAGGTTAACTGAATGAATCAAAGTAGTACACCTCTCCTGTCCTTGACAGGGTGCTTGGGGATAGTGTCACAAGAGAAAACACCTAGGAAATGATGCTTTGTGTGAACAGTTTCCTTAAACACTCTGTTTATTTTGACTGTATTCATGCACTACTCTCTCGTCTTCAGTTCATATGGTAGTCTGTGATGGGATGTCGATCTCTGGTCAGCTCGACGACTTTGTCGTACACCAAGTAGAGGAGCACTGCTGTCATCTCCGCCAGCGCCTCGCCAAGACTGAGCTCCACCCTCAGTTGACCCGCTTTTATAAGGTTCACTTTACACCCATCGTGCGACCTGTCCAGAGTTAAATCCAGGGGGAACAGGGTGTACCCGTTCAGGAAATCGTTGTAGGAAATGCCACAGGAGCGCGAACCCTCATACATCCCTGTGTCCGTATGTAGTGCCAGGTACTCTCTCACCGCTTCCTTTTTGGCAAAGTTTGGCACGTAGGCGTCGTTCGGCACCTTCTGGTCATTCACTATCACTTGAAGCGAGTTGATGTTGCAATGTTTCAGTTCGAACAGGTTCTTGGCGTAACTTCCGTTGAAGGCGTTGTGGTCCAGGTAACAAATCATCATGGACTTGGGCAGTTGACCTGTGTTGGAGTGTGTGTAGGTGTGATCTCTGTTACCTGCAGGAATAGCGTAGGTCGTCACCTCCACTCTGTTGACTGGGTAGTCAAAGGGACCCTGTTCTATCACAGCCTTTTTGTGTGTTTCCACCACAACATCAGCTACCAGTGCGCGATGCACATAGAGCTTAGCTTTGTGGATCTTGAGTTTGTATGCCGTGTCGCCATTGCTCATCAGATAGAAACTAGGGGAAGCTTGTTTCAGAGTCAGATTGGTTTCCGTCTCTCCAGCTATGAACTTTGGTTGATGAGCCAGGTCAAAGTGGAGTCTTGCCATCTGTGGAAATCGCCCTTTGGAGATGAGTTCGCCTTGAACCCCGGGTTCTCGTCGGATAAGGTGTCGAATTTACCAGCCGCGTCTTGGTGCCAGCCTTGGATGCTCATGATGTTGTCCTTCACCCCTTTGTCGTAGTTGAGTAAACCTTCCAGGTAAGCTCTGTAGGGGTAGGTCTCGGTGTTGCCAGACACTTTGAAACCTCTGATGGAGATTTGGACGTCCTCGAAGAGTAAGTGAGCCAAGTTGTTCACCTTGTCGTTGGCGTCCAGAGCCTTGCTGTTTGGTTTCAGGACCTCGCATTCTAGATAAAGGTAGTTTTCGTTCAGGTCCGTGTACTCTTGCGACTTACTGATAGTTAAATTTATGTTGCTCCCGTCTCCCAAAGAGTTTTATGTGTCTAACCCAACGAGGATCCACTTCAGGATAGTGGTCTGAGTCGGTGCTATGGCGTGCAGGTCGAGCTCAGAGAGCGCACACTCCCTGCTGTTGTCATGTACGTAGGCCATTGCGCTCCCTCTTCACGTCGGTGGTAGACTGACACCAGTGACCGCTAGTCCTATTTATTTATAGGTCGGTTGCCTAGCGATCTAAAATTTAACCCCGTCGTCTTTTACAGGAACCTCCGCCCGTCTGAGAAGCAGGAGAGCACCTACCCTGAAAGTCCCTCCTGTCATCATGTCATTGGCCATCATGTCCTTGGCCACACCCACGCCAGCGTGGAACAGTGTTTTTCCCATGGTCTTCAAAAGCAGTGAGACCCAAGAGCGCACCTCCAGTCATCAGCGGTTTACCCGCGTTAGAGAACTTGTTCGATATACAGATAGCGCTTTACACCACCTGTAAAGTGAGGCGTCAGAACCTGAAAAACCGAGTTACCCTGATCAGGACGTCTTCCAAAACATCGGCCGCCCAGGTAAAGTCAACCTACACCTGTCCACGACACATGGTTCGCACGTGTCCATCATTACAGATTTCAATGAATACACTGGCATCTATGAATTTTCCGAGTGTAAGTCAGTGTTCACAACTAAGTTCTTACTGAAAAGACAAGTCGCCTTGAAATACGTAGGTGGAATCTACCAAAATTCGAAAACGGTTTTCGAAGCACTAGCAGATTTTTCCATTTTTCCTCCCGATGGAAATTCAAAAATGTGCCCTTCCAAACTACCTTCGATTTCGAAGCTTTCTTCAGACGGCCCAAAGAGCTGTCGACCGAACACGTGTCAGTCCTGTGGGAACACTTCCCTCTGTCGGCTAGCGTCCCATCCAACTTTCCAGGTCGCGAAGGTCCGGTCTGCTTTATGAGACAATCCAACACAGATTCAGACCCCTTGTTGGATAAAGTTTTGAATTACATAAACGACACCGCCAAAATCATGGGGGAAGCAGTGCTAGAACTTTACCGACCGACGTTAGCGAAGTTAGATGAGAGGATAGCCGAAGGAGCCGTTCAGTCCTCCTGGTGTCGACTTCAATGAAACTCAAACAAAACACCCTTTAGTTGAACTGAAGAAGGGACTTTTGAGACATCTCCGCCAAGTTCCGGTCGTAGGTTTCTACTCGGGGCGCTATGACTCAAATCTGATCAAAGTACAGCTTCACTCGTTCTTCTCCTCCAAAGAGTGAGAGAACGAAGAATTCGGCGTCATAAAGAGAAGTAATACTTGCCGATTTACACTCGACACATCGTTTTCTTGGACGTAGTAAACTATTTGGCACCTACTTATAACTACGCGAATTATCTACTAGCTTTCACCAGAAATCAGCACAAAGGACACTTTCCTTATGAATGGTTGACATCTACCAGGAAACTGGAAAACAGAACACTACCACCAAAATCTGCATTTGACAGCAAACTGACTGGCACCAAGATGTCTGAAACTGACTACGCCGAATGTGAAAAAGTTTGGTCCGAACATCTACATGTTCAAAGACGGCATCTCCCTTTCGGGTTTGACTTTATGGTTCCTTTTTCAAACCACAGAGCCCCCTGTTTGTGACCTTCCACCAATTCGACTCCCACCTCCACTCTTTAATAAAAAAAAATCTGGTTGGGGGTCCTTCCATAATCTTCCATAGATTTCACGAGAAGGGTACCACGCTGATAAGGGAACACATGTACGACGAAGAAGCGAGAACAGGTTAATACAGAGTGTTATTCTTAGTTACAATTGCACAATACTTACTTGTGAGGGTCTGTACTACAAAGTTGTGCCCAATCAGACAAAGGATAAACACCATGAGTATGTGTCTGGAAGCCATGTTGTCTGTATGTGTTACTGCAATCCTGCCTATCAAAGATCTGAGTTGTCCTCACGCTGTGTGTAAGTATAAAGTAGTTATACCTTCATGCACCAGCGAACTTCTATAACCTACATCTTTACTCTGTGTGGACTGCCACCATCAATAAAACTAAGTCATAGTTCTTCTAGCACCTAAGTGGCACCTTTGTAGAATCTCATTCAGCTAACCTTGTAGAAATACAATATACAACTTTGCAACTGATGTCATGGAGTTGCTATACCTTAGTAGTATAGTATGTATTGAAACGGGACTATAGTTAAGTACTGTTTATTACTCACTCGACCTGCAGCCAATCAGAGGGCTCCATTTGGTCACATGACCTATTGCCATGGTAGCATGACCTAATTAGGGGATTAATGACCACCTTTCAGCCAATCAGAGGCCAGTATTTTGGTAACTATGGTAATGTGACCTAATCAGGGGATTAGCGGGTCACGTGGGACCTCTCAACCAATAAGAGACCAGCATTTCGGTAACCATTTGGTAACTAATTAGGGGACTAGTAGCCACCATTATGACCTAATTAGGGGATTAGTCATGTGACCCCTAAGGGGTGGGGCTAATTATGCAAATAAGGTTTTGTATATTTTTTTTGTGTCATAAGATATGTAGGAAATAAAAACACAACGAAATAAGTTAATTCATTTGTTTTTTTATTTTTCATGAAACAACATTATAATTAAACATTTTACTTTTTTGCTCGACCTTTCTGCTCCTTTCCTCTTGCAGACAAGTCGCCTTGAAATACGTAGGTGGAATCTACCAAAGTTCGAAAACGGTTTTCGAAGCACTAGCAGATTTTTCCATTTTTCCTCCCGATGGAAATTCAAAAATGTGCCCTTCCAAATTACCTTCGATTTCGAAGCTTTCTTCAGATGGCCCAAAGAGCTGTCGACCGAACACGTGTCAGTCCTGTGGGAACACTTCCCTCTGTCGGCTAGCGTCCCATCCAACTTTCCAGGTCGCGAAGGTCCGGTCTGCTTTATGAGACAATCCAACACAGATTCAGACCCCTTGTTGGATAAAGTTTTGAATTACATAAACGACACCGCCAAAATCATGGGGGAAGCAGTGCTAGAACTTTACCGACCGACGTTAGCGAAGTTAGATGAGAGGATAGCCGAAGGAGCCGTTCAGTCCTCCTGGTGTCGACTTCAATGAAACTCAAACAAAACACCCTTTAGTTGAACTGAAGAAGGGACTTTTGAGACATCTCCGCCAAGTTCCGGTCGTAGGTTTCTACTCGGGGCGCTATGACTCAAATCTGATCAAAGTACAGCTTCACTCGTTCTTCTCCTCCAAAGAGTGAGAGAACGAAGAATTCGGCGTCATAAAGAGAAGTAATACTTGCCGATTTACACTCGACACATCGTTTTCTTGGACGTAGTAAACTATTTGGCACCTACTTATAACTACGCGAATTATCTACTAGCTTTCACCAGAAATCAGCACAAAGGACACTTTCCTTATGAATGGTTGACATCTACCAGGAAACTGGAAAACAGAACACTACCACCAAAATCTGCATTTGACAGCAAACTGACTGGCACCAAGATGTCTGAAACTGACTACGCCGAATGTGAAAAAGTTTGGTCCGAACATCTACATGTTCAAAGACGGCATCTCCCTTTCGGGTTTGACTTTATGGTTCCTTTTTCAAACCACAGAGCCCCCTGTTTGTGACCTTCCACCAGTTCGACTCCCACCTCCACTCTTTAATAAAAAAAAATCTGGTTGGGGGTCCTTCCATAATCTTCCATAGATTTCACGAGAAGGGTACCACGCTGATAAGAGAACACATGTACGACGAAGAAGCGAGAAGGTGCGAGCACATCCTAGGTGTAGATGCTAACTCTCTGTACTTGTGCTGCTTGAGCGAAGCACACTGCACAGGTTATTACCTGGTGAGATGACCCGAGACCGAGTTCAAACCCAAAATCAGGCAAAGACACGCTAAGAGCGCTTTAGAGTGGTTGCGCTACGTGGAGCACTTCACCACGCTTTCAATGGGGGAAGGTATCTCTAGGTAGTCAAAAAATTCACGTAGACGGTTTTCACCCGTCGTCTAACACTGTTTTCTAATTTCACGGGTGTTGGTTCCATGCTCAGGAGTGCATACTGCTGCGCAGATATCCATGTGCTTCAGACAGGGACGAGAAACGTGACAGAACAGCTAGAGTAAGCGCTTACTTAAAAGCTCTAGGTCACCAGTTGATGGTTGTATGGGAGTGTGAATCAAGAAAGATGAAACACCAGGATCCGCAGGTTATGGCATCCGAACAACACTGGAAGGTTGACTACTTGAAAGCGACTTGAAATCCCTTGACAGAGAGCGATATCATATCCTCTGTGAAAGACGGTAAAATTTTCGGTTTGATTCAGGTGGACATTACTACTCCTCCTCACCTATGTGAATACTTTGAAGAAATGACTCCTGTTTTCAAGAACGTGACCATTTCAAAATCCGACATAGGACCTCACATGAGAGACTTTGCGAACAACGAAAACCTGATGAACGCCCCTCAAAGATCCTTGATGGGTAGTTACCATGGAAAAAAGATTCTCTTGGGAACATCTCTTCTTAAGTGGTATTTGGATCACAGTTTAACAGTCACCGAAGTGCACCTGTTCATAGAATACTTTCCTAGAAGTCCCTTTGCCGGTTTCTCAGACGAAGTAACTACGGCGTGAAGACGCGGTGACGTAAACGCGAATGAGAAAATTCTGTCAGACTGTTACAAGTTGATGGGAAACACCACGTACGGTAAAACAATTTGCAACAAAGAAAAACACACGACTGTGAAATACACTAGAGGTCGAACCTTCGAATTATTGACCAATTTGTGGCGATTCAAAAAGGGTACAGAGTTGACCACAGATCTCTTTGAAGTGGAACTGCAACCGAAAACAGTCAGAAACAATCTTCCTATTCAAATAGGATTCATGGTGTACCTCTACGCCAAGTTGAAAATGTTAAAGTTCACGTTCGACTTTTTGGATAAATTAACTTATATGTGAAGCAGCACATACATTCTGACGGAGTGACGATGAGTGCTTTAGAGTTATGAAGATAATAAAAAAAATATCATATAAAAAGAAAATGTAGATGTAGATAAGCCGGTGAGATAATACCCTTTGTTGTTGTATTAACTTCATCTACTTCATCCACCGACTTACCTTGTGTATCAGTGTTGAAAAAAAAAAACACAACAAGACAATGTGTACTTGCGATCCCATTTCACTTGGGAAATAATAGATGCATCAGATGTTTTGTTCTTTAAGGCTCCGTTGTTAAACCAAGGTGTTCATAAAGTGTTCGTTTCTAATGATGTATTTGATTCTTTGAGTGTGTGTTTCAAAGATGCGTTTCAAAGAGTAGTTGGTAGCATCACAAATAGAGTTATAGGAGTGTAGGGGCCAGCTCTGCTGTAAGGCCAGCAGCCCCGTTTCTGGAGATCCCAGCCCCTGGGGGCTGGGATCTCCGGTATAATACAGATATGCTTCGACCCTGGCACTACTGTGTACTGGTAGGTCAACTGGGAAGTCAAGAGTGCCTCACACTGCTTGATAAAGCCCAACCGATCTGGTTGGAAGGAATGCTTGGTGCTGGTTGGCCATGGTTGAAGCTGGTTGGGAGGAGTGTAGGGGCCAGCTCTGGGGACAGGAGTACAGAGTCCGTCTTCATTCACAAATCTGGTTGTTTACAGTAAGTGCCATGTTCAGTATTATGTAAATCACTTACTAGGAATTTCTGAATTTCATGTCACCTTCTAGATGTTTTGTTGTGATTAGACCTTAAGGTGACAACCAATAAGGGGTGAATTCCTGTTCAAAACCATTTTTATGAACGCAAAAGGAAAAAAATGACGACATATAGTCTACATGTTAGGGCTGTATTTAAGGACGAGAGCGGTATGTGCCTAGCGGCTGTTTTGTGAACTACTGCATTTAGCTCATTGAGGGGTATCTGGAAGTTTTTAGGCAAGTTCCTATCATTATTAGTTCAAAAGTTAAGTCTAGTTTTATAAGTGAGCATTTTTACTAGGTTTAAAGATATTTTTCCAAAATACCATGAAGACCCCCTTCACCCCCTCAGACTGTTATCCATAGGCTTATGCAGTAAAGGCCTACCACCCTTACATTCGCACTCACCTTGTGCAAAAAGTAGCTTTGGAACCACATGATTTCATAATTTTATCTTGATTAGCATAAATCAATTAACATAATTGTAGTTTTTTAAAGAAATTGTTTGTACAGTTTTCAAAATATTCACGAAAATCCCTGCAATATCCGATTGGCTAGATATTGGGCCATTGAACTCAATGTTAAAGGGTCCTACATGGCCAGAACCAAAGAAGTAGTGTTGCTATCCCAACATTTTATTTCATATTTCAATGACACATTATGTAAGAACAAATATTTCAAGTTACAAGGAAATCCCTTGTCAATTTATTTTTGGGCCACCTGGAGCCCTTGTTTTTAATGTACCTGTAAGGGGTTCGTGGAGCGTCTTATATAGTTTGAGCCTCCTATTCGAGAGGGCAGGTCGATCGGTGCGACTATCACTGGTAGGACTACAGGTGGCTTCGATCTCCGGCCCCTACGAGGTGATGGCAGCACTGGTCACCTTACTCCAGTCCATACCTGGGACCACTAGGAAGTTAGTTGGCTTCTGACTTCGGCCAGAGCAACACCTTGCTTACCGATCTATACTTATAGCATCACTTTGAACCTTATGTAACATCAGAAATAAACTAATCCAAGCTAACTCGTCTGGTTTTGATTGATATTATCATATCTCAAACCTAACCACAGTTATTAAGAACTAGAACCATTATATACCTATATGGTGCAACCCCCCCCCAGGGCCACATACAGTCTGCATGTTATGTATGTAGTTTTACCTATATGGTGAAACACCCCCCAGGGCCACATACAGTCTGCATGTTATGTATGTAGTTTTACCTATATGGTGAAACACCCCCCAGGGCCACATACAGTCTGCATGTTATGTATGTAGTTTTACCTATATGGTGAAACACCCCCCAGGGCCACCTACAGTCTGCATGTTATGTATGTAGTTTTACCTATATGGTGAAACACCCCCCAGGGCCACATACAGTCTGCATGTTTTGTATGTAGTTCTACCTATATGGTGAAACACCCCCAGGGCCACATACAGTCTGCATGTTATGTATGTAGTTTTACCTATATGGTGAAACACCCCCCAGGGCCACATACAGTCCGCATGTTTTGTATGTAGTTCTACCTATATGGTGAAACACCCCCCAGGGCCACATACAGTCTGCATGTTTTGTATGTAGTTCTACCTATATGGTGAAACACCCCCCAGGGCCACATACAGTCCGCATGTTTTGTATGTAGTTCTACCTATATGGTGAAACATCCCCCAGGGCCACATACAGTCTGCATGTTATGTATGTAGCTTACCCTGTGTGGTGAAACATCCCCCAGGGCCACATACAGTCTGTATGTTATGTTTATAGTTTATCTATGTGGTGAAACACCCTCCCCCTCCCGAGGCCTAGGGATGGGACTTTGGCTAGTATTTGAACACCTTCACCAACAACTTAGTTCATTTGATTACCTAGTTTGCAACCAGGAAACATTGAATGTATTGGAGGGTGTCATCCATTTTATTGAATGATAGATCATTATTTCATTTATTTGTCATTTCTTTGAAAAAGACACATCATCATCATCATCATCATCATCATCATCATCATCATCATCATCATCATCATCATCATCATCATTGCGGGTGTACACCGCAGCATCCACAGGACACGGCAGTGTCACACTGCCACCCAACATGACGTCCACCCTCCTGTCTGAAATGTACAAACATTGGTGATTGGTAGGTAAAACTACATACATAACATGCAGACTGTATGTGGCCCTGGGGGGTGTTTCACCATATAGGTAAAACTACATACATAACATGCAGACTGTAGGTGGCCCTGGGGGGTGTTTCACCATATAGGTAAAACTACATACATAACATGCAGACTGTAGGTGGCCCTGGGGGGTGTTTCACCATATAGGTAAAACTACATACATAACATGCAGACTGTAGGTGGCCCTGGGGGGTGTTTCACCATATAGGTAAAACTACATACATAACATGCAGACTGTATGTGGCCCTGGGGGGTGTTTCACCATGTAGATTAAACTACATACTTAACATGCAGACTGTATGTGGCCCTGGGGGATGTTTCACCATATAGGTAAAACTACATAATAACATGCAGACTGTATGTGGCCCTGGGGGGTGTTTCACCATATAGGTAAAACTACATACATAACATGCAGACTGTATGTGGCCCCGGGGGGGGGGGGGGGGTTGCACCATATAGGTATATAATGGTTCTAGTTCTTAATAACTTTGGTTAGGTTTGAGATATGATAATATCAATCAAAACCAGACGAGTTAGCTTGGGTTAGTTTATTTCTGATGTTACATAAGGTTCAAAGTGATGCTATAAGTATAGCTCGGTAAGCAAGGTGTTGCTCTGGCCGAAGTCAGAAGCCAACTAACTTCCTAGTGGTCCCAGGTATGGACTGGAGTAAGGTGACCAGTGCTGCCATCACCTCGTAGGGGCCGGAGATCGAAGCCACCTGTAGTCCTACCGGTGATAGTCGCACCGATCGACCTGCCCTCTCGAATAGGAAGCTCAAACTATATAAGATGCTCCACGAACCCCTTACAGGTATATTAAAAACAAGGGCTCCAGGTGGCCCAAAAATAAATTGACAAGGGATTTCCTTGTAACTTGAAATATTTGTTCTTACATAATGTGTCATTGAAATATGAAATAAAATGTTGGGATAGCAACACTACTTCTTTGGTTCTGGCCATGTAGGACCCTTTAACATTGAGTTCAATGGCCCAATATCTAGCCAATCGGGATATTGCAGGGATTTTCGTGAATATTTTGAAAACTGTACAAACAATTTCTTTAAAAAACTACAATTATGTTAATTGATTTATGCTAATCAAGATAAAATTATGAAATCATGTGGTTCCAAAGCTACTTTTTGCACAAGGTGAGTGCGAATGTAAGGGTGGTAGGCCTTTACTGCATAAGCCTATGGATAACAGTCTGAGGGGGTGAAGGGGGTCTTCAAGGTATTTTGGAAAAATATCTTCAAACCTAGTAAAAATGCTCACTTAAAAAACTAGACTTAACTTTTGAACTAATAATGATAGGAACTTGCCTAAAAACTTCCAGATACCCCTCAATGAGCTAAATGCAGTAGTTCACAAAACAGCCGCTAGGTGCCTACCGCTCTCGTCCTTAAATACAGCCCTAACATGTAGACTATATGTCGTCATTTTTTCCTTTTGCGTTCATAAAAATGGTTTTGAACAGGAATTGTCATCTTAAGGTTTAATCTAGAAGGTGACATGAAATTCCAAAATTCCTAGTAAGTGATTTACATAATACTGAACATGTAAATGTACAGAACAAGGCACTTACTGTAAACAACCAGATTTGTGAATGAAGACGGACTCTGTACTCCTGTATAGACATAATACTCCAGGTACCAAGTGTCCTCCACCTGCAGACGGCTGATGGTGAGGCTGCCATCGGTGTGGTTGAGGACTACGTCAGGTCGTGCACCTGGACCTGTAGTTACTGAATCGCCACCAGACTGGGTGTAGATTACACTCTCAGGCCTCAGGATGCTGGGGTACCATCTCCACTGTCTGCGGGTGTAGTCACCATGTGGGGGACACAGTGCATGGACCATACCACCCTCTTCAGACACATGGATCCCTGGTAAAATAAACACAAACACATTGTTAGACACATGGTGCCCTTATAGAATAAACACACACAATGTTAGACAGATGGTGCCCTTATAGAATAAACACACACAATGTTAGACACATGGTGCCCTGGTAAAATAAACACACACACATTGTTAGACACATCGCTCGCTGTTATAACAAACACACACACAATGTTAGACTCAAAGTGCCCTGATAAAATAAACACTGAACATAACATTAGACACATGGTGCCCTTATAGAATAAACACACACACAATGTTAGACACATGGTGCCCTGATAGAATAAACACACACAATGTTAGACACATGGTGCCCTGATAGAATAAACACACACACAATGTAAGACACATAGTACCCTGGTAGAATAAACACACACACAATGTTAGACACATATTGCCCTGGTAGAATAAACACACACAATGTAAGACACATAGTGCCCTGGTAGAATAAACACACACAATGTTAGACACATGGTGCCCTGGTAGAATAAACACACACACAATGTTAGACACATGATGCTCTGATAGAATAAACACACAAATTATGTAAGACACATGGTGCCCTGGCAGAATAAACACACACAATGTTAGACACATGGTGCCCTGGTAAAATAAACACACACAATGTTAGACACATGGTGCCCTGAGAGAATAAACACACACACAATGTTAGACACATGGTGCCCTGGTAGAATAAACACACACACAATGTTAGACACATGGTGCCCTGATAGAATAAACACTCACAATGTTAGACACATGGTGCCCTGATAGAATAAACACACACACAATGTTAGACACATGGTGCCCTGATAGAATAAACACACACACAATGTTAGACACATGGTGCCCTGATAGAATAAACACACACACAATGTTAGACACATGGTGCCCTGGTAAAATAAACACACACAATGTTAGACACATGGTGCCCTGATAGAATAAACACACACACAATGTTAGACACATGGTGCCCTGAGAGAATAAACACACACACAATGTTAGACACATGGTGCCCTGAGAGAATAAACACACACAATTTTAGACACATGGTGACCTGATAGAATAAACACACACAATGTTAGACACATGGTGCCCTGGTAGAATAAACACACACACAATGTTAGACACATGGTGCCCTGATAGAATAAACACATACACTAGGTAAGACACATGGTGCCCTTATAGAATAAACACACACAATGTTAGACACATGGTGCCCTGATAGAATAAACACACACACAATGTAAGACACATAGTGCCATAGTCGAATAAACACACACACAATGTAAGACACATGGTGCCCTGGTAGAATAAACACACACAATGTAAGAAACATAGTGCCATAGTCGAATAGACACACACACAATGTTAGACACATAGTGCCCTGGTAGAATAAACACACAAAATGTAAGACACACATTGCCCTGGTAGAATAAATACACACAATGTTAGACACATAGTGCCCTGGTAGAATAATTCCCTGGTAGAATAAACACACACAATGTTAGACACATAGTGCCCTGATATAATAAACACACACACAATGTTATACACATAGTGCCCTGGTAGAATAAACACACACACACAATGTAAGACACATGGTGCCCTGATATAATAAACACACACACAACGTTAGACACATAGTGCCCTGGTAGAATAAACACACACACAATGTAAGACACATAGTGCCCTGATATAATAAACACACACACAATGTTAGACGCATGGTGCCTTGGTAGAATAAACACACACACAATGTAAGACACATGGTGCCCTGGTAGAATAAACACACACACAATGTAAGACACATGGTGCCCTGATAGAATAAACACACAAACGATTTTAGAGTAATGGATCCCTGGTAAAATAACAGATTCATTATTTTAGACACATGGTACCCTCATAAAATAAATACACACACAATGTTAGACACATGGACCCCTGTTAGAATAAAGAATCTATACATAATATTATTGTGACAATATACTAATGGTTTATGCTTCAGGTGTTTGCTTCCTTGTTTGTGATTGGGTAGTTTTGTAATATTAGGAGGAAGCTTTATGGTGACTTAGAAGTTAAGGAGAATGTGAACATCAACATCTACACAAGGGCAGAATTTTGGTTTTCTGGATGTTCCCAATCTCAAGATTGGTTTCTAGACTATATATCCTAATAGTGGGGGATGTTAACCTGCTGGACAAAACTCTGAAAGTTGGCATACAGGCTCATTTTGACCTCCTCTATCAATCTAGCTGAGGAGCCAACGCGAATATTCATCCGTTCCACTAAAAATCCAAGATGGCCACCAACCAGGCATAGATTTTCAACTTTTGACTCCTCTAAAATCCTTATTTATCTATACAAATGATTGTGCAATACATCACAATTATTGTACCGATGGGGACAATACTTTGGAATAATGTTTGATTGCAATATTTCATATATGGTTACTGTGATAACCAAAAGTATGCTTTTTTTCTATATTTTCATCTTAAAACATTCATCATCATACATGGCCATCGTATTACGGAGCCCCCAAATAGGACATACCAAAAAGATTTTTTTGTTCATAAAAAAAATTCCTGCGGGTACAGGAACATTCCTGCGGATACAGGAGAATTCTTGCGGATACAGGGGTATTCTTGTGGGTACAGGGGCATTCTTATAGGTGCAGAAATATTTTTTGTGGTTGCAAATATTTTTTTTTTCATCTGATAACGAATTCTTTGTGGTGCAGAAAAAAATCTATTTTAGAAAACATTCAATTTGACAAAGGACATGGGGTTGGCACTACGTAGTACAGAGCCCCTAAAAGGACATATCACAAATAATTTTTCCCCTGAAAAAATATTTTTGCGGGTACTGAAGAATTCTTGCGGATACTGACGAATTCTTGCGGATACTGATGAATTCTTGCGGATACTGAAGAATTCTTGCGGGTACTAAAGAATACTTGCGGGTACTGTACAATTCTTGCGGATACTGAACCATTCTTGCAGGGAACTGAACAATTCTTGCAGGCACAGGAATAATTTTTTTGGGGTAGAGGAACATACTAAAAAGATTTTTTTTCATGCAAATTATATTCGTGCATGTACAGGAGAATTCTTTGGACACAGTATCATTTCTAAATTTTGAGAGTTTAAAACATGTAAAAAATATTTTTTCTCAGTAACAACTATTCTTGTGTGTAGAGAAATATTTTTGCAGGTACAGAAACTATTCCTGCAGGTACAGAAACGATTCTTGCGGGTACAGAAACATTCATGTTGGGGCTTGAGGAGTTTATCATCATTCAGTTTCCACAGTTTAGAACAGTTTAGTATCCGCAAGAATTGTTCAGTATCCGCAAGAATTGTTCAGTTTCTGCAAGAATTGTTCAGTACCCGCAAGAATTGTTCAGTACCCGCAAGAATTGTTTCTGTACCCGCAAGAATTGTTCAGTACCCACAAGAATTATTTCTGTACCTGCAAGAATTGTTCAGTACCCGCAAGAATTGTTTCTGTACCCGCAAGAATTGTTCAGTACCCGCAAGAATTGTTTCTGTACCCGCAAGAATTGTTCAGTACCCGCAAGAATTGTTTCTGTACCCGCAAGAATTGTTCAGTACCCGCAAGAATTGTTTCTGTACCCGCAAGAATTGTTCAGTACCCGCAAGAATTGTTTCTGTACCCGCAAGAATTGTTCAGTACCTGCAAGAATATTTTTTCTGGTGAAAAAATTATTTTTGGTATGTCCTATTAGGGGCTCCCTATTAAATACCTCAAAATAATGGGAATTAAAAGGACAGGTCAATTCAGATACTTATGTGGTTGTCTGCTCATGCCATTGTCATGTTCACCTGCAGAGCTCAGTACCGCAAAAACACTGCCCATAGACCCCTGTACAGCCGAATATAGGCATAGCTTGGTAGTAGGGGACTGAGGGGCATGGTCTATGATGGTGAATCCGTGCCTTGTGGCATTTCTATAGGCAAATCTGATACCCTCAGGGCATAGGGCACACATTGGTCTACATTTGAGGATATCCTCCACTTTTTTATTCTTATTAGAAGTGTTACTGCTCTCACCCTGGAGGACTGAGCTGCTCAAAATTAACTGAAAAATTAGTATGATGGTAATGGAGGTAGGCACATATTTACGGAGCCCCTAATAGGACATAGCAAAAATAATTATTTTTCTAAAAAATTATTCTTGCGGGTACTGGGGTATTCTTGCGGGTACTGGGGTATTCTTGCGGGTACTGGGATATTCTTGCGGGTACTGAACAATTCTTGCGGATACTGAACAATTCTTGCGGGTACTGAACAATTCCTGCGGGTACTGAACAATTCTTGCGGGTACTGAACAATTCCTGCGGGTACTGAACAATTCCTGCGGATACTGAACAATTTTTGCTGGAACTGAACAATTCCTGCGGGTACTGAACAATTCCTGCGGGTACTGAACAATTCCTGCGGATACTGAACAATTCATCCCCTAATAGGACATACCAAAAATAATTTTTTCTGTGGAAAAATATATTCTTGCAGGTACTGAACAATTATTGCGGATACTGAACAATTCCTGCGGATACTGAACAATTCATCCCCTAATAGGACATACCAAAAATAATTTTTTCCCCAGAAAAAATATTCTTGCGGGCACCGAAGAATTCTTGCGGATACTGAACAATACCAAAAAGATGTTTTTCATGAAAAAAATATTCCTGCGGGTACTGGAGGATTCCTGCGGGTACTGGAAGATTCCTGCAGGTACAGGAACATTTTTGCAGGTGCACAAAGAATTCTTGTGGGTGCACAAAGAATTCCTGTAGGTGCTAGAATCATCCTTGTGTAGTGTACTCTCAGGAATGTTCCTGTACATGCAAAAATACCCCTGTACCTACAAGAATACCCCTGTAGCCGCAGGAATGTCCCTGTAGCTGTAAGAATGTCCCTGTATCCGCAGGAATGTTCCTGTTTCCGCAAGAATGTCCCTGTTTCCGCAGGAATGTTTCTGTTTCCGCAGGAATGTTCCTGTTTCCGCAGGAATGTTCCTGTTTCCGCAAGAATGTTCCTGTTTCTGCAAGAATGTCCCTGTTTCCGCAAGAATGTCCCTGTTTCCGCAGGAATGTTCCTGTACCCGCAGGAATATATTTTGCATGAAAAAAATCTTTTTAGTATGTCCTATTAGGGGCTCCGTACATATTAAAGCTGAATTTATTGCCTGAAAAAAAGTTTTTATGTGTTAGATCGTATTTTAAGTAGTTTAGAATGGATTTAGTGTTATAAGGGGGCATATCTAAGCCTTAATAAGTAATTTGTATTATGTTTGGTCTGAGTGTATAATTACAGTGGAGGGGAATGACAAAACCAACCAGTAGTGTCTATTGGGTAATGCATTAGCCTTCATCCACTTAAGGAATTTCAAAGAAATAATGAATATTAAAGGTGTAATGAACAATTAAAGTACATCGTCTAGGCTGTTTACTTGCACTGCTGAGCCCTGTGTATAACCCTGTATGGTGGGGTTGGTGGAGTGGTAGTGTGTGCTTAGTCCATGACCACTTTCTGCCTGCAGTTTGTAGGGGGAATTTCTTGCAAGAAATGCCCAACCTTACCTCACATTTCTCCCAATATCTCAAAAACTAGAAAAGATAATAACATGGGGGTTGCTGCATTGTCTATTAGACATTTTAAGCTTTCTATCGATGGGTTTTAGTACTTTTTTGCCATGCTTATTTCAAGTAAGGGGTAAACACTCTACATGTTAAAGAAATATCAGCCATGAAGTATGTGGCAAAGATCCCATATCAATACTGTCATTTGTAAATCACACCATCAATCTAACCAAACCACCCCAAATAAACACAACCTTTGATTCTGTCCTGTTATTGGATGGAAAAGTAATGAACCTACGATGGCCTCTTGACCCAATTTGGCCTATCACAGTACAATAAGGTAAATATACCTTCTTATCTCTCCTGATTCTATAATTTCATTTTCTTCTAGATATTTCTAAATGAGATAAGCACTCACAAACATAAACAACTTATGGGGGGGGGTCTAACTCCTTGAATTATCATGATAGGGAGCCCTAGAGAGAGGCAATATTACCAGCTTGATATAATGTCAAAGGGGCATCATTATGCACCATGAATTAAACCTTTGGAGGCCAGCACTTCATTGACTCCTGGGTGGGTGAGGAGGTGTGTGTGTGTGTGGGGGGGGGGTATCAACTCTATATGTTGGCTAGATGGATGAAGGCAGGACTACTTAGTTTCTCGCTAGGGCTGCATGAATACATCATGATGATGAATGGGCTTGACGCATTAATGCATCAGCGGTCCTTAAAGGGTTATATTGCCTATACAAGGTCTAAAAAGATTGTCACTGAAATCAGCAATTTGGGTATCAGTATTACCTACTCAAGAGTTACAGAGTTAGAAGCCCAGCTTGCTAATGCTGTATGTGAAAGAGCTAGGGAAAAAGTGGTTGTTCCAATACATCTTCGGAAGGGCCTCTTCACTGTTGGTGCCATAGACAACATAGGCCACAGTCCATCTAGTGCAACAGCAAAAGGTTCCTTCCATGGTACTTTCATCAACAATTCAAAAGAGCTCCTAGCTTTAGACACTCACAATGTTATGAATGATGATATTGTGGAAACTGTGCAATCCATTGAGGAGCAGGGAAATGCACAGTATGAAGCACATGTCAAGGATGTTCTGATGAATCAGACAAAGTCTATCCATGATCCCATAAAGAATAATGCATTCCCACTCCTTGCATCAAAGGGATCCAAAGGTAAATCAAAGAAGGAGGGTTAGGTTGCAAGTCTGAAGAAGGATGTAGACTTTTTTGCTCGTCTCTTCATTGTCACAAAGGGAGCGTCAAGTTGACATGGCAAAGTTGTTTGCCCATGAAAATAATGCCTTTCCTCCAGCACTCTCTCAGGATGGAACTTTGTACCAAGCTAGCAAGTTAGACATTCTAAAAGGTTTGAATGCAGTGTCTGAAACAAATCCTCCTGAATCACCTGCCTTTTCTTAAGCTGTTGTGTATGATGGGGGTGCCTCATTGTACTCACTGGCACCCAATTCTAGTTTAACATTTGATCAACTTGGACAGCAGGTGTTTCTCCCTCGGATTCAAAACGATCTGAGACATACTAACCAGCTAGATATTGCTTGGGACACATATAAAGAACAAAGGGAACACATATAAAGAACAAAGCTTGAAAGGGTTGACAAGCGAGGGCAAGGAGTAAGAAGAAAGGTGAGCAGTACAAAACATGTTCCAGATAATTGGCATAACTTTATTTTAGAAGGAAAAAACAAGGATGAATTGAGCATATTCCTCTCTGACAAAGCCATAGAATGAGATTATCCTGGCAAAGCGGTGTTCCTCAGAAAAGTACAAGTAGCTGTTTCCAAAGGAGCAGACCATACATTACCAGTAACAGGAGGAGGCCTTTCACGCATGTCATCTGGGAGACAATCGTGACCTGTGCAGTATGTGTCAAAGCGATCAGTCTTCTTTTCTCTGTGAACAGACCAGGAGGAGGCTGACACCAAATTGACGCTTTATGTCAATGATGCATTAGAAAATGGTGCAAATAGCGTCAAGGTCATCACTGGATACAGCAATGTGGTAGTCATTCTGGTAGGGAAAATGGGCCAACTCCATGAGCTCAATCCACAAGCTGACATAAGGGTTGGTTTGGTAAAGGCAAAGACTATTGTGAGATGCACATTAACTGAATTTTCACTGACATTGGTTACTTCTAAGGCATCGCCATTCTTTCACAGTTTCACTGGATATGATACTGTATCTTCATTCTTCAACAGAGGTAAAATTAAGGCATGGACAGCCTGGATGGAATACCCTGATGTAAGAAATGCATTTATCTTCTACACAGAAAACCGATTTAATGAAATTGAAGAGGCAAGACCCAATGTTGAACTTTTGCAAGGCTTTGTTATCAGGATATATGACAAACAATGTCAGGACAAATATATAAATGAGGCACGATGGCATACATGTATATGTACTGCCAAAGCAAGACCAAGATGTTGGCTCTCATTCCTCCAACTGCAAATGCATTGCTCCAAAAGCCCAAAAGTACCACCTTGATATAAAGTCACTGAACGTATTCTAATAGCCTGTTAGGAACTTAACCTAGGCACCACATATATCATGACAAGTCCTCAAGAATACAGAAAAGATAGGAGGAATCAAATTGAAGGAAATTGTGAGAAATCAAATTGAACAAGAAAAGCTGCCAATATGTGGATGTGTGTGGTTGCGTTGGTCTTACACTGGGCCACGCAAAAAAATTGGTTATTACAGGATTTCTAATAAATTTTCTTATTAATATTATCGAGGTTACCATAGTCCTCTGCCGATCATGCAAGTTCCCTATATGGTTTGTCCTCTTCATTAGCATCGATTTGAGATATTACATGACCATATATAACGGTAAATGTGTTTTAAGATAATTTTCTTCGAAAAAAATATACAAAAAAGGTATTTATTTGTTTGTCACAGTAGCTATACATGGCAAATGGCAATCAAACATATTCTGAGGTATAGTGCTCATCAGTATGAACATTTTGATGTGTCGCAGGGCCATTTCTGTTGGTAAATAAGCATTTTAGAGTGAAAAATTGAAAATCTATGGCCAGTTGGCAGCCATCTTGGATTTCGAAGGCTTTGGATAAAAATTTGCATTGGCTCCTCAACTAGATTAAAAGAGGGGGTGAAAATGAGCTAGTATGACAAATTTCAGAGTTTTGCAGGTTCACTTTAAATGTAAATCATCAGGAATTGATGGGGTAAGAAGTGATATACTAATGGCTGCTTTAAATGATTTAATGGAGTATATACACGTATTTGTCAGGTTACTTTTGATACAGTAGTGTTCCAAAGAAATTGCTGTAATGCTTTGGCAAAACCGTTATAAATGAAATTTGAATTTACAAGGGTTAACCTGAAAATGCATATGCTGCTGATAACATCCACTTGGAGAGTGAACAGAACCCACTTGGTGTGAATGAAGCCTAACCGACTGGTCTAATTTGAAGAAAACCATAAATATATAGTTGGTACACATTTCAACAAGAGTACACAAAAAAAAACACATTCCTCAAAGAGTACCTTATATTCTTCTGCCCAGTGTTCAGTTTCTATTCTAAATATGATGGAACTTTTATTTCAGACCCTTCCTTAATACAGGCCAAAACATTGGTTTGAAACAAACTATACAAGCTGTCTTGCCATTTTACATGTTTCCCAGTAAGCAAAGGAATTATAAAGAGTGTTAGTGGTAACTAGTACATGTCCCCAATCTACACCACAATGGACACAGGTTAATACAGAGTGTTATTCTTAATGTGGTGGGTAGCAGGAGAGATGTCCCCAATCTATACCACCATGGTCACAGGTTAATACAGAGTGTTATTCTCAATGTGGCGGGTAGCAGGAGAGATGTCCCTAATCTACACCACCATGGTTAAAACAGAGTGTTATTCTCAATGTGGCGGGTAGCAGGAGACATGTCCCGAATCTACACCACCATGGTCGCAGGTCTATACAGAGTGTTATTCTCAATGTGGTGGGTAGCAGGAGAGATGTCCCCAATCTACACCACCATGGTCACAGGTTAATACAGAGTGTTATTCTCAATGTGGCGGGTAGCAGGAGACATGTCCCGAATCTACACCACCGTGGTCACAGGTCTATACAGAGTGTTATTCTCAATGTGGTGGGTAGCAGGAGAGATGTCCCCAATCTATACCACCATGGTCACAGGTTAATACAGAGTGTTATTCTCAATGTGGCGGGTAGCAGGAGAGATGTCCCTAATCTACACCACCATGGTTAAAACAGAGTGTTATTCTCAATGTGGCGGGTAGCAGGAGACATGTCCCGAATCTACACCACCATGGTCGCAGGTCTATACAGAGGGTTATTCTCAATGTGGTGGGTAGCAGATGGCCCCAATCTACACCACCATGGTCACAGGTCTACACAGAGTGTTATTCTCAATGTGGTGGGTAGCAGGAGAGATATCCCCAATCTACACCACCATGGTCACAGGTTAATACAGAGTGTTATTCTCAATGTGGTGGGTAGCAGATGGCCCCAATCTACACCACCATGGTCACAGGTCTACACAGAGTGTTATTCTCAATGTGGTGGGTAGCAGGAGAGATATCCCCAATCTACACCACCATGGTCACAGGTTAATACAGACTGTTATTCTCAATGTGGCGGGTAGCAGGAGAGATATCCCCAATCTACACCACCATGGTCACAGGTTAATACAGAGTGTTATTCTCAATGTGGTGGGTAGCAGGAGAGATGGGCCCAATCTATACCACCATGGTCACAGGTTAATACAGAATGTTATTCTCAATGTGGTGGGTAGCAGGAGAGATGTCCCCAATCTACACCACCATGGTCACAGGTTAATACAGAGTGTTATTCTCAATGTGGCGGGTAGCAGGAGAGATATCCCCAATCTACACCACCATGGTCACAGGTTAATACAGAGTGTTATTCTCAATGTGGTGGGTAGCAGGAGAGATGTCCCCAATCTACACCACCATGGTCACAGGTTAATACAGAGTGTTATTCTCAATGTGGCGGGTAGCAGGAGAGATATCCCCAATCTACACCACCATGGTCACAGGTTAATACAGAGTGTTATTCTCAATGTGGTGGGTAGCAGGGGAGATGTCCCCAATCTACACCACCATGGTCACAGGTCAATACAGAGTGTTATTCTAAATGTGGCGGGTAGCAGATGGCCCCAATCTACACCACCATGGGCACAGGTCTATAGAGAGTGTTATTCTCAATGTGGTAGGTAGCAGGAGAGATGTCCCCAATCTACACCACCATGGTCACAGGTTAATACAGAGTGTTATTCTCAATGTGGTAGGTAGCAGGAGAGATGTCCCCAATCTACACCACCATTGTCACAGGTCTATACAGAGTGTTATTCTCAATGTAGTGGGTAGCAGATGGGCCCAATCTACACCACCATGGTCACAGGTTAATACAGAGTGATATTCTCAATGTGGTGGGTAGCAGGAGAGATATACCCAATCTATACCACCATGGTCACAGGTCTATACAGAGTGTTATTCTCAATGTGGTGGGTAGCAGGAGAGATATCCCCAATCTACACCACCATGGTCACAGGTCAATACAGAGCGTTATTCTCAATGTGGTGGGTAGCAGATGTCCCCAATCTATACCACCATGGTCACAGGTCTATACAGACTGTTATTCTCAATGTGGTGGGTAGCAGGAGAGATGTCCCCAATCTACACCACCATGGTCACAGGTTAATACAGAGTGTTATTCTCAATCAAGGGAATTCGGGCAGCGGTTTTCTATCGATATCTAGTGCGTTAGGGGTAGGGGTGACCTCAAACGCTAACTACCCCACCTCAGCTGGTTCCCTCCACCCCCTTCCACCCCAGCCAGGTCTGGCTAGGTACCAGTCCTTAACTATGCTTGGAAGTGTAGTAAGTTGACTTGGGGATCAACATTGACCCACATGGGGCAGACCAATAGGGGGTGGCCTTACAAACCAGCATTGATCCCTCGGGCGTACTCCGAACGCCTCGAATGTAGTGGGTAGCAGGAGAGATGTCCCCAATCTACACCACCATGGGCACAGGTTAATAGTGTTTTTCTCAATTTGGTCGGTAGCAGAACTCCCCGATCTGCACAACAATCACAATGGTAGTTTACTTACTCCATAGGTTCTGTTGAAGAGCTTTGGGGAAGATTATACATAGAAGGAAGCCAATGAAGATGTGTGTTACTGCCATTGTGTCTGTAAAAGAACTGAGTCGTCCTCACGTGTGTAAGTATAAAGTCACCACACCTCCATGCATCACTGAACATCTATGAACTTCATCTTCACTCAAACTTGGCAGTTTTTTTCTGTTTTCATTTGTTTTGTTTTTTTATTTTGTTGTTTTTTATTTGCGTGTATTTGGAGTGTGACCTAACATGTTGATCAGGGATGTACCCGGTGGTAAAAGTGTGGACTAGTTGGCAGAACACAGTGCTGTATAGTGCCATAACAAGCTAAGTGTCTGACATAGAGCAGGCTGTATGGATGGAGAATGGATCACAATGAAGTCATGACATAACAGGCTGAGTGTCTAACATAGAGCAGGCTGTATGATGGAGAATGGATCACAATGAAGTCATGACATAACAGGCTGAGTGTCTAACATAGAGCAGGCTGTATGGAGGGAGATTGGATCACAATGTAGTCATGACATAACAGGCTGTGTGTCTGACATAGAGCAGGCTGTATGGATGGAGAATGGATCACAATGTAGTCATGACATAACAGGCTCTGTGTCTAACATAGAGCAGGCTGTATGATGGAGAATGGATCACAATGTAGTCATGACATAACAGGCTGTGTGTCTAACATAGAGCAGGCTGTATGATGGAGAATGGATCACAATGTAGTCCTGACATAACAGGCTGTGTGTCTGACATAGAGCAGGCTGTATGGATGGAGAATGGATCACAATGTAGTCATGACATAACAGGCTGAGTGTCTGACATAGAACAGGCTGTATGGATGGAGAATGGATCACAATGTAGTCCTGACATAACAGGCTGTGTGTCTGACATAGAACAGGCTGTATGATGGAGATTGGATCACAATGTAGTCCTGACATAACAGGCTGTGTGTCTGACATAGAACAGGCTGTATGGAGAATGGATCACAATGTAGTCGTGACATAACAGGCTGAGTGTCTGACATAGAGCAGGCTGTATGATGGAGAATGGATCACAATGTAGTCCTGACATAACAGGCTGTGTGTCTGACATAGAACAGGCTGTATGGAGAATGGATCACAATGTAGTCGTGACATAACAGGCTGAGTGTCTGACATAGAGCAGGCTGTATGATGGAGAATGGATCACAATGTAGTCGTGACATAACAGGCTGTGTGTCTGACATAGAACAGGCTGTATGGAGAATGGATCACTATGTGGTCATGACATAACAGGCTCTGTGTCTGACATAGAGCAGGCTGTATGATGGAGAATAGATCACAATGTAGTCATGACATAACAGGCTGAGTGTCTGACATAGAACAGGCTGTATGATGGAGAATGGATCACAATGTAGTCGTGACATAACAGGCTGTGTGTCTGACATAGAACAGGCTGTATGGATGGAGATTGGATCACAATGTAGTCATGACATAACAGACTGTGTGTCTGACATAGAGCAGGCTGTATGATGGAGAATGGATCACAATGTAGTCGTGACATAACAGGCTGAGTGTCTGACATAGAACAGGCTGTATGATGGAGAATGGATCACAATGTAGTCATGACATAACAGACTGTGTGTCTGACATAGAGCAGGCTGTATGATGGAGAATGGATCACAATGTAGTCGTGACATAACAGGCTGTGTGTCTGACATAGAACAGGCTGTATGATGGAGAATGGATCACAATGTAGTCGTGACATAACAGGCTGAGTGTCTGACATAGAACAGGCTGTATGATGGAGAATGGATCACAATGTAGTCGTGACATAACAGGCTGTGTGTCTGACATAGAGCAGGCTGTAGGATGGAGAATGGATCACAATGTAGTCGTGACATAACAGGCTGTGTGTCTGACATAGAGCAGGCTGTATGATGGAGAATGGATCACAATGTAGTCATGACATAACAGGCTGAGTGTCTGACATAGAACAGGCTGTATGATGGAGAATGGATCACAATGTAGTCGTGACATAACAGGCTGTGTGTCTGACATAGAACAGGCTGTATGGATGGAGATTGGATCACAATGTAGTCATGACATAACAGACTGTGTGTCTGACATAGAGCAGGCTGTATGATGGAGAATGGATCACAATGTAGTCGTGACATAACAGGCTGTGTGTCTGACATAGAACAGGCTGTATGATGGAGAATGGATCACAATGTAGTCGTGACATAACAGGCTGTGTGTCTGACATAGAACAGGCTGTATGGATGGAGATTGGATCACAATGTAGTCATGACATAACAGACTGTGTGTCTGACATAGAGCAGGCTGTATGATGGAGAATGGATCACAATGTAGTCGTGACATAACAGGCTGTGTGTCTGACATAGAACAGGCTGTATGATGGAGAATGGATCACAATGTAGTCGTGACATAACAGGCTGAGTGTCTGACATAGAACAGGCTGTATGATGGAGAATGGATCACAATGTAGTCGTGACATAACAGGCTGTGTGTCTGACATAGAACAGGCTGTATGGATGGAGATTGGATCACAATGTAGTCATGACATAACAGGCTGAGTGTCTGACATAGAGCAGGCTGTATGATGGAGAATGGATCACAATGTAGTCATGACATAACAGGCTGAGTGTCTGACATAGAGCAGGCTGTATGGAGGGAGATTGGATCACAATGAAGTCGTGACATAACAGGCTGTGTGTCTAACATAGAGCAGGCTGTATGATGGAGAAGGGATCACAATGTAGTCATGACATAACAGGCTGTGTGTCTGACATAGAGCAGGCTGTATGATGGAGAAGGGATCACAATGTAGTCATGACATAACAGGCTCTGTGTCTGACATAGAGCAGGCTGTATGATGGAGAATAGATCACAATGTAGTCATGACATAACAGGCTGTGTGTCTGACATAGAACAGGCTGTATGGATGGAGAATGGATCACAATGTAGTCGTGACATAACAGGCTGTGTGTCTGACATAGAGCAGGCTGTATGGAGAATGGATCACAATGTAGTCGTGACATAACAGGCTGAGTGTCTGACATAGAACAGGCTGTATGATGGAGAATGGATCACAATGTAGTCGTGACATAACAGGCTGTGTGTCTGACATAGAGCAGGCTGTAGGATGGAGAATGGATCACAATGTAGTCGTGACATAACAGGCTGTGTGTCTGACATAGAGCAGGCTGTATGATGGAGAATGGATCACAATGTAGTCATGACATAACAGGCTGAGTGTCTGACATAGAACAGGCTGTATGATGGAGAATGGATCACAATGTAGTCGTGACATAACAGGCTGTGTGTCTGACATAGAACAGGCTGTATGGATGGAGATTGGATCACAATGTAGTCATGACATAACAGACTGTGTGTCTGACATAGAGCAGGCTGTATGATGGAGAATGGATCACAATGTAGTCGTGACATAACAGGCTGTGTGTCTGACATAGAACAGGCTGTATGATGGAGAATGGATCACAATGTAGTCGTGACATAACAGGCTGTGTGTCTGACATAGAACAGGCTGTATGGATGGAGATTGGATCACAATGTAGTCATGACATAACAGACTGTGTGTCTGACATAGAGCAGGCTGTATGATGGAGAATGGATCACAATGTAGTCGTGACATAACAGGCTGTGTGTCTGACATAGAACAGGCTGTATGATGGAGAATGGATCACAATGTAGTCGTGACATAACAGGCTGAGTGTCTGACATAGAACAGGCTGTATGATGGAGAATGGATCACAATGTAGTCGTGACATAACAGGCTGTGTGTCTGACATAGAACAGGCTGTATGGATGGAGATTGGATCACAATGTAGTCATGACATAACAGGCTGAGTGTCTGACATAGAGCAGGCTGTATGATGGAGAATGGATCACAATGTAGTCATGACATAACAGGCTGAGTGTCTGACATAGAGCAGGCTGTATGGAGGGAGATTGGATCACAATGAAGTCGTGACATAACAGGCTGTGTGTCTAACATAGAGCAGGCTGTATGATGGAGAAGGGATCACAATGTAGTCATGACATAACAGGCTGTGTGTCTGACATAGAGCAGGCTGTATGATGGAGAAGGGATCACAATGTAGTCATGACATAACAGGCTCTGTGTCTGACATAGAGCAGGCTGTATGATGGAGAATAGATCACAATGTAGTCATGACATAACAGGCTGTGTGTCTGACATAGAACAGGCTGTATGGATGGAGAATGGATCACAATGTAGTCGTGACATAACAGGCTGTGTGTCTGACATAGAGCAGGCTGTATGGAGAATGGATCACAATGTAGTCATGACATAACAGGCTCTGTGTCTGACATAGAGCAGGCTGTATGATGGAGAATGGATCACAATGTAGTCATGACATAACAGGCTGTGTGTCTAACATAGAGCAGGCTGTATGATGGAGATTGGATCACAATGTAGTCATGACATAACAGGCTCTGTGTCTGACATAGAGCAGGCTGTATGGATGGAGAATGGATCACAATGTAGTCATGGCATAACAGGCTATGTGTCTAACATAGAGCAGGCTGTATGGATGGAGAATGGGTCACAATGTAGTCATGACATAACAGGCTGTGTGTCTGATATCGAGCAGGCTGTATGATGGAGAATGGATCACAATGTAGTCATGGCATAACAGGCTATGTGTCTAACATAGAGCAGGCTGTAAGGATGGAGAATGGATCACAATGTAGTCACGACATAACAGGCTGAGTGTCTGACATAGAGCAGGCTGTATGATGGAGAATGGATCACAATGTAGTCATGGCATAACAGGCTATGTGTCTGACATAGAGCAGGCTGTATGTATGGAGAATGGGTCACAATGAAGTCATGACATAACAGGTTGTGTGTCTAACATGGAGCAGGCTGTATGGATGGAGAATGGATCACAATGTAGTCATGACATAACAGGCTGTGTGTCTAACATAGAGCAGGCTGTATGGACAGAGAATGGATCAAAATGTAGTCATGACATAACAGGCTGTGTGTCTGACATAGAGCAGGCTGTAAGGATGGAGAATGGATTACAATGTAGTCATGACATAACAGGCTGAGTGTCTTACATAGAGGAGGCTGTAAGGATGGATCACAATGTAGTCGTGACATAACAGGCTCTGTGTCTAATATAGAGCAGGCTGTATGATGGAGAATGGATCACAATGTAGTCATGGCATAACAGGCTATGTGTCTAACATAGAGCAGGCTGTATGGATGGAGAATGGGTCACAATGTAGTCATGACATAACAGGCTGAGTGTCCTACATAGAGCAGTCTGTAAGGATTGAGAATGGATCACAATGTAGCCATGGCATAACAGGCTATGTGTCTAACATAGAGCAGGATGTATGGATGGAGAATGGATCACAATGTAGTCATGACATAACAGGCTCTGTGTCTGACATAGAGCAGGCTGTATGGAGGGATCCATGTGTAGTCATGACATAACAGGCTGTGTGTCTGACATAGAGCAGGCTGTATGGATGGAGAATGGGTCACAATGTAGTCATGACATAACAGGCTCTGTGTCTGATATCGAGCAGGCTGTAAGGATGGAGAATGGATCACAATGTAGTCATGACATAACAGGCTCTGTGTCTGACATAGAGCAGGCTGTATGATGGAGAATGGATCACAATGTAGTCATGACATAACAGGCTCTGTGTCTGACATAGAGCAGGCTGTATGGAGGGATCCCAGTGTAGTCATGACATAACAGGCTGAGTGTCTTACATAGAGCAGGCTGTATGATGGAGAATGGATCACAATGTAGTCATGACATAACAGGCTGAGTGTCTGATATCGAGCAGGCTGTATGGATGGAGAATGGGTCACAATGTAGTCATGACATAACAGGTCTGTGTCTAACATAGAGCAGGCTGTATGGAGGGAGATTGGATCACAATGTAGTCATGACATAACAGGCTCTGTGTCTAACATAGAGCAGGCTGTATGATGGAGAATGGATCACAATGTAGTCATGGCATAACAGGCTCTGTGTCTAACATAGAAGTAGTATATACATGCAAACTGAGCGCAATGGATTAGCTACTAACTAGGTCATGACCTACTGGTAGACCGGAAGTGACCTAGTTTCAACCAATCAGAGGGCTGGATTTGACAGGAAGTGACGTCATAAGGTTATGACCTAGTTTTTTCGACCAATCAGAGAGCTGGATTCCATTTGACCTAGTGACCTGACCTAGTTACATAAATTAAAAGAATTGTGCAATACCTAGAGCTGACCTACTTACAAACCGGAAGTGACCTACTAACCTACTTGCAAAAACGTATGACCTACGTATAAGGGTGTATTGTGCAATCCTTGAAAGAAATTACACAATAACCATGACTCATTTTCTGATGCAATGTTCCTATGAATTTACGCAATACTTATGACTCACTATTTTGATATGAGATTAAATGCAACAAAGACACAACTCGGTTTTTTTAATTCAATCTTTTTATTTTTTCTTCCTATCAGAGTACATGCTAGGTATGAATCATTATAATCAGATATGCTTTGCAAACAGAGTACATGGATATTATATGGAAAATGAATTCTTGTTGCAGTACCAACTGCACCCGGTCTTGGCTGGAGTAGGACTTTGACTACGGTCCTCTAAGGCCCGCATTCTCTCCATTAAATCCTTCAAGGCCTTTCTTCCTATGTCGTTCTCCTCCAGGGCTACCACTTTGTCCATTAACTCGGCCATGATGATGAGAATCTTGTCTATTACTTCCGCCGTGCTCTGAAGCCCGTCTATCACGTCCAGTTCACGTTTAACTTTTCCTTTCACCAAAAGATTGCTCACGTCTGCTTTGACTGCTACTTCTTCTGGACTCATCTCGAAATTCATTGCCTCTTCTTCTCTCTTTTTCTCAGGAAGGGCCTGACTATTTTGTCCATTAAGTTGAAGGGGACCTGAGAAAACCTTTTCACAGTGTGGTGTGGATCCTTGGTCCGACATGTTTCTATGAGGAAGTTAATGCAGTGGGCTCCACACGTTTTAGCGTAAAAGTTTTGCACTTGTTTTCTGCTGAACGACCCGTGACCATCTGACGACTTTTGCATGAACCTTTGGTGATATATAGTAAACGGAGGTAAGCCATAGGGATCAAAGTAGAATACATTCCCGTTATGAGAAACGTAAAATGCCACCCAGTGCTGACCAGGTTTAGAGCTTGGATCTGTGTTACTGACGAAACATGTAGAGGGAATTGGTTTTTTAGGACATTGATTACTGGCAAAAGTTCCCAGGTAGAAACGCCTTGTGTGTGGATGGTTTCCCAGTGCACCTGTTATGTCTGAAGTTCTCATTTTTTTCTCAGTTCATGTGGTAGTCTGTGACAGGAAGACAGTCAGCCGTTAGTTGGATGTTGTTGTCGTAGAAGGAACACAAGACGGCAGATATGGCGTGAGTAGTCGGGGCGGCAAACCTAAGGGAAATGCCCAGCTTTCCTTGCTTGATGAGATTTATACGACTGTCTTCAGGTGCTCTGTCTGGGGTGAGGTCGAAAACAAAGAAGGAATATCCATCTTTGAAATCTTCCAAAGTTATGCCACAGTCTTGCCCCAAAGCCGACAGCCCACTGTCTATAAACATTTGACTGTAGGCTCTGATGCAGTTGCCTGTTTCGAAGTCGGTCTTCAACTCAAACTTTTGATCGTCATATCTCACGCATATTTCCTTCACGTTGAAATGCCTGCAGTTGAAAGGATTTTCTGTCTTAGTCCCAGCAGCTGCTGTTTCCTTTATCATACACAAGACTATCCTGGTGGGGATCTGAGTAGTGTCAGGTTGAGTCCAACTGTAGTCTTGTGAGCCGCCGTCCAAAGTGTGTTTAGTTACTTTACACCTGGCTATGTGATAGTTGAAAGGGCCCCAATGTGGATTCCTGACACTGCTGACGTGAGTTTTCACCACCTCGTCGTCGACACATTTTTGGAGAAGTGTCATTTCAGCTTTGGTGATTTTGACCCAGTAGTTTTGATCGGCTGCTTGCATCATGTAGTAATTGGGCTGATTTTTTTCAAATATGAACTTGATTTCACAGTTCGGAGGCAGCACCTTGCACTGTTTAATTAAATCCAGGTGCGGCTTCATTACTAAGGCATGCTTGTTGCGGGCACTGAACTCTGCTCTCCGTGCCGTCCATCCAGCATTTTCGCCCGCTCTGGCTTCCATGTGACCACAGGTGTCTTTCATGTACTTTTGACACCCTTTCAACCGAGTCTCTTTGTCTTCTTTGTTGCAACAAATTGTGTCCAAAATGTAGGCCTTGAGACCATAGTCTTCATTGTTGCCGGTGACTTTCTCCCCATTTATCAGCAACTGACAGGAAGCAAAGAGAGCGTGTGCCAAGTTGTTGACTGGAGCAGCTTCTATGCCTACGGCAAGGTGAGTTGTTCCGTCTGCCGCCACGGCTTCCAGTTCCATGTACAGCTCAGTTTCTGAGAGGTCTGTGTACAGGTTGCTTGGTTCGAAGGTGAAGTCAAATGATTCAGTGTGTGGAGTCAGGGCATTGTTGGTAGTTTTGGTTATTTTTTGACACTTTAATATGTCCTTTTGAGTGACAGGCAAGGTGTGTAGGTCTAGTTCACCTACTGCACATACCTGACCCTTGGGATGAAGGAGACTCATGACTAGAACAAGGTCCTTCCTCTAGCTTGTCCTCTACCTCTGCCGCGTTGCCCCTTACGTCCTCCGCGCTTGCCGGTTGCTCGTCGTTTGACTGGAGGAGGTTCAGATGTACCTTTTATGTATCCTTGAGCAGAAGAAGCAGCCCTTTTGAGTAAGTTCTTCCCTGTAGCTTTACTTCTCCTAACTACACTTTTCTTGAAGCCTTTTCCTGTTACCACGTCGGACAAGACTCCAGCTCCTGTAGTAAGCAAGGCTTTGCCTGCAGATTTGGCAGCTGAGCGTCCTATTTTACTTAAGAGGGGAACAGCTCCTCTCAGTAAACCACCTATTAACGAACCAAGTCCGTGCCCTCTTTGTCTGCCCCTGCCACCGTACGCTGGTAAAGCACCGTTCCCAAACTGTGATTTTCTGTAGTATTCAGCGTACTGACCCCTAGGGGCCAGGTATGGAGGTGTTCCATAGTAGTGAAGCATGGTAATATACTCCTATCCTTGAAGAGGTCTGAAGGCAAGTACCACCGACACTGATCCGCTTTCAAATGGTATAGGTTCCCCAGTCTTGTCTCTTAAGTATATCCCTATCTGCCTGAAGGTGGTTTTAGTGACTGGCAGATATATCAAGTTCTGGAAACTTATGGTCTGCATGTCACCGTTGTAGCGATTTATGTTGATTTGCCTCAGAAGGGGTGCTTTAGAGTCACCCACAAGACTGTGCTTGACTATGTCAGAGTACACGAAAGCACATCGACTTTTGTACTGAAGGTCTACCACGTAGGGGCTTTGTGTTTTTCCACTTAGGAAAACACTTCCGTCAAAACCTAATTGTTTCCCTAAGTTTTCTGGGAGTTGCATGACCACACCAGGAGGCAAGGAAACTACACTTTTCATTGTGTATTTGTTGTAGTGAAACACGGTGGCTTTGTTGTTTTTCCTGTAGTTTCTTAGTTTTCTCACCAACATGCTCTGTAGTTTATTTATGGTCCTGTTCAAGTATCCTATCAACTCTGAGTTGCTTTCCAGGTTCACACCTTCTAAGGCAAACATATTGTAGATACTACCTTCCTTGAAGTAATACTTAGACAGGTATCTGCTAATTTCCTTGAAGCGTGTACATATTTTCACAGCCTGTAACTGACTGGGAGAGAGAGGAGAAACATTAGCAGAGTCTGTGAAGACGGCCTTTTCTTCAAAAAAAGAAAGAGACCTTTTTTCCCTGTCATCCATAGACATCACTTCAGCCACAGCCGACGATATTCCCCTTTTCTCTCTGCCTGCCGTGTCACGCTCCCCCTCACCCTCCTCCTCTTCCTTTTCCTCCTTCTCTGGCGTGGGTTGGTTAGAAGTTGCAGGACCAGCAGGAGGAATGGTTTCAGTCGATTCCACAGGGTTGACATGACGTAGGTTTTTTGTTATTTTTACTCCTCTCTTCAAAGCAGATTGGGCTGATAAATTTGATGTAGAGCTTGAAGCTCTACTGAAGACACTATGGGCTCCTGGTTTTTCCAGAGGAAAAAATTCTCTTCTGCGTTTGTTCAATAAAGCTACTACAGAGCGGAGGTTGTTTGTCAGGTCGTTTCCTCCCTGTACCAAGAGAATGGGTTCTTCTTTGACGTTGTACCACGTGGTAGGACAGGTTATTTCTTGAAGAGCACACTCTAACTGAGTAGGAGAGTTAATGTATTCTGCCAAAATTGTATTGTAACTAGTTAAAGTGTTGTCAGGAAAAACGTTCATAGATGAGTTACTAGGTAAAGTTAAGGTAAACGCCATTTGTTTATGTTTTTGACAGGTTCCCAAGAGTTAAACTTGTCTCCATAACCCTTCCACTTGATCAAGGCTTCTCTTTTCTTGCCTTTTCCTCTGTATTTTACTATTTTTTCTATGTTGTAGCGTCTTCCGTGACGGACTTGCACCTTCTGAACTTCAGGTTCGTAGAAGCTTCCTTTTATCTCTTCTCCAAGGAGATCTTTCAGGTGGTACCCTTTGGGCGAAATGTTGTCGACTGTGTAAATTTCCTCAGTCCAGTTAGGTTCGTACCCTCTGTTAAATGTTTTCTTTGTTTTCAACATTCGCACTTGATTTTTTCTCTTCAACTGAAGGACAGGAACTTTTTTTTTTTGAGGTTGATCGTACAACCTGTAGAACAAGACTTCAGAGTTGTCTTTATTTATGTCTGAAGGGGCAGCTCCTAAGGATTTGTGGTAAGTCAAATTGTAGGACTTAACCAAGTCGGGCAGCAAGTCAACCCATTTGTAGTTATTGAAATGAGAAAAACATCTCCACATTTTTCCTTGTAAAGTAGAGTTGAACCTTTCGGCTAAGGCACACTTCACGTCGTCGTTCTCTCCTGTGAAAAAATTGATTTTTTGATCTTCACAGTGTTTTTTGAAAATTTTGTTGACAAACTCTTTGCCCTTGTCAGTTTGAATTTGTTGAGGTTTTCTTTCTTTGCTCATTTTTTTGAAAGCCTCTGTCACGTCATCAGCTCTCTTACTTTTCACAGGTTGTCCAAAACCATACCTTGAAAAAACATCTATTCCCGCTAGAATGTACTGGTATCCTTTGTTTTCCTTTGAAAATTCTCGCATGTCTATGAGGTCAAGTTGCCACTGTTTGTCTATCCCCCATGTTTGTGTTTTTCTTCTTGGAAATCTTCTCTTGTAAGGTTTGTGTCTGGTGTAAGCGTCTACATCTTCCAAAGCTTGTTCTATGTTTTTTTTCTTTGTTTTCTTGAAGTGATGACGTTGAAGTTTAGATACGCTGGTGAAACTTCCAGGTTGTTTAGGATCTGTGTAAAACCTGAGGACATCTTTTTTCAAAGCCTTGTGCGCCATATAAACTTACGTCCAGTTCCTTTTTGACTTACTTTCCTCTTCTTAATAGGGGAAGCTCTTTTCAAGGGACTGGCAGCAAAGGAAGGACTGTGCCCTGCAAAAGCCGACTTGTTTTTGACAAATTTTAAGGTGGGGTTCAGCCTTTTAACTGCTCTCATGAAAACCTGGCTTCCTTTAGGTTGGTCCTTTTTCAAAGACTTTGGTCGGGCAGCAAAAGCTAACAAATCTGTTATGTCAGTTCCAGGCACACGTTCCCCGTTAACATATATTTCTCCGTCTCTGTTCCAATTCAAAATTTCACTTCCGTGACGAGATAATTCTCTGTAGAGATTTTTAGCAGTCGTTCTGTAACTTGCAGGTATTCTTTCTTTTATGTCGGCGTCCATACCCTCTGTGTTGTCTCTTGCACGAGGTTTAAAGCCTTTCTCCCCTTTGAACTCGTCTACACTGTCTCCGTCTGAATCGTCAGGAAGTGGTGGATCGGCTCTAGTCTCTGTGAAAGTGTGGTCATCATCGTCGTCGCCGTCGTCGGTGTCTTCTAAAGAATTGTTTACACCCCCAGCTACTGCTGCTGCTGCTCCTGCAGGGCCTTGTCCTACTGCTCGACCAGGATAGGGACCTTCCCTACGTTGTCCTAAGGCCTTGGCTCTTTTAGTTAAAATTCCCGACTTTATCATAAGTTGATTGTACTGCCTTAACTTTTCCTTCAGTTTGAGGTTAGGAGAGTTAAGCACCTCATGTGCTTTACTTTGAAGGTGGTTCAGGACTTGAACCAGGCTGGAATCAGGAGTTAAACCTTCTCTTAAAAGTTGAGTGCTGTAGTACTGGTCTTGAACACTAGGTCCAGACTGGGGAGGAGAGGAAGGACTAACAAAAGAAGGTTTTTTTTCTCGGGGAACAAGATCCGCCCTTACGAGGGCCATCCTTGAATAAGACATGATTTTTTATCGACGTGCTCCTATGAGACCTGTTATCAGGGGTAAGGCGAGGCCCAAAATGGTTCCCAAAAATCCACCCTTTTGCTCAAAGGTTTTCCTCTTCTGCTTAACGGTAGCCTTGTGCCTTGTGACTGACTTGAGTTCTTTCTTGTAGGGTGATAAACGTTTGACTGCGTCGGACTCGTTACGCAACAGGTTTTTGTTCATTACGTTGACGCAAATTTGACTCATCAACCTAATGACCTCATCGCTGAGACCTTTGATAATGTGGGAACACTCTGCCGAGGAACACTTGGATATGTGTTTCAACAAGTGGTAATGTTTCCTAATTGTTTTAAATTTTCCTCCAGAAGGAGATCTTTTGGTCACCATTCTATCTTTTTCTTTTCGAAGCTGAAGCTTGAGGAATGAAAACCAAGGTGTTCCAAGGAGTTGTTATGCTGTTTCTTACCCTAAGCTCGTTAGGTGTGCTCTGCTTAAAGTCCAATAGGATGTATGAATGTTTCTCTTTGGTTTCTGAGTTATATACCTCCGTCAAAAAGGATTTCTGTCCTGGAAAGGCCTGTTTGCTAATGTGCCCTATTTGACTCATGTCTCTAGGGTTTTTAAAAACAACTAGGTAGTGTGCATTTAAGCTCAAGGTTCTGAAGGCAGGATTGTTGAAAAACAAGTTTTGAGTAATAAAAATTACACTTAAACTGCGATGGTGAGAGCCCACAGTGAAAAGTTTCATTATGGTGGGAACGTACTCGGGATCCATGAGATCGTCTATTACGACCAGTCCATGTTTAGTCACGTCTCTTTCATCCTCGAACAAAAAGTCTTCTGAAAGAAGACCTTTGTTAAACTTAACCCCCAACTTCACCATTTCGTCGAATCCATCTTGCCATTGACTGTAGCAGTAGTATATGTCGTGTATTTTTGGAGTAAGAAGCTCGTCTACACCTTTAATCAACTTGAAAACAAGTTGACTTTTTCCACAAGAAGTAGGTCCAGCTATGATCATTGTGAAGGGGCTTTGTAGACGTGGGTCAAAAATGATCTCCTTTTCCTTGTGATCCATGTTGGACGATATCTTAAACCAAAGTGACCAAAGGAGCAATCTCGTCCTCTTTTAAACCAGTAGAACCCTTGTTCAAACCTTCCACGTAAAGAGCTACATCAGAAAGTCCCATGTTGTATAGACTGGCTATTAGACAGCTTGGATGAGATATTTCTCTATATTTCCAAACCATCAGAACTTCGAAAACAGGATTTGTGACACCTTTTTTCCCTGGAACAGGGGTGGATATCAGGTTAAGCTCGTGGTCGCTCAGTCCAAGTTGAGTTCCCAGTTTCCTCCAGTCAAGCATTTCGAACTTGTCTGCCAGGTTGACGAACAAAGTATCAACTTTCCACTGTTCTGGAGGAATTTCACAATGGTCCACTACGTTGTAATATCCCATGTACCATCTACAATAATCAGTTAGATCGTAACGACCTATGTCACTTAATGCATGTCTCAATACCATCCACTTGCAACGCACGTTCTTTCTGCTCCATGAAATAAGCATTTCTCTCCCCATAGAACGAAGAGACGGTATTTTTTCCATGTAATCCATTAAACTTAGTCTAAGTCCTAAGTAAACCCCTAATCGAGGGTAGTCTTTTTCAGATATTTTTTCACTGACCTTGAATAACAACTCGTCCGGAAGGTGAAACTCCATAGCGTCCAAATAAAAGGTGTTGAGCAAGTAAGGCAGGCAGGTAGGAAGGCAGGCAGGTTATGACAGGCTAGAAAGCATACAGTTGACTTATATAGGGTAGGGTAGGGTAGGGTAGGGTAGGGTAGGGTAGGGTAGGGTAGGGTAGGGTAGGTGGGTAGGTGGTTTAGGTGGGTGGGTGGGTGGGTGGGTTAGGTGGGTTATTTGGGCGGCCAGCCCGGGCCAACAAGCCCCAAACCCCCCATACTTGAGGGGTGCCCCCACCCCCCCACCCCATAGTTTTTTAAACCCAACCCCACCCTTTTTTACCCTACCCTACCCTACCCTACCCTACCCTACCCTATATTATCCTACCCTATTCTATCCTATTCTATATATCTCTCCCATTCCCTTCCCCCTGTTTAGGTAAGCATGTTACATCGTTCTTCGTTCGTTTAAATTTGTTATGACGTTGAGTGTAAAGCGAGCTGATTGTGGTGAAAACAGTGAGTAAGGGAGATAAGCTGGGTGCACCACATAGCCAGATAAAACCAAACTTTTTCTTTCTCCTCTACACTGAAACGATCCAGGGACGATGATGGGATGTGAAATATGGGGCAGGAGGAAAACAAAGTTTTGGTTTCTAAGCACTCAGCTAGAAGTTCCAAAATAGACATGAAGAAATGAAGACGCTGGTTAAGTAGGCGGGGATTTTCTTTGGCGTAATGCTCTTCTGCCGCTTTCAATGCTTCCACATGGAAGGGGTTTTTCAGTGGACCTTTTCCCTTTCTTCCATGCTTCAGGGCATAACCCAAGGTTTCCACCGCTGAAAATTTCGACAAGTTATGACTCAAAACCATTTTCCTCAAGGTTTTTCTGTCTTTGGATGTAAAACTTGATTGCACTGAAGAAAAAACTAAGTATAATTTTTCCGGTGAAGAACACATTCTTTCAAGTATTTGCACACGTACCTGAAACAAATTGAAGAGCAACATATAATTTCATTTCTTTCCCTCACGTATGTCAGAACTTGAGTGTCGTCGGGGTGACGTTGTTCTAATACACGCTGCAGGGAGTAACGCGACATAGTAGGGCGAAGGTTGTTGTGTCAAATAACGATGGTTTAGTCCCCGTTTAACCTTTATAGGAAACCTGTCAGTCTTTCCTTATCGCACTTTCCTGAAATGATTTATTGCTCAAGGACGAAACAAACGTCAGGGTCAGTGCCTGAGCGTTTTGAAAAGAGGGGAAAACATGTGGAAGGGTGGGTTTGGCCCAGGGGCCTTACCCGGAGGATCATCGTTTATTTTTGTTCAGTTTTATTAGGAGGACCAAAAATTAGATACGGGGTAGGCTGTTACCACCTTCAGCTGACCTTTTTCATGGGAGGTAGTTATTTCAGTAATAACTCTCACAACATGACAGCATCCATGGTAATTGTGTCCAATCTCTGTCCTGAATCCTCTTTCATAGAAAATTTTTGAACCTAAAGAGTGTGTAATTTTGTCTGGGTGAAGTAAAGTGGCTTTAATTAAAGCCTTCACCATAGTAGAATCGATGAAAACTGAATTACCAGGCCCTCCCCCCAAAGGTTGATCCCTTAGAAAAAAGGGTTTTTGTCTGTCTGAAATGAATTTCTTTGAACTTCCAGAGGAAATGGAATGTCTAGACATCAAGTGTACCATGGCACCATGTCCCAAAAGAACACCTGAAAAAAAACTTTCCCCATTTTCTGAGATAAGTTTTTTCACAGAGGGTCCACCAGGAACCAATGCAGTGGTTTGGTTGTGCAAAAAGCATTGTTTGAAGTTACAGTTAGGAGGGATGTAAAGATCCCTGTTCAAATTTTCAGGACAGAATTTCCACACAGCCCACACCTTACCTTCTTCTACGCCCCTCCTGATGTCTGAAATAAACACCTCCTGACGCCTTTTGTGACCTACGGTCAAAGACAAAGGCAAAGGACAAAAGTTAGCCATGTCTGCTTGAGAGAAGCTAGTTCTGATAAATGACAAATGGTCTGCGTTAATTACAGAATGGTAACAACAAGATTCGTTTTACAAGCCTCACCCTGAACGTTGACTGAACGTTATCACGTTTTTTATTTGAGTTAAGCTTTTTTACTTTTTTCCAAAACAACACTGACTAAGTGTAAAACATACTATGAATGGAAAAGCACGGTTATCTACGACTCATGGACGTGGTTGTACGTTATCTGAACGACAAGGGAACGTCCCAGCATCGTATCAGGATAGTTACTATAAAGTAGACTTGAGCTGCTCGATCTTCATCAAACCTTTTCTGACGTTTGTCTGCTGTTCGCCGTCCTGCTCCTGCACCTTCCAGCCCTGCCACCCTTTCATCTTCAAGGAGAACAATGCCTGGTCGCATGAAGACGGGACTTAGTGTCAGGAGAGGAGGAGCTAAAAAACTGGCTCCACTAACTTTTACTACTTCTAAACAGACAGTGGAAAAGGCGTCGGGCATCGCCCCTCCTCCTACCTCTCCAGCCTCACCTGATAAACCACCTGCAACTCCTGCTCGGCTTCCAACTGAAGTGCCTGATGCAGGAGAACAGGAAGCCGCTCTTGCAGCTCTTCATGGTGAAATCACTGATTTCCTGGATCGCGTCCGGGATCGCTCTCCTCAGGAAGCTGGCGACGGCGATTTTGACATCAGGGAATACATCAATCCCCCGGCACCTTTGAACTACCAACCCCCCACTGAAGCACCTACGTCCGCCTCTTACTCACCCGTGACTCCGGAGGAACCTTCTCCCCAGGTCAGTCCAATTAAGGTTATAGACCTTACAACCTCATCACCGGCAGTTAAACCCATAGAAGTGGTGGACTTAACACAAGGGACACCTTCACCTGCTCACCGCGGGGGGTATTCGCAGGTAGAGGTTATAGATTTGACCGGCCCTTCTCCTCTGTACTCTCTCCCGGTTCCGGTAGAGGAGCTGCTTCTTAAAAGCCCGCCGGAAAAAAGAAGCTGTTCCAGTGAGAGAGAAGGGGAGCCTAAGAAAAAAAGACAGAAGCGCGCCTACCACAAGAAAACCCCTGTCTCTACCCCTGCTTCAGATTCCTCAGCGACTTCATCCTATGGTGCCGAGCCCATTGGTTCTGTCCCAGGTGTTCCGTCTCCTAAAGACAAGTCACACAGGCAAAAGTTTGGGGAGGGCACTGTCCCCAGTTCTTCCAGCAAGCTTGTGGGCTTTAGGTCAGTGCCTTTGGTGGTAAAAAAGTGGCCTGCTCGATTTGGTTTCCAAGAAAAGTCACCTGCCCCCAACCAAGTTTTTTATCCGGAAGGGGATAACAACGCCTGCATAGAAATATACAGGGAACCTAGCATCAGGGGAGTATGCTTGAGAACCTACCTGGACAAACCTTACGAGCGGTGCTTAAACCTAGAGGCGCGTGAATTCAGGAACTTAGTGGACCAGATAGAGTGCATCCTAGGAAAGTACAAGGAGTTACACCGCCTAGCTGCCCTTGGAGAGAGGAAGGTGGATAATCTTTTGTTGTCCTTGAACCAAGACTGCACCGACCCCAGTGGAGGCCGGGCTATGGTCCTGGTAAACTTGTACAAGGGAACTCCTAAAGTTCACATAGGAACAACCAGCTACGTGGAGGAAATGAACGCCTCGGTGTCTTCCAGCTTCAGAATGCCCCCCTCAGCCACACACTGCGGACACACTGTGTCCCCCTTCATTCTGGAGGACATAAAATCACGAGTTGGGCCCTTCCTAGACGAAACGACCGATTTCTACTCTGGGTAAGTGGTCAACTTTGTATAGTGTCTGGTCAACAGCTCCTTGTTCAGTGCTTTTACATTATCATGTATATCAGCTAATTTGTAGTTAGATTTAGATGTACTCCGTTTTTAGTCAACATAGCCCAGCGTAGGTTTAAGTTCCATATGTACTCCATGTATACTTAGGTTAGGTTTTAGTTATAAGTTTGTACATAGAACATAAAGTGAAACAAGAAAAAGAAACCTTAAGAAAAATGCCGCCCAAAAAGGTAAAACAACTTTACACCGTCAACTGTCCAATGTGTAACACCCCTAGACCTCCACGTTTGGTTACTGTAGAAAACAGTGGAAAAACTTTATGTAACTCAGATTCTTGTAGAAGAGAAACTTTTTCCGACAGCTTAGAACTTCCAAAAGAAATAGAAAAAAATTCTTTGCATAAAAGCAGTTACCGTGACAACTTCAAGTCCATAGCTTCAGGTTTGGCTGTGCTTGGTAAGCTTCAGTCCATTTTCAACGTCAGAATGACAAGTTTCAACAAAGACTTGGGAGCCAAACAGGTAACAGAGGCGCTTACCTCTATTCATAGAAATCAAGTTATGGCTTACAAAGTGGCTGTCTCTTTTGGAAGGTTGTTGTCTTCCTCTAAGGAGGAAGAAGAAGAGAAAGTCATGTACTTTCATGCTTCTGCCAACAACTCGTCTTTGTTCTATGACAGTGAAAGTCATAGAGACCCTTACATTTTTATAAGGGACGACAAAGACTTTGCAGAGTGTTTAGATTTAATAGAAAACAACATTAAAGAAGACACTCAAAGACCCTCTACTAAATGGAGTGTAATAGGCAACGTAAACGCCAACATCACACTCATAAGGGCTACGGGAGGAGAATATCTTTTAGGTAAAATGAAAACTGTTCCACCAGGTTTAAGACAAAGAGGAATGCAACACTTTCACAGAGACCCTAAAACCAAAAGGGCGTACAAGGACAACTTGTGTTTCTTTAGATGTCTGTCTTTCTTCCTGTATGAATCTTTAGAAAAAACTCAAGAGCTTTTCCTTGAAGCCTATCCAGGGGTGAACAAGGAGACTTTTGAGGGTGTTAACATAAGAGATTTAGACAGGTTAGAAAAAATGTTTGAAGTTAACATAAGAATTTTTTACCTTCCCTCTTTTGGTAAAAGAAAGGGGCGACCTAAAATTATAAGGTCAAACATGTGTTCATCCAAAAAAATCATCAACTTGAACTTACACAGAAACCATGTAAGTTTAATAACTAACATGGGACTGTATGGTAAAATGTACCCCTGTGAAAAGTGTCATAAAGTTTTCACTCGTAGCTTCCTTTTGAAACAACACAATGGGGTGAAAAAAGATTGCACCAAAGTCAGCTTCAGGTACAAAGGTGGAGCATACAATCCATCCAAAACAGTTTTTCAAGTTTTAGAGGAACTGGGAATAGTTTGTTCACCTGAGAAAAAAATATACCCCTATAAAATTGTTTTTGACTTTGAAAGCTATTTCGTCCAACATAAAAATTCGTCCCCAGAAAATGCTAACACTGTGATAGAAAAAACTCACATACCCCTTTCTGCCAGTGTAGCTTCTGATTTTCCTGGTCATACAGAACCAGTGTGTTTTGTCAGAAATTCCAACAGGGACGACGATCCTTTGGTTAAAAATGTGTTGGAACACATAAACAACTTGGGGCAGTTGATAGGAGAACAGGTGAAAGAGAATTTTAGAGATGTTTTAGACGAACTAGACTCTCTAGAAGAAAAACAAAAGGAACTAGAACATAAAGCTAGCAAAGTTTTTCCAGCAAAGAACAAAAAAAATCCCCAAAAAAAAATCTCCCATGTTCTTGAAGTGAAGGAAAAACTTCTTACCTACATAGAAAGAGTCCCTGTTCTAGGTTTCAACTCTGGAAAGTATGACATTAATTTAATAAAAAAGGAATTTCATTTTTTTTTATAGACACAGACAAAACAGAAATGAAAACCATAAAAAAATGCAACAAGTACATAGCAGTGTACACAGACCATCTTCTTTTCCTTGACATGTTTAACTATTTGGCACCAGGTTATTCCTACGCAAACTACCTGAAAGCCTTTCTAAAAGGGAAAGCTGAAAAAGGTTTTTTTCCCTACGAGTGGATGGACAACATAAGAAAACTGAACAACAAAGCTCTTCCTCCACGCCACTGCTTCTACAGTTCTTTGTCGGGTAGTGGAATAAGCAAAGAAGATTATCTTGAATGTAAAAAGGTCTGGACAGAAAACAAAATGAAAACTATGAAGGACTACTTGATATATTACAACAACCTGGATGTTAAACCCTTTGTTTTAGCCATAAACGAGCACACAAAATTTTTTATAGATCGTGGGGTAGACATGTTCAAAGACGGTTTAACTTTGCCAGGTTTAACCTTGAAGTTTCTTTTCAACAACACTGCACCTAATGCCACTCCTTACATTCTTTTTGGTGAGAAAGAAAAGGATGTTCACTCCTTGCTCAGACGCAACTTAGTAGGGGGTCCCTCTATTATTTTTCACAGACATCACAAAAGTGGAGAAACAAGAATAAGACAAAAAAAATACGGGTCACAAAGCAAAGTATGCAGACACATAGTAGGGGTAGATGCTAACAGCTTGTACCTCAAGTGCATGGGTGAAGAGCACTGCACAGGTTATTATGTGGTGCGCAGGAAAGAAAACGATTTTCAAGCTGTCTGCAGTCAACAAATTAGCTACTCAGCCACAGAATGGTTGCGATACAAAACTGTGACAGACAAAGTCAAGATATTACACCAATACAACTACGGGGAAGTAGTATTGGGTTCAAGGAAAATAAAAGTGGACGGATATAATCCAGCTTCAAAAAAAGTATACCAGTTTCACGGGTGCTACTGGCATGGTCACATATGTCACCTCACTAAATCAGTTTTGAGAGACCCCAATGGAAAGGCATGGTTAGAAGAAAAAAAACAAAATACCATTTTGACTACCCTATATCTTCAGTCGTTAGGTTACCAAGTAGAGGAAAAGTATGAGTGTATGTGGTTGAAAGAAAAAACTGAAAACTTGTGCAGAGAAACAAAAAGTGAATGGGAAATTAAAAGACCGTTGTGCCAAGGCAGAAAAAGTCAGGATGAAATACTGAGAGGGGTTTCTAAAGGAACAACTTTTGGACTTATTCAGGTAGACATAGAAACACCTGAATCCTTGAAAGAAAAATTCAGTGAAATGACACCTATTTTCAAAAACTGTTTAGTAGGAAAAAAAGACGTAGGTGAACATATGAAACGTTACCTGGAAGCAGCAGGTAAGCTAAAACAACCGCAACGCCAACTTATAGGCAGCTACCACGCAGAGGGAATTTTGTTGGGAACTCCTCTCTTGAAGTGGTACCTGGAGAAAGGTTTGGTAGTTACGACAGTACACCTTCTCGTAGAATACACACCAGAACAGACTTTTTTACCCTTCATGGACGAAGTAACCAAAGCTAGGAGGAAGGGAGACGAAAATATAGACTGTAAGATTTTGTCAGATCTGTACAAACTTTTGGGAAATGGTTCATACCGAAAAACCATATGCAACAAACAAAACTTTGTTCAAACAAAGTATCTTCACCCCTCTAAGGCAAGACGTTTGGCCATGCACTGGTCAGTGCAAGATGTGCAAGACATAAGTGACAACACGGTAGAACTGTCCTGTTTGCCCACCTCCATCACCTACGACCTCCCAGTTCAAATAGGGTTCATGGTATACCAATATGCCAAACTTAAAATGTTGGCTTTCTATTACGACTTTCTCCTTGAATACATAGACGAGAAAGATTTTGAAATGTGTGAAATGGACACTGACAGTTTTTACTTTGCTTTAAGTGCAAAGAAATTGGAGGACGTAATTATTCCTGAAAAACGTGAAGCTTTCTTCAGAGAACGTCACAAATGGTTGCCCTCTGAATCATGTGACAACAGTCACCACAGAGAGACCTATGTTCAGACCAAAGTTTTGGGTGAGCTGTGGTTGCCTCAACCATGCTGTAAGAGCCGTCTGGCGTTTGACAAGAGAACCCCCGGGTTATTCAAAGTGGAGTGGGAAGGTGATGAAATGACTGCCTTGAACTCCAAATGTTACATAGGCACAGGAGTAAATGTGCCCGTTAAAATGAGTTGCAAAGGTGTAATTCAAAAACAAAACCCCCTGACCACTGACAAGTACAAAGAAGTACTGGACAGTGAAAATGTTGTCACGGTAGTCAACAAAGGATTTAAAGTAGTTAACCACAGCGTTACGACTTACTCTCAAAGGAAACAAGGTCTAACCTATCAGTACATAAAGAGACAAGTATGTGAAGACGGTGTAAGCACCCTACCCCTTTCTATATAAAAAATGGTTTCTTTTTCTAGTTTTACTTCCCGTTGTACATTTCGTTGAAAGAAAAAAATTTTTAAACAAATTGTTCAAATGAACAAATTTCCTTCATAGAAAACAGTGTTAAAATGGAAAATGTTCATTTGAAAAATTGTTCAAATGAACATTTGTTCAAATGAACATTTTTCCCCATAGAAAACAGTGTTAAAATGGAAAATGTTCATTTGAACAATTGTTCAAACGAACATTTGTTCAAATGAACATTTTTCCCCATAGAAAACAGTGTTAAACTGGAAAATGTTCATTTGAACAATTGTTCAAACGAACATTTGATCAAATGAACATTTTTTCCCATAGAAAACAGTGTTAAAATGGAAAATGTTCATTTAAACAATTGTTCAAACGAACATTTGTTCAAATGAACATTTTTTTCCATAGAAAACAGTGTTAAACTGAAAAATGTTCATTTGAACAAATGTTCAAACGAACATTTGTTCAAATGAACATTTTTTTCCATAGAAAACAGTGTTAAACTGGAAAATATTTTTTGTTCAAATGAACATTTTTCAAATAAAAAACAAAGGTAAAAAAATGTGTACTGTATCATGAAAAAAAACTAATAAAAAAGTAAGAAAAGTGAACTGTATCACCCAAAAAATAAAAAAAAACTTTTCACAAAAGTGAACGCTGTACATGTTCACGACAAAAAATAAAAATCCGGCGCTGAAGAAATTAAGTTGGAACAGAAAAAAAAGTGGTACCAGATTTCTTAACTCATAGCGTCACGTTCACCAGATTATTAGTATCTGGTTAGATTTAAGCAACCATTTTAACATGGAAAGTTTAGAAGCTATGCTTGTGGAGCAAACCACAGAAACTCCACCTTATGACTATTACATGCGTCCAGTTTTACAAAGTGTTGCTTCATATAATCAAGCTTCTTCTATAACACCTGACAATGATATAAGTTCTGTAGCATGTGGATGTTCAGAGAATTTCTTTTGGGAAATAATACCTGCAGAAAAAATTGGTTATTTTAGAGGAGCTGAACCAGACACTGTTGACCACTGTATAACTAGTGTTAAAATGTACAAATATTTCTCTTCAGCTTTTTGGGACGCCTACAGAAACTGCATGTACTATTGTCGAGTGAAAAAAGTTAACTTGATAATGCATGATTGGTGTATAGGAGTATATCAATTGCACACTGAACCTGGCTGCCCAAGACACTACACAAGGTACACTTTAGGAAGTGTAAGAAAGTTTGCTCTTACTCTCCAAGAGTTAGAATGTAATCCCATAGTAGGAGTGTTTTGTCAGTGTAATTGTAAACTGGAAGTATCTGCTATTGCTAAAACTATTTGTTTCACATGTCTGCAGGTCTCACTGGAACTTCATGCCTTAAGTATACCTGGAGTGAAAAATCATTTCTCCTTTGAGGTAAACTTTAAGGATGGTTTTTTATCTGGTCTTTTACCTGGACCCAAAAACAGTCAAACATACTTCCTGGCCCAGGCTTTGTTCGAGCATGCTATATCTAACATAGCCAAACTTAACAGTTATTGTTTCCACAACACATGGAAAACTAGTCTCACTGGCCAAAGCTGGTATCAAGCAAGTAAATTCACACACAACAAATGTTTTTGTAGTATATGTGCACGCCCCGGAAATGGAAAATCTGTCTTCATCTGTAAATATTGTGTCTAATAAAAATATAATCTGTTATGTGAAATAAATGAGTTGTGTTTTATTTTAATGCATGAAATGAAGAGACATAACAAAATGAGTCATAAGTATTGCGTAAATCCATAAAAGTATTGCATCAGAACATTGTGTAAATTCTTACAAGCATTGCGCAATGCACCCTCATACGTAGGTCATACGTTTTTGCAAGTAGGTTAGTAGGTCACTTCCGGTTTGCAAGTAGGTCAGCTCTAGGTATTGCACAATTCTTTTAATTTATGTAACTAGGTCAGGTCACTAGGTCAAATGGAATCCAGCTCTCTGATTGGTCGAAAAAACTAGGTCATAACCTTATGACGTCACTTCCTGTCAAATCCAGCCCTCTGATTGGTTGAAACTAGGTCACTTCCGGTCTACCAGTAGGTCATGACCTAGTTAGTAGCTAATCCATTGCGCTCAGTTTGCATGTATATACTACTCATAGAGCAGGCTGTATGATGGAGAATGGATCACAATGTAGTCATGACATAACAGGCTCTGTGTCTGACATAGAGCAGGCTGTATGGAGGGATCCCAGTGTAGTCATGACATAACAGGCTGAGCGTCTGACATAAAGCAGGCTGTATGATGGAGAATGGATCACAATGTAGTCATGACATAACAGGTCTGTGTCTAACATAGAGCAGGCTGTATGGAGGGAGATTGGATCACAATGTAGTCATGACATAACAGGCTCTGTGTCTAACATAGAGCAGGCTGTATGATGGAGAATGGATCACAATGTAGTCATGGCATAACAGGCTTTGTGTCTAACATAGAGCAGGCTGTATGATGGAGAATGGATCACAATGTAGTCATGACATAACAGACTGTGTGTCTGACATAGAGCAGGCTGTATGGAGGGATCACAGTGTAGTCATGACATAAGAGGCTCTGTGTCTAACATAGAGCAGGCTTTATGGATGGATCACAGTGTAGTCATGGCTGACCATGCTCAGGAGCACGTTTGCGTATGTTTGATATGTTATTTGACATCTTTAGGCTCCTTATATCCACCATATGCTACTTTCATAGGCAAAAAACACCATACATTTAAACTTACCTTACAAGAGGCATTCATAAGTGCCAGGGCACACAAGTCAATGCTTAATGATCAATTGTGCCACCCCCATCCAGGCACCAGTGCATAGATTTGGCTAGGGAATATATGACAGTTTTAGATGCACGAGTTGATTTTAGTACGAGAAACAGTCCACAAGGCATTACTGGAGTGGATTTATCAAGGTGCTAAAATAAATGAGTGCAGCTATAACTGTCACATATATGGCCTTTATATCATGTTTTCCACCATTAATTCTAAGTATTGACATTAAAATAGGTGAAATTCAAGGTTTTCTCAGTGTTATGCCCGTCTTGTTTTTGAGGTCAACTCACTGTCAAGGTAGGTTTCATTCTAGTGTCAACATCGTTCTTTCTAGCCGTGCTTCAATGCACTCCTTTTAGCTATTAATCCAAAATGTTGACTGGTGAGTTAC